>JAKTRU010000044.1:0-97317 GCA_030579875.1 Sugiyamaella paludigena
ACCATGCGTTAAAAGTAAAATACTGCAAAGTCATGGTAAAATTTCATATTTAGGATGGTTCGTTCCGTCCAACGCAATAACTCTGACAATGATCGTTCATCAATTGGTGGGACTACGAATTTATGTTTTGATTTGCTGTAGTTAAATCAAAATTTGATTGTTATTGAATAATACCGCGGGATATGAGACAGACGGTTAAGTGGAGAGTTAGTGATTGGACGGCTGATTTGAAGAAGTAGTTAGAGCTCTAAAAAATAAGAATAAAGTTAGTTATATTAACAATGTCATCATTATTTATATCAGGCGTTTAGGCGGTAGGATGGGTTGTTGTTACCTTTGATCCTGTGCTGGTTCTTGTCAACTTAAGTAGAACAGGGCTCCAGGCAGGCAGTGTTCTGCTGTGGAAAGAACAGGCGTCATACAGATGTAAGAGGCTGAGCAGGGAAAGGGCGGTGGTGTTCACTGGACTGAGCCGGAGAATTGGGAGGAACGGGATTTTAACACTACCTACTGTAAGTACTCACACTCAACGCAGGTCGCGGTCGCGCGCGCTATAAATGTACATCAGGTGATATAGGCATGTACAATTAATTAATTGAGGACGAATCAACCTTATACCTCCGGCCGCTGGTTCAGTTCTCGAGCGAAGCGAGAGCTAGGGGTCTGGGGCTACGATCCCCAGGAAGTTGCGATTAGGGAGAAAAAGGGAACAGGCAATCATCATGTTTGAGGGCAAGGTTATGTACTATGCGAGGTACGTTGCTGCATATCCAAGTCGCGGTGATAAGTAACGCGCGCGGCGTTAAATAAGTTGCGCGGTGATAACTGAGTCGCGATGGAAAACAGCTGTAAGTCAGTTAGTTAACGACATCTCCTAGGAGTGTTTGTACCTGAAGTATATACATTATATAGATAATACATCCTCATTTCATTATTCCTATCAATAATCTGCATCTGATTCCCAATCCATTACATCTCTCCACATCTCACCGTTTGTCCTTCTCCAATTTACCACTTTGGCCCAAATACTCTCGTCAAAATCATCCTGCCACTCCTCAATCATCTTCTTCAGACGCCTGAGAAGACTCTCCGAGACTCTATACAAGCTACCCTTCTTCAGTACTTCTTTTCCATCTTCAATAAGTTTCATCGAAACCGAAATTCGAACAAAATTCAACGCCGACAATCTCTGATCCCTAGCTCCATCTGATTGTACCGTGAGTTTTCCAATATGTAGAGCCACCCATAGCCGTTCTTCCGATGTGCTGAGCAACTCAGAGACTGTAAAACAATCTTCCGCCAATTGGGTCCACCGGAGAACGTTGTTATCTTCAGCGCGGAAACTATCCAATAGTTCCTCCATGTCCTTAGCAAAAGTTTTGCACTGATTCTCCACTCTCATTTCCTCTTTAACTCCAGTAATGTTGGACAAACTGGGATAAGGAAGGAGCCAAAGACGAAGTTTCATAGCTGAGGGAAGGATACTTCGTTTATGTTCTTGAGAGTTCTTCTTTTTCTGCTCCGAGACTAAAGTGGCCAACTTCTCAAGTACGAGACGGCCATTTCCCTGCCATGCTAAGGTCATCGAACGAATTGTGTCTGCGTCCGCGCCTGGGTAAGTGTTTTCTGTTGGATGACAAAGATCTTTCACCAAATCGTTCCAAATATCCATGTGTTTTTCGTATTCTGCTAGAAATAGCGATGCATGCCCGACAACTATATCTAGCACTTTGCCAAAGGTGATGCCGTTGTCGATAGAAGGATTCGGGCTGTGATGATGGATCAGGCGCACTAGTGTTTGAGTTCTAGAGAAGGAGTACCCACTCATATAGTGGCCAAAGACCGACAGCCAGTGTTGGACTTCGGGAGTGTCGCAGAGATCACCATTCGTCCTCAGCGACTTGTTAAATTCTTTCAAAGCTGTTGGCGGGGCGATGGTCATGATAATATGTTTGTTGAAATCTTCCAACACCGTGTCAGGAATTAATTCCTCATATCTCTCTATAACAACGTCCCACGCGTACGGGTCCATTGGCGTTGGAGGAAGATCATTTATTCTAAGGTTCGCTTTGTGTTTTGTTAGGAATAAATCAACCCATTTCTGGTGTTCCTCTTGGGAATACCTAAGAGCAGGCAAGATGAACCGCGCAACAAATTCGGCCTTCAGAGTCTTCAATGCAGGATATCCAGCCGGAGCCCTAAGTATAGTGAATAAGAGCCCATGTGATGAGACGTCCGGAAGCGTTCCCGTTTTTCTAGCTTCTTCCCAGTCCTCCTGCCGAGGTGGCCGACGCTCATTGATGCTTCCTACAACTGGAATAACTGTCTCTAGAGCTTCCATAATTTGTTCCACTAAAGGATTAGATCTCCAGTTCTCTTCTGTCCCGCTGCACAGATTATTCAGTAAGCTTAGCAGACTTTTAACCGTCGCAATTCGGAGATCTATATGTGTGGCGACCTTGAACAGCTCCACTAATACCTCTACGGCCACATCTGCCGAGATGAACGGAGCGTTGTCAAGAAGCTGGGCGAGATACTTGACTGTTGTGACCTTAACTAGTGAGCCGGGTTGCACCTCGCCAACTTTGACATACGATTGCTCTTCCTGCTTTTCACCGATGGCAGTGGCAAAAGTAAGAACCATTTCACGGGCTTGTTTAGCGGTGAGGCGGTTCATGAATGAAATCGACAACAACTGTCTATGCCAAGAGCTTGCATCTGGCCGATCTACTATTGTCCGAAGAACAAACTGTTGCGCCAGCTCTGGCTTGTCGCTTTTCACGAGCCTCAGAAGGACCTCATAAGATAGACGCTCTAGAATATCATCTCCTGGTTGCCGATCTTTCGTCTTACGTTTCTCGTCCCCAGCGTCGAGCATGCCCTTGATTGTAGAAGCGAGCGATGTTGGAGTGAGCGTGTTCATGAGCTTTTTGATAGGACCAGAAGCTTGGTTAAGGAAGTCAACATTTACATTCTCAAGCATGGCCAAGGTATCGCCCCAGATTGCAGTGTAGACGTCCCCCTCTGGACCTCGCAGTCGCTTCTGAAGGTGTTCCGCGCGAGAGACACGCTTACTGATGGCGGCTCCGAACAACGATGTCACACTAAGCCAATCTAGATCATAAAATGACGGTTCGCGCTTTGCTAAAAGCATAGTTTCATGAAAAGTCTTTAATATCTCATTGGCTTTTGCGACTCTTGATGACACTTCAGCCAATGTCATATCTTCTGGCAATGGATCCGGTATCCCTGACAGAAGCCCAATCCCTTCTATTGTCATTACAGCATCATACGCAAAGATCTCTTTCACAGTAAGTGGGTCATGGACATATCGCTGTTGCCATGTCACGGTCTCACCGTATAGATCAAGACTGCCGCTTGCGATAGCATAAGCAGAAGCCGCTTTCGCAAAATTCGCTCTGTCTTCCTGCTCTCTTGCAGTGGTTGCCCTTTTTCGAAGCTCATCGACGGCATGCTGAGCTCTCTTTTGTGTTTCTTCAGAGTTCTGCTGAAGTACAGTCAAAAGAAGGGAAACGTTGAAGTTTCGATGTGATACGATGTTCTGGCTCAAGAGAATCGAAGGTCTCCAAGGTGGCCTCTGCCAAAAGCTATGTTCAGGGTTTGCATTCACAAGGCCATTCAGTAGTCTGACCGCTTGATCTCTGGTTAAATGGAAAAAGACATCGGCTGGCCACGGCTGCTTAGCAACTGGTGTGAAGTCCTTAACAATATCCAAATCAACTCCTTCTCTCGGAACATGCAGACAGTATAATCGAAGCAACGGCCATCTCAATTCAGGCTCCAATTTCATACTTCGCGATGTTGTTAAAAAGTCTTGACCGATAGTCCTCTGAGACCCGCCTAGCTCCAACTGAAGAGCGAGCACAAGCAAGCCTTCGTAAAGTTCTGGTGCTTTCATCCAATGGGTAATCAGCTTGGACCATATCTTTCGCGACTTAAAATCTGGCTTAAGTTCTGGCTTAGCCTCCAGTAGCTGCAGCCCCAGCATGAATACATCGTGTAGCTTAACCTCAGGCAGTTTTCTTTTAATAGAACGTTCAAGAAGGGAGCATAATACCTCAGCCTCAGAGATCTCAGATGGCCAACGTCTATTGT
Organism: Sugiyamaella paludigena; assembly: GCA_030579875.1. NCBI lineage: Eukaryota > Fungi > Ascomycota > Dipodascomycetes > Dipodascales > Trichomonascaceae > Sugiyamaella > Sugiyamaella paludigena. Next base: position 4,117 of record JAKTRU010000044.1, read on the forward strand.
GAATGTCCTGCAGGCGAAGCTGCAAAACCTTAGTCGCAAATATCATCGATGCTGACAATTTTGAATATAGATCAGGCGATGGTGGCTGGCGATATACGAAAGCGGTGAGATACTGATCAAGATGGTCGTCCTGATATCCGTCGCCAAATATACTCTCAATCACACGCGTCTGTAAGAGCTCACTGTGTGTTTTGATCAAGCGAGTTGTAGGCAGTAGCCGATAAAGAGGATTTGATTTGTCTTTGGCATCCAATAAATTTTCAACAAACTCCGGTGAACAAGCAGGTACCATCTTAGCGTAGTGGTCCATAATGGGACGTTTGTCATGGTTTTGAAGATTTGATCCAGGATAATGTGATGGAAGCAGTGCATGTAGCAATTGCTCAATGGCATTTTCTCGGTCTCGAACCCTGTGCTGAACGCGATTGCAGCGCCCAATCACTCCTGCAAGGGCTTTCACCTCTATGACGGAGATCTTTGCAAAGAGATCAATGATACCTTTTGTCCCACCCAATGCGCTCCAGGCTGATTCCCATTGTTTAGGACCGACCAGTGCTTTGCCCAATTGCTTGATGCCTTGTTTCCGAATGAAGAGTGACGGTCCATGGTGAATGCACAATACGATAGTGTCAAGAGATGATGACCAAGGGAGGAAGATACTGAAGATGTTTGCCGACAAATACTCGTCATCTACAGCTTTGAAGAGTGACTGACAAATTTCAACATCGGAATGATTTTGTCTGAGTTTATAGAGATATGACACAATTTCTTTGTGTTTGCTATTCCCGAGTAGCTGTAGGTTGAGATTGACTTCTGCCATTATTGAACTGAAATATCCTATTTTGAGGGAAGAATTGAAGAAAGTCCGAGACCTAAGATGATAATCACCAGTTAAAATTATATCAAGAATAATAAAGAAGCGTATTCGACGCCAACTATTATGATTATATTTACCTAAGATAAGCACCAGTTAGAATCTTATACCAAGATAAAGAACGCTAGCACAAGAAAAAATATTGAGTATCAGAATATTGGGCTGAAGGCAGAACAGGAACAAGATCTTGCGAAGAATGAGATAGATGTTCTCGTGGAGAAATCAAAATATGGATAATAAAAGAAACTACAGTTCGTAGAATGAAATATAACCTTGATGAGAACAATGAAGATAAGAAAGAAACAGAAGATGAAGACAAAGAGAAGATGAAAGACGAAAGAAACTTGACGACCAACATTTGGGTGTACCGCCGACTAGGGGTTTTCCCGCGGAGTTAACCGAATTCAGGGGTAACAATTAGGGCTAGGATAATAATGTATACCTCGGTAACATAACACAGCCCAAAATGCCACGGTGTATCTAAGGAATAGATAAGTAAATAGAGAGAGGTTATTCTTTCAGTTGGTCAATTTCCTTGATTCTCCTCATTCTCTCCTCGTCAGGATCTTTTCTCTCTCAGCTCACATATTGAAAGTAGATGAGATCATTTCTCTTCGTGTAATTTCTTATGACAAAAGTCCTTTATAAGGGTACATATATATTTGCGTAGATCATCGTAATAACTCCAAGTGTCAAACTAAGTATGGATTATGTAGATTTCTGATAGTTCTGGATTGAATAATCTTGAAGATCATCTACAATTACTTGAAATGGAATAACTTAAATTCATTCTGACAGCGTAATTGAGTCAATAGTTATATCAGCATATACAATCTCCACGTGACTTTTCTGTTGTTCGCACGCGCGACCATGTTCTCGAGCGAAGCGAGAGCTGGGGGTCTGGGGCTATGCCCCAGCCGCCGGAGGCAGAATCAGGGTGGTTCGGATCAGAGAGCACCTAATCATATACATATACATTGACATACGCTCTAAGGCTTTTTACACAGACAAAGTACAACAAAAAAAATTCAATCAATCACAACATCATTAAAAAAAATATCATTCACCGTCTAAAAAAAACTAGTCTCTAATAATTTTTTTTCCTTTTCGTCTAACTTTTTCAAGTAAAAGTGGCCGGCCAGACACGCGTAGTTCATTTCATCGTTCGTTCGTTCTATGCAGCTATGGGATAACCATCTCTTCCATTGCGTAATTCATCCGACATTCCATTTTCATCAGCAATATCTTGACTAGGTATAGAATGTTGCAATTGCTCTTCTGCTGCTGCTGTTGCTTGATTAACCGTTGCAGTTAACTCAGCAAGTCGTTTCAAATTAGGAACTTGTAACCAACCAGGAATATATGATTCAATCCGTTTAAGAACTCGAGGTTCCATGATTTCAAATGGTCCACTATCATCCAAAGGAATCGCCTCCAATAATAAAGTATTATTATTATCATTCTTGACTCTGGCCGCAACTGCATTAAGAATTTCTGTACTAATTGGTGGTTCATAATCAGCAACCAAATATTGATTAATAAGCTTTTGAATCTGAGCAGGAGTTAATGTCCAACAAATATCATATATTATATCAATATCCTCTAATGTAGATTTTTTCAATTGTAACAATTTTACCGATTGCATAATATGCTCCAATCTTAGAATTCCTTCAGCTACTTCATGTGCTTTACACCACTCTTCTATACGAGTGATATTATAATTAATTTGTAATCCTCGCTTCCATGATAAGAAAGCTCTACGCATTAATAAATCATTAAAAGCCTTAACTCCAACAAGTTTCAACAATTCCATAATTGGTTGTTTGACGAATTCTGGTTCCAGATAATAAGCATCCATAGCCTTATGTACTTTATTGAATAAAGATAACAAATCGTCCATTGTTGCTGTATTACCACTACCAGTAAACATCTTGGACAAGAATCGCGTATTTTCCGCAGTAATAAATCCTGGCAGTGATTGAGACATAACAATTGCTGGTACAATCATCTTGTCTAAGACTTTCTTAATCTCCTTCATCCAAGTATGATAAATGTTGAATTCAAGATTTTCCAAATCTTGTTTAACAATTCCAACCAATCGTCCATATTCCTGAAATTCAAATTCTCCCATTTCATCTAATAAAGCTTCATTTTGAACAATATTAGCTTCTGCAAGACAGATAAATGATAATATTTCATGAACATTAGATATCCAAAAACCACCGGGATTAATAACATCCTCACCACTATGCTTCATAACTGAATCTTGGATAGCTTGCATAGCTTGACCTAAGAATTTTTCCGATTCTTTAACAAATCCTAATCTCCACATTTCTGAAGTGATTAAATTAATAATATTCGCAGGGAAAAGAATTTCTTTAGGAGTGATTTTCTCTGTACTTGATGGAGCAGGAATCTTTAGATTGAAAATCATACCTTGTATGACTTCAGTATAAAGAACTTTTTCATCTTCTAACAATCTTTCAATTTCCCCATTCAATCCAATAGATCCAATTGAGATTTCTGTACTAGCACTGTAATTACGACGATGATGTTCATTGGCAATTGAATTAGGAATGGAGATTGATGCTGGTCTTGGACTGAAACCAGCAGATTCGTCGAATTGACCAGCATTGCCAATTGTAGTCAAGCTTCGGCGCTTAGGGTTACGCTTCTTAGGAGAAGCAGTGCCACCAGCTCCAGCAGCAAGGGCTGCTCCAGCTAGACCACCATTTCCATGACCACCGTGACCATTCAAAGCACCAATATTTCTCAATGGTGTTAAACTAGGCGCAACAACCAATGGCTGAGCTTTGATAGCATTCTCCAAATCGATCTTCAATTGAGAAATCGTATCATTCAAACTGGTCTGTTTTTCTTCATAATTCTTAATGGTTGTTGCAGATTCACTGATAGCTGCTTCCTTGGCTTCCAATTCTTCTCGAATTCGTTTGTTCTCTTCAGTTTGTGATTGTAATCTTGCAAAGGTGGTATCGTACTCCTTTTGAACACTAGCTAACGATGATCTTACATTCTCTAACTCAGCGACAAGTTGGTTTCTAGAATCCTCCGACTCATTACCAAATTCGATCAATCTTTGCTCGGACTCATTATGTTTCTTCTGCCATTGCGTGATTTGATTGTGTAAACCTTCAATAATAGATTTAAGTTTCTTATTATCATCTTTACGAGATGATAATGTTTGAGTAAGCTCAACAACTTTATTCTCCAATCGGTATTGTACTTCCTTATAATGATTTACTGATTTGGCCTCTACTCTTAGTTGTTTAAGCTCCTTAATGGCTCGTCTACGACGAACAAGACTCTGAATAAGTACAACCTTCTTTCTTTGACCAAAGTATTCCTTACGAGCAGAATATCCACGCCAAGATCTTTGAATGGTTATAGCAGCAGAATTGTATCGATCTTGTAAGATTCTGCGTCGCAAAATATAACCTCGAACGACTCTCTGTAATGACACAATAGAAGCTCGAGTTGCAGTATAATTTCGGTGAGCAGAAAATCCTCTCCATCGTTTCTGAATAATAATAGCAGCACGTTCTTTACGTTCAGCTTCATAGTGTTTGCGAGCAATGTATCCTCTAACAAGAGTTTGAGCAGCAATGATACTCTGGCGAATATTGAGATATTTCTTTCGGTAATGTAACATTCGCAAATTCTTTTGAATAACAATTGCACAATCATTAAGCCTATCACTTCGAAGTTTTTCCAGATATGCTAACATACCGGCACGGAAAAAGATCTTGGTTTTACCTAACTGATATTTATCACCAGTCTGAATAGACTGTTTTAAAATCTCATCACAGAGTGGTTTAATCCCACCCAAAGACCATTTCTTAGAAGGAACTAACATATAATATCGCGAGGCGAATTCTTCATAAGTCCAACGGGTTGGGAACCCAGCACAAGAGATTCGAATTGTTTCTAGAACACCACAAGCACGCAATTGAGATAAAACCATAGGACCATTGAATTTCCAAGCCGCTTTATCATCATTGGGTTTTATGCAACGAATATAATGAACATTGGTTGAATTGATTGTAGCCATAAGTTCGATTAATGATCCTTTAAATATAGAACCAAGAGTTGGTTTTCTAGCAATTGCTCGACCCCCCGAGCCATTAGTTGCAGCCACCGTTGCGGTGGTAGTAGCAGATGTCGTGTTACTAACTTCTAAAACTTCCTTCAGGAACGAATTACTCGTTGCTGTTAACACTTCTACCAATTCGTCGGGTACCGTATCTCTATTCTTTTCAATAAAGCCCTCAACTTCATAAGCAACATCCATAGCATAATGACTAACAATAAATGAACTCTTACCAAAACGAGGCTTCTTAAAAAACTTGGAATGATCAGGTTTATCAAAGTTCTGATATAATTTGTTAATCCAACCATCATCTGAACCAGCAGGCAATCTTGATTCTTCATCCAATAACGATAATATACCCATCTTAGCTTCAATCAAACTAATACAAGGTTGGTTGTCACTAAAGTCAATAAAAGTCCATTCAATCTCTTCTCTAACATATTCATCTTGTTCAAGCTTGAAAACATGTTGGTTGAATTCTTGTTGTAATTTTTCATTAGCGTAATTGATACAGAATTGTTCAAAAGAATTGATCTTGAAATGCTCAAATCCATAGATATCCAAGACACCAATAAACGAACTAACCTGATTTTTTGTTTCATCAGCCACTAGTCCTTGATTAATGAGATTTACCAACCAATCAAACAAAGTTGAATAAATATATTTAGCAACTGAATCTCTAACCACAGTAGCTTGTTTATGATTCAAATTCGATATAATTTTTTCACTTCTGGTAGTAATCTGCTTTTTGGTAATCCATTTTGCAAACGTCGTAGCATCAAGTCCTAAAAGTTTAGAAACTTGAACCAATGAGGGCTCATCGGAATTCAAAAGAGCATTGGTTCTGGTGGAAGTGATTTTAATATTACCAATATAAAGTAATGCTGCTAAAACTTTAAATATATCATATTGAATTTTACTATCAATACCAATTGTTAATAAAGCTTCTCTTGTAGCATTGAATTCTGCAGCATCATCTACATTTGCAATTCTCGAATCACCTCCTTGATTCAGATATTCAAACTCCTCTATAGATAATAGTGAGAAATCTCTTCTCTCTTCATCAGTAGCTCCATTACATAACTGATAAAAAATATGATAATTTCTTTCAGTAGCGGGTTGGAATACCAATCTAGATCGTTCTAACAAATAGGTTCTAATTCTAGCACCGACAATATCTATATTCTTATCAAATTGAATCTCCAAGTATTTACCGAACCGTGATGAGTTATCATTTCGAGTGGTTTTAGCATTACCAAAAGCTTCCATAATGGGATTTGTCGCCAAAATCTGCTCTTCTGTCTCACTCAACGCTTCAAGATTATGATGACTATGTCCTTTAGGAATCTTTCTAGGATGATCAGGATCTTCTACTGTAGCAAAATATCGCATGATATATTTGGCACTCACAGTTTTACCTGCACCAGATTCACCCGATACTACAATAGTTTGATTGTTCTTATCTCGAAGCATACATCTGATTTATTTGTTAGTATCAACTCCTTTTGCCTCCGGCGGCTGGGGGCGTAGCCCCCAGACCCCCTAGCTCTCGCTACGCTCGAGAAAATATATCACTTACCTATAAGCATCTTCAGCAATAGCAAATAAATGAGGCTCAAGTTCTCCACGAGGCTTTCCTGAATATGCTTGAATGATATCCGGAGTATAAAGATTATCCACCCTCTGGAAAGGGTTAGTGGCTATAAGAACTATACCACTATAGGTATAAATATTGAGTTGAGCATATCGCATTCGAATGGCATGAAGAACTGCAGGTTCATTTAAATATGATAAACTGGTCAAATCCTCAGTGGTTTCCAGAATAGGAGGATTACGCAAAGGTGGTAATGATTCGCTATTTGCTTCAAGATCTGCTACCGATGTCTCCACAGTTCGTTGCTAATGTTGTTAGTAAAAGGTGGTGAGATATTGGCGCGAGTGAAAATACTTACAGTTCCGTCTTCTAGTTTCAGAAAAAGAATGACCTTTGAATCATCTATATCTTTTGATGTGACTTCAGCACCAACCCATCCTTCTTTTTCATCCTGAACCCAACATCGGCTAAGAATAAGTTAGTACGCGTTCGTGAAGAAGAATTTAATGAGATGACAAACGCGATCAAATTCATAATCATATCATTACAACTGACGACTGACCGACTGACTCATATCAGTCATAACAGCATAACCCATCGTTTCATAAAAAGATCCCAAGCTATAGAGTGACCACCGCTTCCTGCCCCAGCCACCAGACCCAACAAACACGACACAAAATTTACTTACGTTCCAGGTTCATAACCAGAGGCAATCATTATAAAGAAGAAGATTCAAAGATAGAACACAACAGACCAAAAACAAATGGAATTATAAATCTATGATCCACAATCAATATCTAAATTACCCCTTTCTTTCTTCTTCTTCTCTATCAAACTAAAATAAAGAAAGATTATTAGAAAATATCTTTCTAATATCTACAAATATCTATATCTCTATTTTCTAATCAAATGGTTTCTCAATATATATATTTTTCTGTATTAATTAAACCGAGTTAAAATTGTCAAAAATCATAAAATGAATATAGATAGATAGTGTGTAGATAGTGATAAATATGAACCGAACTAACCCCAACCGGGAAATATAACATACAATAATGTGTACCCGTGGGTGTGGGCGTGATAGTATGGAGACGTAGCAGTCAGCTATAGGTACCACGTATATAAGATTTGACTGGCGTTGCGCGGCTCAAGCGCGAAAAACGCGAGTGAGTTGGTGAGGTTGAGGCTTGCGTGAGTGCTTGCGTGAGTGCTTGCGTGAGTGCTTGCGTGACGATGATGAGAGAAAGAGTGGAGAATCTGGAGATATCTATTAACAAGTGGTGATTCTGGCGATTCTGTAATTCTGTAATTGTTTCATAGTACGAATGTTACTTAGAACATGATATGATAACTACTAACTAACTTACTAATTAACTTACTACTGTCATATCCTGGTAGGTTTGGTTGTTGCTAATAGCCGCGTGGACTCTCTCACTCGTCCTTTACAAGCATACACCAAAATTTTATTAATTGCAACAACAACCACAAATCTTTATTTTTGGGATATTTTTTTGATTTTTTTTCTAAATATCAACTATGAATTAAGTTTAGAAACATTTGATTAGATTTTGAAATCAATTACTCGACAGTTTGAAACTTTTCTCCCGTAGTACAAAACCCCTATTATTAATAATGGGTTAGGTTTTATTTCTATAAGTAGATTATTTCAGTATGGAAACAAATATAGACAGACCTTTATTAGCATGCATGGTAACAGTACTGTATGTGTAATACCCTAATTAATAATTATCTAGCCTACTTACTTCAGCGGAGTATTCAAGTTATTATATCTCTTCTTAAGTCAGTTGCTTGTGATGAGTTTTATTTCCACACTACAGACCATTGCTTTTTGCTAAAGGGCAATCAATCTTAGCAAGAGATGAGATTAAGCCAGTTCTAGTTAGTATTTGCCAACTTTGTACTGTTATTACTCTACAACTACTAAACTCGGCAATTCTGGTTTAGTCCCAACCAAAAATGGTATCCAACCACCCAAACAGTCTCCCCCTAGCCCAGAACCCGCCCAATGAGCAGTCGTCCCATCCCAACAGATCAGACCGACATAACCATTTATTCGGTAGCAGCCAGACCCCTAGATCCACACCCACCTGCTGGAATCACCACATCTTATGGAAAGCGAGAAACCGAGGTAAAATACATTAAGTCGTCTTCTAATCAGCTGGCATCCCTATCGTCGATCCTGTTCATATTCTCTTCACCTCCCCCGCCAGCCCGTAATTGATTAGAGAGTATTCAAATATTTATTGAGTTTATCTAGTCTTCTCTATGTAGGTGAACGATTTATTAAAGTATGTAACAGTTAAATTAGTGTATTAGTACAGCTGTTCAAAAGTGGATTTTCTCGCAGTTGAAACTTATTAACACAGACTAAAAATTCAACTTTTAGCTAAACCAATTCCAATCCAAGCTTAGAAAAATATTTTAAGAGACCGGTGGCGGCTGAGCGGGTCTATTACTTTATTAACTATAGATATTATTATAAATACCCTATCAGTGGTTCAAACTTTCCATTATTATTTATCCAACTCTTCCACTACTAAAAATTATTCAACTTACAGAAACTGCGTCATTTCAATATAATAATTCGATCGATCGTGATCTCAGGGGTAATCACATGTTGCAACAGCCAATTACATGCAAGCATATAAGCTGTTGTGCGTGCGGGCGCGTGTTCATGCATGAGACTGGATCTCTGGTAGTTGCTGGATCCTTCGCTGGCGGCGGCAGGGATTCTGTTTCAGCACGATATTAACCTCGAGCGAAGCGAGCTACGGGGTTTGGGGCAGAGCCCCTGCCGCCGGAGGCAAAGACTAGGTCATCTCGAGCCAAGCGAAAATACCGCATGAATAGGTTAAACTGGATCTTAACCTCGAGCGAAGCGAGCTACAGGGTTTGCGGCAGAGCCCCAGCCGCCGGAGGCAAGACTCAGTTAGATCCAGAAGAGCAGACTTCACATTGGGGATTGGAGCTGGTAGTACAACTCGTGTTCTGGGAAGCAGTACCAACCACCGGAGGTAGACTAGGACATGCCCAGCCGCCGGAGGCAAGACTCAGCTAGATCCAGAGTGAAGAGCAGACTTCACATTGGGGATCGTGTCCTACGACATCTCGAGCCAAGCGAGAATAAACACGAATAGGTTCGACTGGATCTTAATCTCGAGCGAAGCGAGGTACGGGGTTTGGGGCAGAGCCCCAGCCGCCGGAGGCAAGACTCAGTTAGATCCAGAGTGACGAGCAGACTTCACATTGGGGTTTGGAGCTGGTAGTACAACTCGTGCCCATACGCACTAATAGGTTCAACTGCATTTTAGGCTCGAGCGAAGCGACCTTAGGGGTCTGGGATATAGCCCCAACCGCCGGCAGAAATGACCTCACTAGTTAAGATGCTGCGACTATAGAGACTATTCACTCCACTGCCTCATAATATAATAATTAGAATATATTCACATTTCTATTTTTGTTATTTTAAACACTTCTCTTAAACTCAATTCCTCGAGCCTTTCTAGCTTCAAGCAATGCATCCAGTCGACGATTTAAAAACTGTGCCTGCCTCTTTCTTAGACTGTCTACAAAGAGTCCAACACCTAAAAATGCAACAGCCGAATATAAGAAACCTATTGGTTTATATCCTAATGGTTTCTGACGGATACCTTGTGCAAGTCCTTGGACTGAGAGACCTTGAAATTGTTAGAATATAGCTCGGCTGTTCTGCCCCAGACTCTGGCTCGTTTAACTGAAGTTGAGACTCTAGCTGTATATCCAACTGAACTTACCAAATACAGTCCATGCTGTGAGATCTCCATATAAACCCATTGTATATAATTGATATATGTTCTAGTGGTTGATTATAATGGAATTAGAATTGACGACGTTGATGATTGGTCGAGTAAGAAGTGAAGTAAAAAGTTGATGGTTGTTAAAGCACGTATAGTGCTAATAAAGGGATAAATCTCAGTATATTCTCTAAACGGACTCTCTTACTCAAAGTCTGACACCAAGCGGTCAGAGAAGATTTCCTCTGTATCAGTCCATATCATTCAATCAAATATTTTCTTATTCAGATTCAGAGATTTGAATTGGAAAAACTGTACCGACTCCGGAACAGCTTCCTGGCTTCTTCCAAGCATTTAATTCATCTCAAACCATGCCTCTTTGGAAACCTTGTTATTTTCAGGGTTAGGCATGAATTCACTTCCTGATCAGAATCACATGATTTCGGTTCACGAATTTTTCAGACATTCAAAGTAGAACCAATAGTGACCGTCATTCATCATTCGGAGCTGATTTCCAGATAGATACAGAATCAACTTTTGCATCCGTCATTTGCATCATCTATCCGTTTGAACGATATATCATAATGCTGTATGAACTTGTGGGACTTGCTCGGTGTGCTGGAACTCACGGTGCTGCCGATGCTTCAGAACTAGTTAGAATGGCAGGACGATTAATTATAAATAACCGAGGAGTTGTTCGTAAAATAGAAAATTGGGGTGTAAGACCATTACCCAAGATTATGAATATCAACCGTCAAGCTCATGTTTTAGGAAGTCATTTCTATATAAAATTCGACGCAAGTCCAAGTGTACAGAATGAGGTGTTACGAGCACTCAGAAGAGATCCCCGGTTAATTCGAACCACAGTTGTTAAATTAGGCGGAAATACGTAAGTTCAGACCCCAAAGCTCGAATATATACCAGTGACTGTACTAACATACTTTTAGGCTGAAATCGTTAATTGATTAAACTATTTTCTAAATAGAGATTATTCTTTTAATGCATCATGACTGACAGAAAACCTGTCTTTGTATATACACAATAAAATACAATTATCAATATATATGTATCTATTCTTTCTATTCACAATCGTTCATTATGTAGCCCTATACTCTCGAAGAATTACAGGTACTGAACTTGCTGGCAAACTTCCAACCTCAGTGATAACCTTTTTGATAGCACTTTGATGAGTTAAATCATAGAGAATATTAAGAATTGAAAGGTTCTTAAGATTACTAAGATCTCCAAGAACTGGTGATGGCACAGTGTTTTCTAATGGATCAATCGAAATGTTCTCAGACAGATATTCTATTGGAGCTAATTCATTATTTGAAACAGCATCTAATTGAACTCGATCACTGAATTTAATAGTTTCACAAAGAACAATAACTGGAATATTTCTTGATTGAGCAGAGGTAGCAACTACTGCAGTTCCTACCCGAGAATATAATTGACCATTAGAGAACATAGCATGAGCACCTAAGAAAACAGTTGTAACATTTTGAATAACATATGGCAAAGCATTAATCAGAACATAAGTACATTGTAATCCAGCAGAAACTAATTCCCTAACAAGAGTTTTACCTTCAAAAAGAGGTCTTGAATCAACCACAATAACCTTAATTCTTGTTTTTCCTTGTCTAAATGCTTCAATTAAAGACTGTTTAACAACATTAGACATAGCATATGTTAATATGACATCACCATCATTTATAGAATGAGCAGCACTATCCATAATCACTTTATCAGCAATATCTATTCTTTCTCTAATAAAAATACTAATACTTTCAATAAGGTCGTCTTTTGCGGAATTTTCAGAAATATCTATGCTTACTTTTGAAATTTGTTGTTTAAGCCATCGAATGGAATTACCCATACTAATACTAAGAGGGCGAGCAGTTTTTAAAAAATCAATTTGATTGCTTAATTGGCTTGTAAGATTACGGGATAGAGTAGTTCCTTGGGGAGTACTATAATCGGCAATAACTTGTTTAAAAGCTTCTAACATTGCTCTACAACGAGCAGTTGATCCAATAATTTTATAACTTGAAAATTGTAAACCAAGTTGAAGAATTGCAGGATGGACATCTTTCGGCACAGTTGTTTTTGAAGTAAATGATGACAAAGGACTATTTTCCAAATGAGCGAAAAGTGGTAACCGAGATTCTATAGATGATGGTACGTGAATATCCCCTCCATCGACTGAACCAGTACTAACTAGTGTGGTATCATGTTTTTTATGCTGTGGTTGTTGCTGACCTCGTCCTGGAGTACTTTGATTACTGCCACCTCCAATGGGTCCAGTGTGAGGAGTAGAAGGGGTAGATGTAGCAACACCACCACCACTAGATATATTATCTTTCTTGGGAGGTATTCCTGATGCTTCTTTTTGAGCAGCTCTTTTGGCTTGCTTTTCTTTCTTTTTTAATGCTTTGAGATCTTTAGCAGAAAGTCCTTGAGGATTATCATTAGTTGAAGAAGTTGGTTGAGTATTAGTCGTGGTCGAACCAGAATTAGAACGAGAGCCACGGACTGAAGAAGCTGGTGCAGCTGGTGCAACCAGAGCTGAATTACTACCAGTACCAATCTCAATCACCCCAGAAGAACTAGGTGAAGAAGGTAGTGATGACGACATCAAGGACTTGTCAAAACTGTTTAACAAATCAATAAATAGATAGATAGAATCTTGATTTCAGATGATCCATGAACCTGTGACCTTGATGAAGCTCTGACGGTGAATCTATGACGAAACTGGAACCTGATGAACCTGATGAGCCTGATGAACCTCCAAAGAACCTGATGAACCTGATGAACCTCTCTCAAGCTCTCTGGCTCTCTCCAGGTCCAGTCTATGAATTTTCAGGCTCTAAGAATATTAAAGCCGGGTAATTAATAATTAATATCAGCCGCACTGGTCCCCGATGTCCTGGGTCTGCCTCCGGCGGCTGGGGCGTAGCCCTAGACCCCTTAGCTCTCGCTGCGCTCGAGAACTCCGGACCAACCCCCAGAATAGAGTAGAAGTGTGGCACTTAGTGTGCACAGATCTCGAGGGTAGCGAGAACTAGGGGATTGCGGCTGTGATCAGCTGCCGGAGGCAAACGACGGGCTCGCTACAGAAAGAAATCTAATCCGTCCTCAAAAGTACAACTAAGAATCCAATAACAAATTAAATAACACGCATCAAGGAGTCTCATTCTATGTTCTAATCATCAGCACAATTAAAAGGCAAATATAACAACCAGGGGGAGAAATAATTCACATGCTCGCTCGATCGCGCTTCAAGTCCCTCAATCACGTGAATTTCTCGTCCCGTGCATGCATGCATCGGAGTCTTTTTTCACCTCGGGACCCGAGTTAAGATAAAGAAACCCAGTAAATGAATATGGGCACTGAGTAAAATCCTTATCAACGAGTAACAGACTCCGACCGGTGGTTTTAGGCCAAACGCATGTGCTTGTGAAAATCGGTTGATAAAAACTTGAAAATCTCTCCGCGCGCGCGAGAAAGAAAACAAGAAGATTTGAAAAGTTTATGAATTAGTGAAGTGAAAACTTGTCGTTATTTTATTCATATTCATTTGATTTATTTGATTTCATTTGAATTATTTGATTTCATTTTCATTTAGTTTATCAATTGATTTTCTTTTATTGATTGATTTACTTTTAAGTATCATTGATTCTCTCTTAATTATTGATTGATTCAGATTCAATAGCTGATTAATTTCATTTGTGTGTGAGATACAAATCCTTTCATTATGTTTACAAGATCAATCTTTCGTCAGGCTACTAATGCCACTTCAAGATTTGCAATGACTACTACTAGTTCATTATCATCATCACGTATCTTTATTTCTGCTGCCACTGTTACCCCTCGTGGTATTAGATTCTTCTCTAATCTCCTTACTGAAGGAGGTCCTGCTCTTACATATTCTTCAGAAAAACCGGTTGTAAAGTATACCGAAGATCATGAATGGATTGCTCTTCATAAAGATAATGTAGCTTTCATTGGTATTACTAAATATGCTGCCGATGCATTGGGTGATGCCACTTATATTGAAGTAGCTGAGATTGGTGAAGAAGTTGAACCTAATGGATCAATTGGATCAGTTGAAAGTGTTAAATCTGCAAGTGATTTATATACTCCAGTTGCTGGAGAAATCGTTGATAGAAATGAAGATATTATCTCCAATCCAACTATTGTTAATGAAGATCCTCTTGGTAAAGGATGGTTTGCTAAATTGAAAGTTGCTACACCTGAAGAAGTTGATGGATTAATGGATATTGAAGCTTATGAGGAATTTATTAAATCTGATTAATCTTGTCTATAGCTATAAAAAATATATATTCAACCATTCTGACCATGCTCCCCCACCCGTAGTATCGTTTTGCCTCCGGCGGCTGGGGCGCTGCCCCAGACCCTGTTTTCTCGCTTCGCTCGAGGTTCGGTCAGTGATGAAGCAGTTCTCGAGCGTAGCGAGAGCTAGGGGGTTTGGGGGCTACGCCCCCAGCCGCCGGAGGCAGACTAAGGACACCCCCACTAATAGCTCCGAACTCAAAAACTGCCGGTTATTCTAAACGGGGGATGTACGTAAAGTCGTATATCCCGATCGATATCTTTCCTGTCAACCATTGAAGTCAGAATAAAAATTCAGACATTTAGAGCATGACATCAGGAGTGGTGCGAGCTCAAGATAATTGAGCTTATCTAGTACCGGTATTGTCTACTCTAGCTACCAGTCCAACGACCAGGGGTAAACTACCCCAGAGATAGTCGATCGAAATAATCGTTACCCGGATGTGGGGGATTTAAACCCCACGAACCTCGACTTCGGCCGTCCGCCTGCTTGACTGCATCATCACTCACTCACTCAATCCTCAATCAGCGTGAGAGCGTCTTTTGACAAACATCGGTTTTTCGAAATAACTTCACAATTGAGGAAGTTTCTATAATTTGCTGATGATATTTATTAGGATATAGTTTATTCGCACTAATCTACTCAAGCAATCATTATTATATTTCACCGAAAGTGATCCTTCTCAGTGTTTATCGTAATACAATCAGTTCCCCCATTGTCCTTGTCGTCACTACTTACTCCAATGTCAGATATATCACATAACCGTCATATTGACACTTCAGTCGTAATTGATGAAGATGATGAAGATGATACAAAACTCACAACTCCTACTGAACATTTCTTTCCATCGTCATCCTCACCAAATGCTTCTAGTGCTGCAAGATCGGTTTCTTCACCAACTCAGTTAAAACCTCCTCAAAATGATATAATTTCACCGCCTATATCTAACTCATCTGGAGTTCCTGGTGGTTTCTTTGTGGTACCCCCACAATTAAAAAAGACTCGATCTGCTCGTCGCAATTCCGATGTCGATGCTATTCATCGAGCATTACCAAAATCTCATATTTCCCCTGCTCAACTTTATTCTACTGATAGTGGTCATTTATATCATGCTGGTAAATTATGTATTGTACTGGTTGGATTGCCTGCTCGTGGTAAAACTCATCATGCTGTTGCCTTGACTCGATATTTACGTTGGTTAGGTGTTAAAACTCATGCTTTTCATCTAGGTGATTATCGTCGTACATTAGCTCCTGCGGATTTTAAAGTTCCCGATGATTATTTTGTCGTTAATGCATCTGATGAAACTAAAATCTTTCGTCAAAAAGTTCTTGATGCTTGTTTTGATGACATGTATAAATTCTGGGAAGAAGGTAATGGTCAAGTGGTTATTTATGATGCAGTTAATGGAACTTCTGAAGGTCGTAGGAACTTAGCTAAAAAGATGCAAGACAAAAATATCGGTGTTTTATTCGTAGAGTGCCTTTGTACTGATAAGAACCTTGTTGCTAGAAACGTTCGAGATGTTAAAATTTCTTCACCTGATTATCAAGGAATGGACCCTGATGAAGCTGTTCGACACTATTTACGTCGAATTGAATTAAGAATCCCCGATTATGAAACTATGACTGAACCAGAATTAACTTATGTGAAACTGATTAATGTTTCTGAAAAATTCCAAATTAATTATGGTGAACGTCATCTTGGTTATTTATTCAATCGAATCATTTTTTTCCTAATGAATTCTAGAATTAAAGTGGGTAGTATATTTTTCGCTAGAGCCGGTACTAGTACTAGCGCTGGAAGTCATGAAGAAGATGATTATAAATCTGATGAGCCACTCTCAGAAAATGGTAAAAAATATGCTGCAAAACTCAAAGAAACTCTTTGGGGTTATATTGAAAAGCGAAGATTGAAATTGGCGCAAATTTCTGCAAGTGATTTAGCTATGGATAAAAAACTTAGTCGTCAGGCCCATGTAACTCATGAAGTTCTTCGTTCTTCCGCGTCTTCTAGTGATTATTTCGAAAATATCTCACCACCTGTCACCTCAGGTACTTCTACGCCTAATTCATCTGCCGATGCGAGAGCTATTTCTACTATTAGAGCAGATGCTCTTAATTTTCAAGATAAATCCAATATGATTGTTTGGTGTTCAACTCGTTTAAGAACAGTTCAAACTGCTGAAGTATTTGCTGCTGAAGGTAATAAAACAATTCAAAGAAGTCTTCTGAATCAATTGAATCCTGGTGTGGCTGGTTCCTTAACTGATGATCAACTTAAAGACAAATTTCCCTTTGAATATCAACGTCATCAGCAAGATCCTTATCATCATCGATATCCTCGAGCTGAATCTTATCAGGATGTTGCTGTTCGTCTTGAAGGTCTCATTTTAGAGATGGAGCGTACCCCTGGTGATTTATTGATTATTTGTCATGAGACCGTTTTACAGGTACTTTATGGATATCTTATGGCTTGTTCGGTTGAGGATATTCCTTTCTTACGATTCCCATTGAATGAGATTGTGGAGATCATTCCTAATGCTTATATTAACCAGGCTCATCGCATGACTATTCCGGATATTGATCCTTAAAGATATAGCTCGCTAATAGCATATAACTATGGTCCTAGACACTGGAGACAAATCGGGGGTTTAGCTGCGCCTCTGGCGGTAGACCCGCTAGCTCTGCGCTCGACAAACTATCGCACCACCAAACTCTGAAAGCAGACAATCGGTATTTATATATATAATTTATTAGAAAAATAGCAAAATAAAACTATCCCTTATAGGGATGAAAGGGGATATGAACTTTTTTCAATCAGCTTTAATGAGTAATTTCATTTTCATACGCATTCTCCGCCATTCATGATATTCATCACGGACAAAACTGGCTCTCTCACCAGCAGTATCCTTGATATAAAACCACCGTGCGGGCCACGTATCAAGAAGTAAATCCACTATACCTAGATCTCTAACTAGAATAACAGCAATAAACCATCCAATTCCTATACCTATTCCAGCAATAACACCAGCTACAACCTGGATAGGTGTATGATAGTAAAGATAAATTCGTGAATAGCTTACTAAAGAAGCTAAAACAATTAAAAATAAAGCCCTAGATACCTTTTTCCTGGTAGAAAAATGTTTAACTCTGAAAAGCATCCAGAGACAGATATAAGTAGCATAATAACACATGAATTGAGAATGAGCCGATGGCATTCCATATCCATTACCATAAATAGTAGACGCATAATATAACATAGGTCGTTCTTGTTTAATAATTTGTTTAATATATAAATTGATAAGTTCACAACCAAGTTGACCTCCAAACATCAGAATAGTCTCTGCTTCTCTTCGGGACAAAATCAGTGACGCATAAACCATAAGAATAGCTTGAGGAGTGAGGGAAAGGATTGCAAATACTATAGACAATGGATCCTCTGAGTTATATAGGACATGAGTGAAGTCCAAAGAAGTTCTTTCTGAGAGATCCATTATGGTACAGAGGTTGTTTATTTCATCAAATAAGAGAAATGAACGGAATTATCTCAAACAACTTAACTTATCCGGGAATGATAAAGAATCTAATGTTAGATACAGTCCGATCTCTGATTCTCGAGCGTAGCGAGAGCTAGGGGTGTGGGGGCTATGCCCCCAGTCGCCAAAAGCACAATCACGTCGTCGTGCACCAAGCCTAGCCTCCAGTCGCCGAAGGCACAATCACGTCTTCGCGCACCAAGCCTAGCCTCATCCATTCTACTTACAATAACAACTTTCTCCGTTCTACTGATCTCTCCCCAATATCCTCTAAAAATCTTTTTATCCCTTTTTATTTTCTATTGAATTAAGAACAAAATTTTATTCGGTTGAGTTGTTAGTTTTTGTTTTTCTCGGTCGATCGGTTCATTTCGGCCAGCTGTACAGTAGTTTTCGGTCCAATGATTGTTAAAGTGAATAAAAAAAATTGTTGATGGGGATGGGATATTCATAGACAGATCGATGTTTTGGTGCCTGAAGGGGGAGGGCAGAAATGAGGCTAAAAATGATTTAGGGTTGGTTGTGTACGTGTTGTTAATTAGTGTTGTGTTTAGTTAACTTTATATGTAACTAACTATAACAATTCATGCATATCGTAAGGGTGTTGTTTGCTGTTGATGGATGGTGCCTTGTCAACTAAGTCGGGCTCATCAAATTGTTTGATTCCAATTTGGTACTGTACATGTAACATATTGTGCAGGTAACTTACATGAGAAGCTCTGAGCCAAATGTAACCACAGAATATACTGGGCCGTGCCACTATGTAGATGGAGTAAGTTGTTTGTGGCTGCAGTTGCTCGGAGTCTCGCCCGCACGCTGCCGGCCGGAGCCCTCATCGATAAAGTCACGTGGTTTATGATGTCAAAATTAATATATTAAAATTTATTTTATTGGCATAACATTTACCTAGAGTAACTATTTGTATTTATTCATCTGATAGTTGATTTAATATTAAGTTAATACTAACTTAGGTCAACTAGTTATCATATCGAGATGAAGTTAAGAGTTAGTTATATAACGGCGATTTAACCGTTGCATAGCTTACGTTAGTTGCATAACGTTATGCAAGTCAGTTATGTAACGAGATGTTAACTTACCCAATCGTAGTAAAAACTGTTAACTTAATTAGCATCTAAAATCTATTTCATTTAATAAAAAATGGTCACATTAAGTTACCTTATCTTTATAGATCTACATTGACTTCTCTATTCTATTCAGGCTCTCTCGAGATCGGTCCTCGGCTAACTCGGCAGGAACAGTCCACTGATTGAAATCCTAATAATTACACTACATTTCTTTTTACCAATATATATCGATCAATAAAATGAGATACTTAACATTATGTAGGTAACTTGTGAAAGATCCATTTCTCTCCGCTTAATAAGCGCTATCTCTTTAGACAGAATATCTATTTTTAGCCAGCCTGCTATTTAGCATGATATCCAAGCCTGATCCTGAATTTGTTAATTGAAATTTAGACCCCTCACAATGTTTCCAGACATACTAATAGAAGCTTTTTAAACCTCTGCCAAGGGACCAAAGGTACATAGCAGTAACATTAACCTACTGTAACAATTTCAGTATACATCGTACTGTACTAATTTACGTACTGTACATGTAGCTAGCCATTACGGTTGTCCCCTGCATTATGCAGGGACAACCACTAATAGCGCCGTACAGTTTTAGTCAAACAGGTCTTTGTATTGATCTCATTCTCCTAGTTTGCCTTCAGCTCTGGTGTGATGTACTTTCTCGAGGTTAAGTTCTCGAGCGTAGCGAGAGCTAGGGGGTCTGGGAGCTTTGCCCCCAGCTGCCGGAGGCAAAACAAGGTTTCGGGTGAACTCAGGCAGAGCCAAATATTAGACATAGTCCATTAATTTCTGTAATCTATTATATTGACCAGGTTATTATTAAGCCAATTAAAAACGGAAACGAAATAAAACAAAACAAAACAGCAATAAAAATGAACGTAAGTAAAACGATTCAAAGTCATAAACTAAAAATAAATTATTCGTAAAACCGGTATGAGCCAGGACGAGTGTAAGAGTGAATACGCAATGTATTAGTGTTCCTTTTTGTAGATTCTATCGGGATGAAGTTGAGACGTCGATGTATTAAGAGCAGTACTAGCAGATGCCGGACTCTCCCCCTCATCATATAACGAATGGTACTCTGATGCAGGCGAAGATGGAGGTATACGTGAAGATATTAATCGAGGTGCATTATTTGTGGAAGATGCATTAAGAGGAGCAGTAACTACTCGAAGCCCACTAAGAGATCCAGACGTACCAGGTGAACTACCGCCTATCGATGATGGAACTTGGAATATAAAACCTGGATCTGAGTCATGCGTAGTCACCCTAGCTGTAACTGCGGCACTCACATTCGCATCATTCACTGCAATACCCCTCGCAGTAGTATTAGATATGGTGCTCAGTCTATTCGTTTCCGGTCTATAAGGACGAATCGCTTGTCTATTCATAACTTCAAACCCCTTGACTTCTTGATGATGACTATTCTCTTTTGAAAGTTGGCTGGAAGGTGCAAGGAAACCGTTTCTAAACTTACCACCGAATTTATCCATGATCCCACGAACCGAATCATAAATACGATTTTTCCCATTGTTATGATCACCTTTAACAACAATAAAGCTCTCATCTTCTTCAGCCTCGCCGCCCATTTTATCCCTAGTTGGTGATGAAGAATGCATATATGCTCGTGGTACTAATGGATTGACACTTTCTACTTCTCTAAGATCATCATAGTCACCCCCGCCCCCAAGATTATTATCATCATCATACAATGACGTAGGATTACGCTTAGTGATGTACAGGTCAGCTTCACGAATAGCATAATCGGTTCTACCATTGCTGAATAGTGTCGAGGTGGTGCCGGTGGTGCCGGTGGTTGCGGTATTTGTAGAACTTTGAGCACCTTCATTCTGCTGTTCAGATATTTCAAGTGCCCAATCATGTGAACCCTGTCTTCTTCGCGGCCGTCGATAATAGTTCGTAGAAGCAGAAGCTGGTGGGATACCACTTATTGGCGACGAAATCTCTGAAGTAGGGGAGGCTACAAAAACATCTTCAAAAACACTGTCTCGATTGACTATCGAACTATTGGTTTTGCTATTGTTAATATTACCATTATTGAGAGCATTGTATTGACTTCTCGGTCGTCGATAAGTTACTTCACCGTCAGGTGAGTGAGGAGCACCATTAATGTCTTTAATATCATCTCTTGACGGAAGCTGTTTCAATCCATACACGCCACCACCACCAGCAGAAGTGCTATTGTGCCGCATCAAAGGACCACCAGCTTCTTCTTCTTTTTCACCATTCATGAATCCAGCTCCACTCAGTCTAGCAAATATTTCAAATATGACTTGGGCAATATGAACAATGAAAAGCAGGAGAACAATAGCATGGATAATCAAAATCACATAGCCGATCCATCCTCGAACTACTCTAGTGGATCTAATGGAATCAACAAATGGAATGAGAAGAAATATTTCAACGATTCTTACTATAGAAAATAAGCATGAAACAGTGGTCATACTAGTTCCATTTTCATATGGTTTAAAATAAATTAAAACAACCAGATTGACAACCTCAAGTACAGCTAGAAGGGTTATTTGCGCCAAGCCAGACCTTTGAATAGCACCGATTGTTAGGCCCTGAAAGAAGACTATGATCAAATCTACAGTGAAAAACATAATATGAGTATCCTTAAAGGTATTAAATAATGAACCATACGTGAGTAATGTAGGAAGGTCATCAGAAAAATCCATAATTCGCTGGGACATGAAATAAATCTTATAGGTAATCCATATGGAGCAACTAACCCATGAAATGATAAGAATCAGAGCAAATACATCGGAAACTACAGGAGATCCAGAATATCGAACTATAAGCATCTGGTAAAATGAAGTCACTAGTAAAGGTAAAGCGAAAAAACGGAAAAATAACCGGACTACAATACCTCCTAAGAATAATAATCCTCTACGCCATTTACCATTTGAATTGCTATCAATGCTACCTAAGCTTCCCAGAATTGGACGATGCCATTTTGAACTTAACAAATATGCTATGGTTGCCAGAAATAGGCAAATGCCAGTCAAAATCAACATCCAAATTATAAAACTTGGCCAAATATCACTGTCATGCGCCAATTGAACCACTCGAGCCATTCCGCTCATACCATACTGACCGTGATCAAGATAAAGATTATCTTGAAAGCTTTCACTAAGATCGGAAACAAAACTAAAATGAAACAAAAGTGCACTCCATGAGGCGGTAGATAATATAGGTCTTAGAAAACCAGGGTAATTCAAATTAAGGCATCCCATAAAAAACGCAAATTGTAAATATCGCAAGAAATCAGATATCCCTGGAGTAATCAAGCGAATAGCATTAACATCGTATCCATAATTACTACTCCATATAAGGATATTTTTTGTTCCAGTCCAGGGGTTAAGCCATGACGATAACACATAAATTACAGCTAAGAGAATCAAAATGGCCAAAACTGCAAATACAAGGACGTACCAAACATAACTGGCCATTACTGGAGTAGCTTCAACAGAAATACAGCCTACTATTTCACCACCATTGGCAGCATCAATTACATAAAAAGTAGTATCAATAGACACACCCTGATATGCATTACTGACATTGAATGCGTAACTGAAGGAGTTGATTCCCGGTAGTAATGGACATGCCGATCCAGTGAATTGACAGAATCTTGAATATTTGTCATAGTAGGAGAATTCTAAGACCTGTGATTCGACTCTTAGAGTTGCTAGAAGTTAGAAATCAGATGGAAAAAAAGACGAGGAAAAAAAGAGGAGGGAGAAACTTACTGTAATGATTTGTTGGAACATCAAGGTCGATGATAGAGCCCCCTGAGACATTTCCAGTGATGGAAATTGATAAACTATGGTAGGAAGTGCCAGGGAGTGATGTAAAGAAAGCATCGACTAGAGTTGGAGCAAAGTAAATACTCTGATTAGAAGCAGGTGCTTGCATGCAATTTGAGAAAGGTACAGAGATGGCATGAACTTTTGAAATGACAAGGACAAATATAGTTGTCAACGTATAAAGAACTGTCATGATATAGTAGCGTAGGTTGAAAGTCAAAAACCAGAGAGAAAGAAAAAATTCAAAGCTACTAATCTATTATGTAGCCCATGAAGAATATATTAATATCACAATAGATAGATTGGAAATGAAATGAAACGAAACGAAGGAGGAAAAACCCAAAAATAAAGACTAACGGTCAAGTGTGAATTTGATTAGTGAAGGAAGATAATCAAGTCATAAACAATAAATAACTAATAAATAACCAGGAAATAATAATAAACACAAATAGCTCGATTATTTCTTCACCAACAAACCGTTCGATCGTTCAATATTTTCTGGTCGTCGGAATTAGATTGAGATTTGAAAAAATATCTACTGATATCTTCGAAATCAATACCGAATGAACCAATGAATGAACGAAAACGAAAATAAACGAAATCAAAACAAAACAACTTGTATAAAGTTCAAATGAAACGTTTTTGAACTAAAAAGCTTATTGAAAATTTCGGTCGATTGATTATGGTTTCAAGATATCACTTGATATTTATAGGTCCTAAATATCGTGAAGGTCAAATCAAAGTTAAATCAAATTGAAGCCAATCTAAGACCAAGTCAGGTCAATGTCAAGTCAACCAGTTCAATTCAACTCAAGTCAAGCAGTTTAATTCAACTGAAGTCAGTCAGGCCAAGTCAACTCAAGTTAGTTGAAGTCAATCTTCCGGTGAATCTAATCTATTTCTAGCTCTACTTGTGTGTAGCTAAATATATACTACTAGTAACGTTAAACTAGCACTACTACTAGTACTAACTTAGTTATAAGCTGTTAGACTGCAATCCACACGCGCCCGCGTAAATTTATTTATCTCTCCCTAAAATAGGTAAGGGTTTTACTTTTTTTAGAGCATTTTTCGCGCCTAATCTGAATTATAAGCCCTCAACCTGAAACACAGCCGTTCAATTTAGTCTATATATAATTCTAACTAGTAGTGTTAGTTATACTTAACTAACTATGTTTAGCTAGTTTACATAAAGTGGTTGGAGAACTCCAGGAACAACCATAACTAACTTAGCTTAGTTATGAATAATGAGATATTTAAGAGCCAGGTACTATCATTACCGACTTAACTAGTAGTTAACTTATATTGGAAGTGAAATTCACCAGCCGTTTTATAGACTATATATATCCATCCATGGGGTTATTTATTAGCTGATTTGCAACGATAACTAAGATCAGCGTTTGATAGACTGGTTCCTTTCGGCCACACGCGTGGTCGTCGGGTTACCTCCGGCAGCTGGGGACTAGCCCCAGATCCCTAGCTCTCGCTTCGCTCGAGGATTATAGGAGTTATCGAGCAAAGCGAGAGCTAGAGGTCTCGTGCTACGATCTCGGGCTACGCCTTAGCCACCGGAAGCAAACGGTACCGAGATTGTTAGTTGCATATGCAAGATTCACCGGCCATATATCTTACAATAAGCTAAAAAGATTAAGTAAATTATTTATGTTTGTGTTTGTTGGTGATCAGCAGTAGATGCATAAACATTCAATTAAATTCCTTGTCTACCGGGTGACCAGATCCAATGTTAGACTTCTATCTCTTGCTGGCCGAGATCATCCCCTGTATCGCTTGAGCGGCGGTAGAACAGGTTTCAGATAAGAACTAGGGGAATAAGGTAGTCCGCACTTTGCGACGTGAGAGGGGAAGAATATCACGGATCCCTGGGTCGATTAAAAACAAAACTTTACATATACTACACAGACAAAGGATTCTGACTTATCTCAATTATGTTGTCATGGGACTTCCTTTTTCAATCTCTTCCTCGACATTCTCCTTCAGATAATGCCCTCAAATAGATCTCTGAACTAGCAGGTCGAGGTCCATTCACTAACGGATTCTCCTTATATGAATCATCACTTGTACCAATTGCTAACATACTACCATCACCGTTAACATCAATAGACATAACCGGATGAGCTAACGGTTGATATTGTTTTAGTCGCTTTTTAGCTTTATAATCCCATAAACATACCAATGAATCAGAACCACCAGTAAAAAATGTACCATGTTTTGGATGAAATGCTAAAGAATTGACTGGCGTAACCGTGTCAATACCACTTATTCGATCAACAATACGGTGGCATTTAAATGCATACTTTTGTGATTGAATCTGTGATGATGGATCGAAAAATTCTACTGCTACACGTCCTTCAATTGAAGTACTAACATATCCTAATCCATCCGCCATGCAACGAACAGTCCTAGTTGGATATTTCAAAGAACTTTCACGTCTTTGTAATGGTTCTTGAATATTTCGAATATCGAAAATATGAACTTCCCTACCTGACATTCCTACTACGAGATAATTATTTACACAATCCATTGAATATACCTTACCAGGTAACGGAGTTCCAACTCCACGTTCACTACGAGGATCGATCTGTTGTAATGTTTTATCCCATGATCCAGATATTATTGTGCCAGTATTTTCATGATACACTAAACCACTGATTGGTCTCATATGATCTTGACCAACAATGGCTCGTTGGCCTGTTTCAACATCTACCCTATATGTCCGTGGTTCAAGTCCCGCTGCATAAGCGATAGGTGATAACGATGTTGAAGATTTATTTTCCCAAGTACAATCTAAAAGAGGAGCTTGAAACTTTATTGATGCCAATAGCTTTGTTTTAGAAGCAGTGGTATCAATGGTATCATATATTCGTAATGTTGTATCCCATGAAGAAACCAGAAGATGATTCCCAGTGGAGAACTGGACTTTTGATATTAAATCATTTGGAGGACTATCTAAAAGGGTTGCCATAATGCAACGATTATTTTCAATTTGAATCAGGATAAAAGATACAGAAAATGATACACAATAGTCAGTATTAGTTAGATCAATATAAAATTCAAATATAATTGTGGTCGACGACAGTAATTTTGGTTTGTTTACTTCTTGAATAAACCCTAACAGCCAAATCAAAGATAGCACAGTTATAGTTACCATAGTAACTAGAATGCGGCTGATCCACTACGATTGAATCTGCTGTATAATATACTGGATCAATGCCCGTCATTAGTAGTTTGTTCGAGCTGGCCCCAGTCCTACAAAGAGCTACAGGGATAAAAAAGTCAAACTTCCAGAAGGAAAATATTAATGAGATATTCAATACTACTGGTTAAGCTGTTTTGGAAGGAGAACTCCAAAGTGGGCGAAAGTGAAGGGGCATAAAACTGTTGAGTACATCCCTAACCCATGACTCATATGACTCCAATGACTCTCTTGAGTCATGTCGATCATTGATTCAAAAACTTTCTTCTCCACCATTCACTCTCGTCCTTTCTCGTTCAGAACTTCTTAACGATGCTGAATAAAAAACTTCAAGAGGTTTTGGAAAATCGTAGACAGAAATCCACTCTACGTGGTTTGACATTGGCAAAACCAGGTCAACTGGACTTCTCCAGTAATGATTATCTATCGCTAATTGAATCTTCGACACTACAAAATATATACCTGAATGAGCTCAAAACTTGTGGCGGAGATGGAAAAATAAGACTTGGAGGAGGGGGGTCTCGCTTGTTAGATGGTAATTCCCATTATATTGAGGATCTGGAACGATTTATTGCCAAATTTCATAATGCTCCCAATGGACTCCTGTTTAATTCTGGATTCGATGCCAATGTTGGCCTTTTTTCTTGCATTACTCAGCCAGGTGATATTGTTCTTTATGATGAATACATTCACGCCAGTGTACATGACGGTATGCGATTATCTAGGGCCGCTAAGTGTGTTCCATTTTCTCATAATTGTTTGGAAAGCTTATCAACTAGATTGAAAGAATTGCTGAATGAATCCACTGCGGTGCGTGAAGGGACTGTAGAGGTATTCGTATCTGTAGAGAGTGTCTATAGTATGGATGGTGACACTGCTCCACTTAAGGAAATTCTGCACTGCATGGAATTGCTATTACCCCAAGGAAATGGCCATTTAATTGTTGACGAAGCACATGCTACTGGTGTATGTGGGCCCTATGGCAAAGGTCTAGTTTGTGAGCTAGGGCTTGAAAACAGAGTGTTTGCTCGTACACATACATTTGGTAAGGCATTAGCAAGTGGAGGAGCAATAATATTATGTTCAGATCTCGTTCGTTTATATCTAGTTAATTATGCGCGTCCATTGATCTATTCAACTGTTCTAGGCTTCTATTCTCTGGCTGCTATAAAGGCGTCTTACGTCTTCCTTCAGGACTGCAATGAGGCAGTAACACGTAAGCAGAAGTTGTGGGAGTTAGTAAACTATTTTCAGAGTCAAGTGAAGTCTCTTCCGAAGACTGATCTTTTATTGGTCTCATCTGATCAACCAAAATCTTGCATATTCGCTTTAAAATGTACTAGGCCCCGAAGTCTGGCAGGATATTGCCAGAATAGAGGCATTATGGTTCGGCCGATTGTTTCGCCTACTGTTCCTCGAGGGCAAGAACGTGTGCGTGTATGCATACATGCTGGCAACTCTGTGCTACAGATTGATCAGCTTGTTAGTACCATTACGGAGTGGATAATCATAGAGACCGATCCAGGGGATCTTACTAAAAGATCACTGGTTCCAAAGTTGTGAAACTTATATTCTGTTACTCTCAGTCCACCACAGGATCAACCAAAGACGTTCCGAGCTTAACGAGCTACTGTCGCTCCTGAAACAGCGGACTAAATATATGTATATATATTACTTCTACTTTAAATAGTTTAAGATTCTAGATTCTAACCCACGAAGAGTTTCATCAGTTGATGTTTGGCTAGCCATTAGATAAAGAACGTTTCCAAGACCTCGGGTATGGACATTCCATTGGTTTTCAGCTGTTAAACTACCAAGATAGTTTTGAATGCCCGCGGTCGCATTGGAAGCATATCCTAGGGAAAAAAGTTAGAAGTCAGAATAAAATTGGTCGATTCAACAGATGAATGATAATCGTCATAACATTCTCCATATTAGTTTACTTACCAGTTACAGCTGAATCCTTCAATGTAATGGCTAGAACTGAGCCAAGAGCAAAAACACCTTCGACATCTCCAAATTGTGAGAGCTGATGAATAAAAGATTTGGACCACATGCTCCAAATATCTATACCAGTAGATGATTCTTGCCAATCTCGTTTAAATGGAGCCCATGAGCCACCTGTATCAAGAGAAGAAAACATTTTCAGGGATTCTCTGGCTACATTGCATCCGATCGGATGGGCAGTATAACTATGTCCATGAAGCAAAGCATCTGTCTTCTCACTACTTAAGAATGTATTGAAAATCGCGGTACTAGAAAGTGTCATACTCAGAGGCACAACTCCTCCTGTTAACAATTTTGCATGAACAGAAATATCTGGATCTGCCTGAATGAAAGATGCTGCACTGGCCCTTCCCAGACGATAGAGACCTGTGAAAACTTCATCATAAATAATGGGTAATCCAGACCAATTTTGTTTCTTAGCATTCTCATTCAGGGGAGTTTCTTTAATCTGGTGGCCAAATAACTGCGGGTTTTCTCTGACTACTTCAACCAGTGCCTTCTGAAATAATGGATCACTACAAAACAGTTAGTTAGTAACAAATTGCATACGTAGAAGCGTGATATTCCCAGCCATTAATTGGATGTGTCGGATCATTCGTCATGTTATCCCGGCTTGAATTAGACTTACACAGCAACCATTCCACCAGCGCCGAGTAAAACAGGCTCAAATAGAACTGCACCAAATCTTCTTCCTTGGGAGATAAGATCTGAAATCGTTTGTTTTATATATGACTTGTATCTTGAGCTGTCCCTGCTTTTGAGATCATAGATTTCATTAATGGAAGAAAAGGTGGAATCACTACCGAGGGCCTCCTGGAGAGTGTCTGGCACGACAACTTCCCAGACTCCGCGTCTCAGAATAACACTTGGATATTCAAACCAATATCCACGATCCTTATACCAGGAAATCTTGCTATTATAGACAGAAGGTTCGCTACAGTCCATAGATCCAATTGTATCACCATGATAACTTCTCTTCAGGCCTATGATTCCCAGGTTTCCATCAGAAACATCCCATCCGTATCTATCACTGGCTGATTTCAGAGCCATCTTTATGCCAACTTCAATGCCAGTACTACCGTTGTCGGAATAAAATACACGATTGATCCTAGGGTTTTTAACTGTCTGAATAAGTTTTTCAGCCAGAGAGATAGCTGGATCATGAATGGTGCTTGCCAAGATGACATGACCGTATCGACCAGCAGCATATGCAGCAGCAAGGGAAAGATTAGGATTGCCATGACCTAAACCTTGAGTCCACCACGAAGCAGATCCATCGAACGATGGAATCAAAATATTCCCCTCATTATCACGATCTCTTCCAGCGTTCAAAGTCTGGAAGAAATCGCCATACGCGGAATCTATGGTAGTGATACTACTTCTTGGGATATTTTTATGCTGAGAGAAGGGAAACCAAATAGTTTTATCAGCACGCGTAGCTAAACTCTGTAGATTTTCAATTCGTTTCTGGTGTGATCCAGACAAATGAGACGTGAGTTCAGATATGGACTCGGATTTTGAGAGTCGTTCATAATAGGATGACATTTCTATCTCATCTTGCTTTTGATTGTCAGCTTGAAGCTTAGGTGGAGACTCGATGCATGAAACATGGCCAATTTTGTCATGGAAATACTCTTGAAAATACTTATAGTTCTGATAGACATCATCCTTGAAGGTGACCAAAGCCTCGATATCATAGCCTCTTATACGTAAAGATTCATAGGCAGAAACTGTTGATGACATCCCGCCTAAACGAGAATCAGCCACCAATATAACCGGAAGTCTTAACGGTCTATAGAGATCTGCTTGCAATGAGTTGGATGGTGAAGGTGATAAAACACCACCGGCGGTCTCCACAAATGCCCAATTGGGTGATGAAGCCTCCCTGTTAGAAGTAGCAAAATTTGATAGACTGCCAGACAATGATTGCAAGACTTCTTCGTCAGATGGAGGCTGATGCCCTTTAACCCGTGCCGCCAGATGAGGACTAATTGGATCAGAAAATTGATAATGACATTCAGTTTTAACGCCAATATTGAACTTAGATATATGCCTGATGATATATGGTTAGAATTGAACTGTATTCCGCTACTGTACCATAGCAACCTATAATACTAGCTTACTCGCTCGGTGCCCATTGTTCAACTTCAATAGCAGTCTGGAATGGCGTTGATGACTTTGCCCTATCTGCCATGACTTGAACAGATCAGATTCACCCCCTTCTAGACACTCACCTATCATCAGCTTCATTAAGGTCTCCTGTAGACACCGGCTTTATATAAAGAACATGTTCTCCCTTATTTACCAATGAATTACATAATGCAGATGAAACAATGGTTTTCCCAACATCAGTGTTCGCACCATAGATCTGAAACGATCTTAAATGCTTCGATAAACTGCTCCCTACTGGCGGCATTCTAAAGAACCTATAGAATTTCAGGATATTCCAATCGTAATTCACTTAATTCACCGTGAAAGCTTTTGTAACGTTCTACTTAGTGCTAATGGAGAAGTGCGGGGATTGGATGAGAAAAAGGTTCCTGAGAGTCAAGATGTGACTCAAATGACTCAACGTGACTCGCTCCGTTTTAGGAAATTAGCCGTTTTAAGGATGTCGATCAATCTATAGTTAGATCAGCGGTTGGCCCAACAAATGTGAATCAAATAATTACTACTAATAAATTCGCATTAAAAAGAGTTCCAAAAAAATTTCAAAAGAGCAAAATAGTATTACTGCCTGAAATATAAAGTGTCATTTCGTTACGAATTTACAATTCCTGAAGGGTGGGAACTTTACTGAGTTGGCAAATAATATTTTAAGCTTCTTTTCTCCAACATCCCCGCAAAAGGGTGGACATAATTTGCAATATTATCCTCTTTTTCCATCTACTAGCACAGAATTGAAGGAAAGCAAAGCAGACGACGCCGACGGGATCTAGCGGGATTAAACCCCACATTTGATTCCAGCACAAACAACAATGAAGCATAATCAGGGAGTAAAAGTAACGAGGCCAAAACTGCAGCCGGAGAAAGGGGTCCAACCAACCACACTAGACTTCCCTAAGCGAGCCCTGATAAAAGGGCCAGCAACCGGAGGTATGAGCGAGGACGGCGAGAATCCGTGAGCTGACAACACCCCCCATCGCCGAGAGAGCCAGCGATGAGGATGCCACTATATCCATGCTGTATTTTATATTTATATATGCTTATAGTGGTTCATTACTATTATTTACTGCAGATTGACAAATAATCCTCCATCCACTAAGATTTGAGCTCCGGTAACATATTGAGATAAATCAGATGCTAAAAACACTGCTGGACCACCAAGATCCTTTGCAGCACCTAATCGACCTAAAGGAATTCTTTTTTCAAAATATTCTCGTTTTTCTTGATCCTTTAAGTCTTCCTTATTTATATCAGTTTCGATTGTCCCCGGTAATAGAGCATTACAACGAATTCCATACTTTCCCAAAGCCACAGCAGTTGATTGCATCAAGGACAATACACCGGCTTTTGTAGCTGTGTAATGCGTCTGAAATTCTCCACCTACCAATGCGGAAATAGATGATATTGCTATAATAGAGCCACCAGTACCTTGTTTCTTCATCTGTAAAGCAGCAGCCTGAGTAGAAAAGAAAGCCCCATCTAAATTAGTTTTGACCGTTTTATAATAAACCTCTTCCGGCATAGTAGTGAATTCATGGAATGGGCAGATCCCAGCGTTTGATACAAAGACATCAATGCGACCAAAAGTCTGTACCGTTTTTTCAATGAGTTCTTTACCTGATCTGGGATCACCTATATCTCCTGACACAGAGATAAAAGAAAGGGACGAAGAAGAGATTGATTCAATCTCTTTTCCCAATGATCGGGCTCTTTCTGACTCTTGTTCATTTGGATAGTAGTTGATAGCAACTCTGGCACCATTTCTTGCCATTTCGAGAGCAATTGCTCTTCCTATGCCGGATGAACCACCAGTTATAGCTACTATCTTATCAGTCAATAATTGCGACATTGTAGTATTCACCTTTGCCTCTATGTTTCCAATAAAATTCGATATATGTGATATGTCTTGAATATTCAACTTAAAAACATCTTGAAAAAGCCATAAAACCCAGGATTTCACTCAATCATAAATAGTTTCGGTCGTTGTAAAAGTGTGGGGGATCATATACCATTTAATCCGAATATGGAAATGATGGCTGTTATTTACCCAAATTAACCCCACTTTTAACCTAACCCAGCTACAGTTCGGGGGTTTGATAGTGCGGTGGCCGTAATCTTCACAGCGAAGTCAATTTCAGCCATGACCTGTGTAGTATTAAAATTGATTGATTTGTTTATGATGCCACTGGTTGCAGAGTGTGTTGTGTTCTACTCCATTCCCTCTCACATCTCCTTATAGCTAACTGGGATTGTCAGTAATAGTTACTTATTACCAGACACATCTCTCCTGTCATACCGGAGAGAACTAAGGATCTCGAGGTATTAGTGTGGCTATCTAGCCACGGGTAAGGCGGTTCCCTTTTGTTTTCTTTATCTCTATCGCTGGGGCAATGCCTCGTCGGACCCAATTTTTTCACTCCTCACTTCGCTGGCTGAACCTTCGAATTGGATTTGCAAATAGTATATTAATAAAAAGATTACGATTTATCGTTTATTGTGAATCTATCTTTCAACTAGATAAGGAGAAAGAAAGTGGAGAAATAAAGGAAAAACTCAGATTAGATAAGACAGAGATCGATGCGATAAGATAAATAGATCACTAATGAGGATTAGATCAAAACTTGTAATCTAATCGATCAGCTGAAGATCTTTGCCTTATATAATATGCCTAACCCATTGATCGAAGTTTGCGCAGGAGATCTCCCTCGCCAGCTTGGGACCAGTAAGAGATGGAAAGACGGTGCAACTTGACTTGGAGAGGCCTCATTACTTCAAAAGAAGATTCTACCTAAATATGATCCATAAGTATTTATTCTGTAATAGGACTTGAAAGAATCTCTCATTTCTAGGAAATAATTGAGAGCTTTTTAAGAACGAGAGAATGAATCATATTAATATGTGTGTTAAAACTATATTAGCTTTCGTATCGATCATTGAATGATTTTTCCTTTCTCTATAGTAGATTAGATCTCACGACAAAGAATTTTTATTTGAACAATGCTCTTACCTAAATAGGTCAAAATCCAGACTGCTGTAAATTTCTTTCAAAGATATGTACATAAGACAATTATTATTATTCATATTGCCTTAAACAACCTGGTGGAAGATCCGGCCGTCTTGTTAGGTAACCGGCCGGCGCAGAGAGAATGAATGACAAGGATAAAAAGGGGGATCGCAACAGATAACGCGGCTCATCATGTGTGTGCCCACCCTCGGTGTGCAGACTCCGTACAAATAGCGCGCGCAGATCCCGGCAGATCACATATATATATCGTACCGCACAGTAGTAGAGTACACGATTCAGCATATTTCTCCCAGTAACTCCGAACTAATTTTAAACTCCAGCCAGGCAGACCCACTGTACTGGTCAACGGTCACACCGAGGCTGATGCCGTATTCGTATACTCCTATGCGTTATGTTTCGACGCCATCGACACTCGATTCTCGTGACTGACACTGACCATCATTCTGAGCTGACAGACCTTGCAGCAACTGTGCAGTAAATCCGTGATGACTGTGACCTGTGCAGCTGCCAACCCCTACAGTAGGGTAACACCAATTCTAGCTAGCTAGCTGGCTAGCTAGAAGAGTAGTGGGCTGCTGCTATGTAACCCAGCTCACTCCAGCACGAGGTAGTTTAAGAGGGGCCAGATTGAATATAGTTAACTAGTTAGCGCTAAAATTAAACGGTTTGCCGACCCAACCTTTACAGACAGGCATCTGCCAAAAATATAACATATACCGGTACACAACTTCATATATCGGTCAGTCGGCGTCTTGTGAAGGGAAGATCTAAAAATAATAAATAATAATAACGGGAAGGGAAGTATCTTTCTTAAAAAATATTATTTACAAACTTCACGGGATTTATAGTTATGGGAGTTGGGATAAATGTAAACGCACACACGACCAAGATACAGAAAAAGACCACAATAGGATTTTTGGGAGGAGAAGAAGAATAATATAACAGATTATTATCGTTCGTTAAAAGTGTTCAGGAGGGAGGATCGAGATAGAAAGAAGAGGAAGACAAGTGAGAGAGATATAATCCAGTTTTCTCTATATTATTGTGGCAATACTATTTGAGTTATTCGTAATAGTAATAGTTGGTGGTGTGCTGGTTGTTACTGGGAAACGACGGTAACATTTATTCAACAACGAACTTGTTTCCCTGTATCGTAGACTAACCAGCAAATATGGCTACTACTGGATTAGATCATTATGAACATATTGAGAAACAACAGCAATTGTCTAATGGTACGATAAAAAGACGAAATAGTATAAACCGAGGCTTGAAATGGTGGGACACATATCAATGTTGTCATGGTTCGAGGCCAGTATGTTTTTGGCTGCCAATTTGTTTCTTGGACCAATCCAAATATTTATTTAAACTAGCTCCTATGAGAATATCATCTACTGAAGATTCAAACAATTCATCGGCTAGAAAGTCAAAACCATCATCTAGAAGATCCAATAGAGCATTTACCACAGCATCTTTTCAAGCATCTAATAAAGAATCTTTTCGTCATAGATTGTCTTTTGAACCATTTCCATTTTCTAGGAGGAAAAGCATAACCAAATTATACATAAATATAACAGAAGCTCGACGGACGACACGATTAATGCCAACAATGCCCATCAGACGATGTCGAGTGTGCCGAGTTACATCCACCAATTTGAGGAGTCGTAACATTCACACTGTGAAATTACGAAATAAACTAGCGGCCGTGCGAACAAAGACGATTCCCATTCCCAGATCTTGTCGCAGCGGCCGTCGCTGGTATCAATTGATTTATCGTAGCGTGATTTTAATTTTCATGACCCTAATTTCGCATTCATCGTCATATATTCCTAATATCCCACTATCACCTTTTGGCTCGGTACTGGCTATTGCTATCGGTGTCCCAGAGCTATCTGAAGCTGATAGAAGTGCACTTGCAGTACTTCAGTTAGAGCCTTTGGATGGATTTGGTACAGAAGAAGAGCCCTACCTTTTAGTGGAGAGTACTATGGAGGAATTTTCATCAGACGACAATTCCGCTGATTCCAGTGTAAATCGACTGCCTGGCTACTTAGACCCGTCTTTACCTTCTCCTGTTAAAAGAAATATCGTAATTGTGGCAACACCGGCGCCATCGAACAGTACCTCTGCATCAGCATCATCGTCATTGTCTCCTACACCTATAGAAACTTCATCTTCTACAGCATCTCACTTGAATAACGGCACGATGACATCAACAGCCACCAACTCATCATCGTCGAGTTCAAATACAACTGTTCCAAGTTATAGTCTGGATATTCCTCCCCCAGATAATGATTCTTCCCTTAAATATTTGTATTTCATTTTCCTCATTATTGGAGTGATAGTTGCCGCATTAATAGCGCGTATTTATATAATCAAGCGACGCCGAGAGAGAAGACGTGTCAAAGCTAGTGCGGTTAGATCGGAAGCGCTTCGATTGGATATGGAAACTCATAATGCTAATAATGGCACGGATGGTGGTGCTGGCGGTAATGGCGAGATGATTGAGCGAAGAAGAGGAGAATCTTTTGATGAAGATCCAATTCCACCTCCTCCTTACCCAAACAATTCTTCTACTAGATATCCGTTGCCACATTATGATGAACTAAGACATGGAAGTGGAGGAGGAGGAGGGGGAGGTGATGGTGATGGTGGTACAGGAACTGGCGGAGCTGCCATACTACCCACTTCGTCCTCATCTCGAAATATAGGTGAAGAATCTAATAATAATAACAATCTCCAGCAACCAGATTCATCTTATACTGCAGTAGGACGAGTAGCTGCAAACAGCAGTAATGGTCACACGAATTATTATACCCAAGGAAGAGCATCAAATTCAAGACGCAATAATAATGACAGTTATTACGGAGTGGTTAATGGCTACGGTTTTGACGAATTGGAAGAGGATGCAGATTTTCAGTTTGAAGATGACCAACATGGCACTAGTAACAATCTATCACAAAACTCTGTAGTTGCCCCTGTACCTGCAGTGGTTAGAAAGCCTTCCTCTCCTATGAATATGAGCCGTCGTCCGTTAGTTTCTGATGATGCCGTAGAGACTGTGAATAGGAGCCCTGATAATGTTGATAATGTATCTCATGAGAATCAACCTGGTTCGTGGTCTGCAACCACAATTATGGGTCGGAGTCGCAATCTTTGGAAGAACATAGCCGGATAGATGCTGCTGTATTAGAATAGCTCTCTCTGCGTTCAGGGACTGACTACTCAGCCGTTTTGTTGCATATCCTTGTCGAGTCTCATTTTGTTACGTCGTTTGTGATCGTCTCAACTTTATGTTTGTGCATGCTTATTTTAATTTTATTTATATATATCTAATAATTTATTTACATTTAGATTAAAGTCTAAAGACGAAGTGATATCACGCTCACTATCATAGCGGTCGTCTATCTCATCAAGCAGTCAAGAGGAAAGCATAAATTGACTATGAAAACCATGAAGTCCACTTTTGTCGTGAAGTTGGAGAAGTACCAACAGCACTCACAGCCTTACCTCCTCCTCCGATATTAAAGCCCCAGCCTCTTAGTTTACGAACAACCCATGGAGTAATAGCGGCTGTAGCTGGTACTCGAACGAAGATAAATACCGATTTATGGATTGCATAGGCAATGGTAAATTCGGTAATAAGTAAGCTCCAGTTACTTTCCTTTTGAGGAGAAGATGAAGGAGATATGCTACCAGTGTTCTCTGATTCGCTGTCTGGAGATATCGTCGTCAAATCATCAGTCTTAGTACTGAATCCAAAGAATCCCTTAACAGATCTTTCTATTTCCTGAACTCTTTCTTTGCCCATGGAATGAACAAATAAAAAGCAGATCGGTAAATCAATAGCACTCAATGCGAAATAAACTCCTACTGCCGCCCACCCATATTTCTTAGTTAATTCTTTAAGAGATAACTTCTTAGAAGATTCTGCGCCAGCTTCGGCAGAAACATTACCAACATGCTTGGAAACAACAGGCTCTACAGACTTTTTTATTGAATTGAGAATAGTCCTACCGAAATGAAACTGTCTCCTACTGGTGACGCCACGTATTAAAGGTGAACGAATCGGTAATAATGGTTTTGAGAGTACTATTCTATACAAAACATTACTGGGCAAGAAGAGCCGCTGTGAGCCGAGTTTAATAGACGAACGAGCACCAACTGATAACATACTTAAAACGACCGAGTATAATAACTAAAATATATTTTGGCTATCGATAAACAGACTACTCTGAATATCAAGATCAAGAAGAGATGAGATGGATAGAACAGATTTGATGTTAATCCAGTCTCGGCCGATGATTCTCTGTATGGTGAGCCGCACCACTCAGCGCAAAAAAAATCTATGCGAGCGCCACTTAACTCAGCGGCGATTAACTGATTAACTCAGGATCGGCGTGCGAGCGGCTATAAGAAGAGCGGGCCACTTGAGATAATTTGTATCGGCCGGCCGGTCGGAGCAGACTTCCAAGAGACTGAAACTCAGTGGGGATTTTTCGTGTTATCCGACTTCGGCGACTGAGGCGACACGCTGTCGTTGTCATAAAGCTTGAGGATTCAATCCCGTTGTCTCAGACAAATTCTCCTCCGTCTAGACCCTTGCTTCCTGAGCCGAGAGAGAACTAGACACTTGGAGCAGAAAGGTCGCCGGAGGAAATATGGAGAAACCCTCGAATGAGTTGTTCTATTATATATATACCCCTTAAATTGATTTAGCTTTAGACTCTAATGAATGGATAGATATGAATGAAGTTTATTATTTGGAATAAAAATTTGTTCCCTTTCGTTGTTAATGAACAGTAATCCTTCCCTTCCTTCTGTTAACCACTTTTACGCATGACTGAGTGTCATTCAACCTGTCCACTCGGAAATGCAACATCCATCCTTTATAAGCAGATGACTCAAATTCCTCGAAATTGGAAAGGGTTCTTTAGATTTACTGAGCCGCGACTGTTTTCATCTGTTTTGTATGTGTGGACCCAATTACTCCTCAAGCTGCCTTTTCTATCTAGCCAATTTTCCTTGAGATTGCCTATTCTATTTAGCCAATTGGCTCTGAAACCGGTCCAGTTTAGATTCCCTTCATTTTCGTTATCATGATTTTTTCTCCAACTACTCTTCAGAGTGCCACTTCTATTTAACCAGTTCGTTCTGAAACTCGTCCGACTTGGATTGCTTTGAGTTCTGCTCTCGTTACGCGATTCGTCTTTCTTAGCCATGGAACAAAAATCTTCCTCGAAATTGTCATGTCCTTCAATTGGGACGCCTGAACTCCCGGTGGTCCACGTTAGATTGCTTCGGTTCTTGCCATCGTCATGCGATTCGATATCGCTATTTTCCTCAGCCAAATCTCCTGAATTACCGAGTGTTGTGAAGCTGCATGGAAAATGCTTAGATAGACCATTGATGCTACAGGACGAAATCTTGGTAAAGTCGAGCGGGCTTTCCAAATAATCATTAAAAGGTGGTGGTTCAGGGATATGTTTTGTAAAGATGTTTCCTCGGATGTTGGAGTAATGGTGTTGAGTTACGACCCCTGCTTCATCTTTAATTCCCAAAGTATTTCGGCTTAATCCTTCCATTATCCATCTGTCTTCCTCTTCATAACTGGTGAATTGGGGTACATTATCGCAATCCACACCAAGCTCATCCCGTTCTCTACGGGTAAACAATTGTCCAGAATCATCATCTAGCTCAGGGGTAATGCAGCTATTTTTGAACTCGAAGGAGGAGTTATTCTCACTCATATACATATTTGGCAGAAAGGATAGTAATAATGAACAGAGGAACCTGATAAAGCTCGAATGGAAAAAAGCAGACTATATAGATGTGAAAAATTCAGAGTTATAATAAAAGAGAGAAATAAATTGACAGACCCCCGATTGATCGATCGATCGATCGACACAAGACAGATGTCACGTGAAACGCACGATAAGACAAGCTTATTCAGTGCATCGGATTAATTTAGTTTGCGAGAACGAGTGGTTTGGACCTAAGTAGTTCATCTAACTCTGATGGAAATCAAAGTTATATTGTGGAGATAAGACTCGTCCAAAGCTTCGAAGCTACTTTATGGCTTCATAACAAAGCAATTCATATCGTTAGTTAGCTCGCTTCATAACAGCATCAACGAGAAGCTTCCTCCTGAGGGATTCTGCGAAGCTTAAGCTTCAATTATCATGATTTACTTCAAGCTTTCTGTAGAGATGAACTATATAAACTTGGTAATTCAAATTTCTTTGGAATGAAGTAATATTCGTATATTTTAGAGCTTTAGTTATTACTTAAAAATGATCCGTACTTATTACTCATTGTGAACTGCCTATCATAGAATCACAACCACCTTCTTAGCGGAAACACCTTTCTTCTGAAGGTCGAAACCAGTTTGTACGTAATCTAACCCCTTGCCAACGACTTGCGGATCCGGCGCAGCAATATATCTACCTTCTGCAAGAGACTTCGGTAAAAAGTCCTCGTAAATTACTCTACTGACTTCATTGTGTCTGATGTCACTTCCAATGATGAACTTGGCATCAACACCTTTGGGCAACCTTTCCGGTACCGGAGTGGCCGTAACAACAAATTTATCTCCTGTCGATTTATCAACGACTGTGAGGCAGGGTTCGGCCCCATAGATAGCCAATGCACCAGCAATGATTTTATTCTTGAATGCGTCAATCAATTCGTCAACGACAGCCGGTCTGTGGTAATCAAAGACTTGGCTCGCACCGAGTTTTTTGACATAGTCGAAATTCTTTGGTGAAGCGGTGGCGATGACTTCATAGCCGGCAGCGACAGCGAGCTGAATGGCATTACTGCCGACACTTGAGGAACCTCCCCATATTAGCAGAGTTTTGCCTGTTGGTCTCTGAGGAGGTACAGAGGGGTATTGAAGTGCCAGATAGTCTTTTTGGAATAAGCCGGCAGCGGCGGTGGACACACCCAAAGGGAGAACAGCGGCGCTTTCATAAGGTAAAATACTGGGAATCGGCGATGCCATGTGAGCTTGCACAACTGTATACATCTGAAAGGCTCCTTCTGGCGAATTGTGGCACCTACTACCAAGAGCATGGCCCAGAACACGTTCACCTATTTTGAAGCGAGAGATAGCACTACCTACCTCAACGACTTCACCTGCTACATCTGTCCCCAGGATGGACGGGTAGGAGATCCAAGGGAATGCAGCCACACCCCAATCTTGTATCTTCCAGTCTACTGGGTTGATAGCCACTGCCCCATTCTTAACGACGATCTCATTTTCGTGAGGAGAGACATAAGGACTGGATTCAATTTTAAGAAGGGGGTCCTTATCCGAAATCAACCACGCTGCAGAATTGGAACTCATTGTGTTAGTTAGTGATAGTAATTTTGACAATCTGGAAAATATGGGAAGATGAAAGATTAAACAGGTTGAACGAGCAATTCCTTATTAGGTATAGAATATTCGATATCAAAGAGTCATGGCTTTAAATTGAAAACTTATCCCATGTTCCATGCCATCTTGATTTCCTGAATCCGACAAATTCAGACATGTTTATTCCGTGCACGAGCAATTGCGACAGTGCGATAAAATAGGACACTATTAAATTAAAAATGACTTAACTCCGGGATTATCGGTCGACGTAGATCTGTGGCACTTGACTATCTGGCTAATTTCTTAAAACCTAAAAAAATCATTTACTGTAGTTATCGCCGACAGAGGATTGGCACATTGCGGTGTTAAGATGCTGTGAGCGATAATAGTTAGTGTTGAAGGTATGTAACCGGTTGTGTATAGTAGTTAGTCTAGATCGATTTCCCGGGCGTCCTATTATAGGCTAGCTCTATCCAGCCCGGAAGCTTGGATTCTCGAATGTAATGCGGGGCAATTGTCCGGCAAATCTGGGGCTATCTTCAACCGCCAGGCAGAAAGACCGAATAAAACTTG
Organism: Sugiyamaella paludigena; assembly: GCA_030579875.1. Taxonomy (NCBI): domain Eukaryota; kingdom Fungi; phylum Ascomycota; class Dipodascomycetes; order Dipodascales; family Trichomonascaceae; genus Sugiyamaella; species Sugiyamaella paludigena. Next base: position 45,636 of record JAKTRU010000044.1, read on the forward strand.
ACCCCGGATCATGGCGGATGGACAAATACGCTGTCCCACTGTTATACTCGTGTTGCCGGTGTTATAAGCAGGTACGGCACCGTAAATCTGTTATCGTGCATACAGATCTAGAGCAAAACGCAGGGAACCGGTTAGTCTGCTTATGCAGGGACTAAATTCACCACACGCTGAATGGTAACCCGATAACTTGCCAAACTTGGATTTATGTTCTTGCCTATATCAACTCTTGATGTATCTTGGAAAGGTCAACCAATTCAAAGTTATCGTGGTCGTGGTCGCGGTATTGGTCGTGCTTTTATTCTGTTTGTTGCTGACTTCGTCTCCGACAGTCCTGATTTCACCACGCTTCAAATTATTTATTGATCTTATTTTGTCACAATCGTGAAACACCGTAACAGAAAACTGGTGGCAGCTAGATCTATCAGTCTCTGAAAAACTGAAGTATTTGTGTCAGGGTCTGTATAGACGGGATCAGATGAAACGATTAGCTGCCTCTGTTGTTCTTCTGTTCCTGAGTAGAAGAGCGAGATTAAGCTATATAACTTTAGGAACACTAAATAAGCCAGAGTAGAATAAGAAGGGAGTCAGCCCCAAGCTATAAAATAAACATCATATTTTTCGATACACTACAATCTAGAAGGCTGCCATACAGGCTTGCGCTTCTCAACAAAAGCTGTCAATCCTTCTTGAATATTGTCAGACTCCTGTACTCTAACAAAGTCATTAGTTCCCAGCTCAGTAGCTTCAACCAATGAACTTTGAGTTTCATCATACCCACGACGAATACCTCTCAACGAAGCAGAAATGGCTTCAGGTGATCCCAAACAAATTTTCCTGGCTAGTTCGAGCGCAGTTGGTAACACATCTTCTGGTTTATCCACCACTCTATTAATCAATCCCCAATTATAAGCAGTCTGAGCAGAAACCGGCTCTGCTACGAGAGCTAATTCTGACGCTCGTTTAAGACCTAAAAGTCTTCCAATCCGAGGTAAAGCTCCTGCAAGAGCAATAAGTCCTCTTCTAGATTCTGGCAATCCCAACGAAGCAGAAGAGGCAGCAACAGCTAAATCACAATTGATAATGGCCTCAGTACCTCCTCCAAAAGATGAACCATTAATTGCAGCAATAATAGGTTTGGTGGTATTTCTATTGGATATACCCAAGAAGCCTCCCTCATTAATCATTTTATCATCATTAGTCGTAAGATCTCTAGGAGGTCTTGAATGTGATTTTTTAACCGTTGTCATCCATTCTAATAAAGTTAGTCACAATTGATTTCTTTCGTTTCTATCAAGTAGAGCGGGCTAAACCAGGTCATCGTGGTGTCACAGCTATAATTTCTAAATTCGTAACCTTCTTGCTCTCACCTTTCAAATCTGCTCCAGCACAAAAAAACCGTCCTCTACCAGTAATTATGCCAACCCGTAGATTTGGATCGCTCTCAAACTTGGTCCATATATGATTCAATTTAGCATGATATTGGATTGGAATCGAATTTGCATATTTCTGACGATTTATAGTAACTATAAGGATGGATCTATCCTTAACTTCAACAGTATAGATTTCTTCAGAAAGGGCAGAATAGTCAGACATGTTTTAACAAACCAGATTGGGTCAGATCAATTAATGATATTTGATTACCAGACGAAATAAAACTCAATTGATGGAGAGGAAATAAACCAAATGAAAACGAAGCAAGGTTACCAACACTTCATAGCTTCTATCGTGCTCTATTTAATCCAGAGTTCAATGATTTTTTGCGGGGAAAGCTCGGTCAGAATATGGAGGATCTCGACTACCGCATCCTCGGTGTCTTTTATAGGGATGGATACATTTACCACTTCAAAACTTCGTAGATCCTTTTATCAAATATTCATTTAACACAAGATATGCTGCGTTCAATATGATTGTAAACGCTAATCGACCTCGGCCTCGGCTCAAATCATCTTCATCATTTACCCCAGCTTTTCGTATTGATTTCAAACTCCTAGATATTTATATTTATTCTCCCTTCCTGCTATATTTCCCCTTGCTATATTTCCCTTCTTAGAATATATAAGAAATACGATAAAGTATACATAAAGTTTCGATCTTTTTTAATGGCTGATTATTCTACGTATAAGTATTATCGGGTAACTACTCCTGTGGAGCATGTTCTTCATGTGGAATTCAATCGACCAAATGTTCTTAATGCTGTTCATCGAGAGTAAGTAATATCCGACATATGAATAAGTTATATCATTTAATTGCAATTTCATCATTTCTAACATCTTATACAGTTCATATCTTGAATATGAAGATATCTTTGAAAAAGCAGAAGTTGACGGGGAAATAAGAGCAATTGTCCTGTCTGGAGTAGGACGAGCATTCTGTGCCGGGCTCGACATTAAATCTATGAGCTCATTATTTGATTCTGGCGATTTGGAAGCTTCCAGAAAATCGATTACAATATACCGGCATATAAAGGAATTTCAGAAGGCAATTCATACTCCATATCGGATAAACAAACGTAAGTGCTAATCAATATCTGGAAAGTTCGTCATTACATCAATTCTAAATACCTACTGACTGCTTTTTCTTTCAGCTGTGATTGCTGTAGCCCATGGTCACTCACTTGGTCTTGCCATAGATATTCTCTCTGCTGTCGACATCAGATTCGCCTCTAAAGATGCTAAACTTTCAGTGAGGGAGATTGCCATCGGTATGGCTGCAGATATCGGTAGTTTACAAAGATTACCTAAGATCGTCGGAAACATTGGTTGGATAAAAGAGCTGGCCTATACTGGGCGATTTTTTGGGCCTGAGGAGGCGCAAGAGCATGGGCTGATTACTCGGGTCTTTGATACCAAAGAAATTGCTGTTAAGGAAGCTATCTCGCTGGCAAGTGAGATAGCTGAGAAATCCCCAGTTGCCATTTTTGGCACGAAGAAGTCCCTAAACTATGCAGTTGACAATAGTGTTGATCAGGGGTTGGACCAGATTGCAGAGTTCAATGCTCACGGTTTAGGTGAGGATTTCGTTACTGGTGTTATGTCTGCACGATCAAAATCCAAACCTGTTTATGAAAAATTGTGAATAAGTTGTACTGATGATGTATAAGAAATTACAAATCTTATGTAAGGTAATTTGGAACTCTGAGGGCTTAGTACTGAGCCCTTGGTTCTATTGGAAGGGCCTTAATGTAACTGTAAATTTCGACCGAAACAGGAGCTATAATGTCTGGGGCTATGTCGCAGTCACGACAGAGCTACACCTTCTGTCCTTCGTAGGTGTTAAGAGATAGACAGGCGTCCTGCAACATAATTAATCGTGATGACTTCGTGTTCGTGAACTTGGAACTGATTCATTCTTAGTTTCGTTCTCAATTTTCTGCTTCTTCCTTTTGGTTGTTCCATCGCTCTCCGTTTTAACAGAAGTTCCATTAGATTCATTATCTAGTGAAGAATACTCATCATCCTTCCGAGAGGATTCTTTCTTCAGCGAGCTATCCTTTGGCTTATGGTCATAATCCTTCTTGATAGACGTGTCATTGTCGATATTTCTTCGACTCTCCGTTTCTTCATGTTTGCCGTTGGCCGACACGCTATCCCCACCATCGCTTTCAAAGCCTTTCTTGGGCGACGATTTTTTCTGGAAAAAGCTTGAAGGGGGCCCCTTTTTCGCAGACACTTTAACTGGCCGATTCATATTAGGAGAATCTCCACCAACTTTATTAACCTCCGAAGAAACCTCGTATACTTCTAAAGCAGAAGTGGGATAAGGCTTTAATAATCTAGCGAATTGATTATTTTCTTTCCAAATCAAATTTGGATCAAGCCACTCTTTAATCAATTCACTTTCAGGATCAACAACCAACGGCATTCTTTCATGAAGCCATTTAATACCCTCGTCAGCCTCAGTGGTTATAATCGTAAATGAATGCAATTCTTGTCCGTGTTTATTTAAGTCCCACAATCCTGCTATACACATGAGCTTGCCATCTTTCCGTTTAACGTAATGAGGGATTTTATTTTTAGATCCCTCTTTTTGCCATTCATAATACCCTTCCATCAGTATGAGGCATCTATTATGCTTTTTTGGCCCAGACCAAACAGCTCGACCTTCTACAAGACTCTCTGCTCGGCAGTTAAACATTTTACCGCCTTGTGATTGATCTTTAAAATAGGATGGTACTAAACCCCATTTCATGTACTCTACAATACGAGGTCTATCAACAGGTCCACCTTTGGGGGTTTCTGCCCTAGCTTCCTTATCACCTTTATCAGAAGTATCAGTAGCAGTATTGGGATTCATATGAGGATTCACATCTGTCCTATACACGGCTCCGTATTTTGTAGGACCAATATTATGTCTAATAAGGTTAACACAAAACAAGAACAAAGGCTTGGATACAAATTATTTTAATTTTATACATACGAAATAGTTGCTTGACGACCATTACGGATATCATCCAGTACTAGATTAACATCGGTTACAAAATTTCCAAGGTCCTCAGGGCGCTTGGGGGAGTTAGAGATATAGTCAGAAATTTAACAGGCCCAAATAAACTCAAATAAACTCAAACAAGCTCAGACAAACCCAAAACAAACTGAAAAAACTCGAAACAAACTTCAAAGAGAAATTGCGAATTCCCTACTTACAATTGACAGAGAATAGCGTCCACACATTTTGTTCAATATTGATCTCAACGTCAAAGTAAACTCAACAACTTGACAATGTCAGGAGAGAAGGAGGAGGTTCAAAACGTGGGGGAGATTCTACTTCATTTTGCTATGTGTATTAGGGTTTTTTAATATGGTTCGATTGCTAGACATTTGGTTGCTAACATTACCTCATAGCGTAATGAATCGAAAATCTTTGCGGGACTCTGAATAAGTGAATCGCAAGAACGATATCGTTAGGTTAGAGGGTATATTTTATTCGGCCCTTTCTCAGAATCCATGGCTCTACTAGTTCCCTAGTTGAATATGTGCAGGTGCGTGTTGGTTCCGTTGGTTCTGTTGGCTCTCTAGTCATATTGTACCATCATTCTGTTATGTTGATGCTTTGAAAGATATACTTAATCCTTTGGAGGAGTTTATTTTAAAGTTTAATATTGAATAGTCCATATTTCACTTAACGACGGTATCTATTCAACATTATTTTATGGTGGATGACTAAAGGATCAGAAAGAAAAGAACAATTCAATAAACGAAGAGTATTAAGAATTAAATAATGATGTGTACATAAATTAACTATATATATAATTCCTGAGTCCATGTGTATATATAGTTCTTCTCAAATCTGAGTAACCAAAAGCCCAGATCTTATCTTATCTTGCATACTCATCGACGATCATCGCCTATTAGAGAGGGGTTTATGTACCTTAATATATGTAGAGTACCTCAATAACAACATGCAGTAACTCTATATAAATAATCATAGACAGAAAAGATTATAATAAGGAAGATATCTCTCTATCTGGGTTTTAGACTACAGACTGACTTTGTTAGTTTATCATATTTAGGAATAGATGTATGGAAGGCTAGATAGAAGTTGTTCGGCTAAACAGGTAACAAGGACTAATGAATCTGATTTAAGGCTACAACCAAAACTTATATAGTATCTAGCTAGTTGGCGCTTGAAATTGGGAGATAGAAGATGTGATACGGAGGAGAAGGAGATAAAAGAGCTAGGCGGCAATGTATAATTACTGCCGAGATTGATCTTAAATACGAGAAGTATTACTTATTACCGTGTAAGCCTTTTATTTAACTAGTGGACAAATGAGCAATGAGCAATATTCATTCATCAAATCATTAGCGTTATCAACTTAAATTCGTAGTTCACTTCGTTGTTCGTTCTGGTGCATTAATCTCTAGATAAAGTAAGTTCGAGGGAGAAAAAGATATCCCTGGCATTGCCTCATCACTCAGAGGGGCAGTACCCGGCGCTTAGAGGCTCGTTAATAACTCCGCATCAGGCTGGTAGATTGAGGTTCTGGCAGTTGACGCTAGGAAGCCCACGCGCAAGATCGCAGATTTATGGTAGCACGGCTGAAAACCCTAATACACATCATATGTGTGCGTATATTTCGGTGGACGATAATGCTCTTCAGGCTGATGATATGACCTTCTTTGACCTCTTGATCTCTTGATCTCATCTCTTCTATTCCAAATATTCAAGATATCCAACCAGAAGTTTATTTAATAATATATTTAATCAATAGACATAATATCAAAGAAGCAATTAATGTTGAGAGCGAAGAGTCTTTTTGGAGGATACGTCTCATTGAGAGCAGCTACTCGAGTTAGTAGTAGCAACAAGATTCCGACATTATCTAGTCTGACCAGATTGTTGGTGGCACAACCTAAAGTAACAGTACCGTCATCATCATCTTCACCATCATATTCACGAAGAAGGATCACTAATGCGTTTCAGAATGGTATGCCACCGCCGTCTTCTTTCCCTCCTGCACAATACAAAGTTCGTCCTTATAGATGGATCATATTACTTACGATAGCATTGGCAGTTTCTGGAGTTGGGTTCAGATATTACACAGCCCATAATTATCCTCCAGAAGTTGCAGCAAAGCTTCGAAAAGGATTAAGAGCTGAATTGGACGGCGGAGGTAAAGGGAAACCTGATTATAAGCTTGCTTTGCAGTACTATTTAGAAGCTTTAGAAGAAGCAGATTTAGTTGGGTTGAATAGTATTAGTGATGAATATACTGGTCTTCAAATTAAAATAGCTGAAATGTATGAAAAACTGAGCATGGATGATGCTGCTCGTTTATTGTATAGAGAACTAGCTACTTCATATATTCAGGCTCTTGCAGATGGTACAATAACGGCCAAAAATCGACCCCATTTAATTCAGAGAGATCTTCGAGTAGCTCTTAAATGTGCAATGTTTGAATCAACTGTCGATCCCCATTTGGCCAAGATGGAATTGTTGGTGCATTTCATGCTTGCTCAAAAGGATATTGCGAGTCGAGATCCTGAATTAGCGGATCTTTTGAATGGAGATAGATCTACCACTTCCATCAAAATAGCCTTACCCGTAGATGAGGAATCAAAAGATGCTAATGTGGCAAGTGAAGCATGGCAGCCATTTCGGGATGAACTATTTACTGCAAGAGATAGTAAGTTTGGATGAGATGGTGAGTGAGCTCTTGGCGAGAAGAGCTATGGAGTCTGGTGTCGTAGAGTGATTGTTTCTATTTGTTCCCTCTTCTAACCATGTAGTGTTTGTTGCATTATGCCTTGCTACTGGAGACCTCAGTCTTGCATTACAAACAAAACTGGCTACTACTGAATGGATGACAGCAGCCGGCTGTGATATTGGTGATGTTCTTATGTCATGTAAGTATTAGAGTGTGGAGCATTGAAGTGAAATCTGGTAGTCTAACTTTCAGTTTACAATGTAGGGTCAATTTTTTACCTTCAGGCTGAGCAATTGGAACTTCGAGAATTACAAAATATCGAGGATAAAAATGAAGAGCAACAGCATGTTTCTAGGCAACTTGCAGATGATTCTATAAATAATTCATCGACATGTTTTGATGTGATAGTTAAAGTAGTCGAACAATTACCTAGTAGAACTCGTAGAGAATCTAATGTGGCTGAGGTCCATGCTTTATCAACTTATGGTTTGGGAGTTATTGCTCTTCATCGAGGAGAATATGAAAAGTCAAAAGATCTTCTTAGAGAAGCTAGATTAAGAGCTAAAGGCTGCGAATTTGATGATTTGGTTGTAAGTTCCGAATTGGAATTAGAAAAGCTTGATAAAATCTTAAAGGAGATTGCTGGTGGGGAAAAGAATCCGAAATATGACGGTCCCTCAATTGATGTATTGTTTATTAAGCATGAGAAAGAAGAGCCTGTTACAACTGCTCCGGAGTAAATAGAAATATATTTGAATAAACTCTTTTTGTACATAATATCATATCCTATGTCATATGAAGTCTTTGTAGTTCGAGCGTATCGCAAATCGAATTACCCTTGCTCAGAGACCGATCGTAAAAAACTGATACTAGATATCAAACTACCTGAGGCAGAGTATAAGTGAGAGTTTGAGACCGAGCTTGAACCCAATCATCAAAACAAACGTAATAGCAAGGAAAATAATTCATTTCATCTTTCATTTAGTAAGGGAGAATATAAAAATGCAAATATGTAGTGTGTCATGACAACAACTCTCAAGCCGAGCAAGAGGTATGGATCATAAGGGACAACTTTTAAATATATAAATAATAATAATAATAAATCAATGCAAGATCTGTTTTGGAGTCATCATTAATTCGACAAAGTTGTCTTAAGTTTTGCCCATAGACTTGAAGAAAATGTCGGTCTTAAATCATTATCAAATTTGTTATTAATTGGCATCGATGTAACTGGAGATAAAGCGGGATTATGAGTAGGAGAAGGTGGGCGATTATTGTTATTAGAAGAATTAGAATCAGAATTAGAACCATTACCAAAACCATTAGAACCAAAACCAAATTTTCGTCTTCTAGGTTCAGTTTGTTCAGCAGGAGATTCTTCAACAGATGATCCAGAAAACATGGGTGCAAGTTGATTTGATTTAGTTTTATTCAAAATATTACCAGAACCACCTCTACCAACTGAATAATTTTCTGGTTCAACATCCAGAGCTTGATGAACTTCATTTAAATATTCAGTTGGAGTTAAGACCGGCATTCGTTCTATAGGAACATTATTTCCATAACCACCTCTTCCAGCTCTAAAAGTTTGACGAGGAGATGAGAAATGTTGAATCGGAGCTGGAGTTGAAGGAACAGCTTCCAACTCATGCTCACTGGATCCGGGTTTTTTAGACATCCGGACGAAATTTCCGTAACCACCTCTACCTGTTAACGGCATATTGATGATAGAAAAGATCTGTCTCGAATACAAACGATTTCAAGTTCACTGAGAACAAACTGAGAACAAACACTTTCTAGTTCTTCAAAAGACAGCTCCTAGTAAAAAATCAGTTCAAATACTTCTTAAATATTCTGTCTCGTTGATAGGAAGTAATTTAAACTCCTGTTTAGAATAATATAATGATGATGATGACGATGAGAAAGATGATGAAGATGAGTTAAATAGACTTTCTCTGTCATCGAAAAAAATACTTAATCCACTCTCCCCACTTCATCATGTCATGTGCCATGACTGAAAAAATTACACGCTCTTCTGATTAAAGCCGCACAAACACCCGCATCGAACCGTACAAAAATTGCATAGCACCACTCAAACATACTTAAAAATGTATTAACAGGTTAGGGTTAAGGGCGGATTATGGTAAAAGCAACTTAAAAAGGAAATAGTGATCGCTCTTCCGAGGACCGAGTTGCATCAAATTTTAACTATCCCTCCCCGGATACCCCGGTTTGTTATGGTAACAGCTCTTCTAGATCAGAGTTAGGTAAACATGAAGGGATAACTTTATTAGAGAAACAGTAATCAACACTGAAGATAAAAGTAACAATAAATAACTGGGTTAATAAATGGTAATAATAACAATAAATAACTGGATATTAAATGGTAATAATAATCTATCAATAATATTGTGTTTGCCAAGTTGCTGTTTGCTTATGCGTAACTCAACGGAGTGGTAACGGCGGCGAGGGGGAATACTGCAGGAAGTAAAAAAAAAGCGGGGAAATTTTCATCTGCAAAGCACAGTAAGTAATAGAAACTTAACGAATCTTACCAATATAGACAGACAGGGGTAAAAATAAATGAGTTTAAGGGGAAAATAGAGAGACCCAGGTAAAACTTGAAAATTTGGGTAACGTTACCTTACAGTGAGAGGTAAATAGAGAAAGGAAGATAAAATAGAGGAAGGTAAAATAGAGTCAAATAAATCATGCTAAACCAAAGTCTGATTCGAAAACCATAAAAAGATAACAACACAACTATAGCTCGTATGTAATAAGTCTTCTTTCCAACCAATCTCCTTCCAAAGCTATTCAATAGCCTGTAGGCCACACACGATCTACAAACATAGATCCATCCTCACTCAATAAACGTTCTATTTAATCGCAGTTCCGACACCGACCCTATTCTCACCTAACAGCCTTTATGACTTGGTAGAATACAAGCGCGCGCTTAAAAACAGCGTCACCCTGATTCTCATGTTACAAAAGGACAATTCCAGCAGAGAACCGATAATAGCATATAATGATTACTAAGAACTAGGTTACCACGGTAGAAGGAATTATTCAACTGATGCTATTCATATGAAAATTACAATATCTTAATATCATATCAAGTTAATAATTAAGAGACCATTTCAGCTAACCACCCACTGTATAGTACTCTTCACATGTAAACTTCATTCAGTCGAGAAAGAAAGCTACAAAATCATGCTAGCTGTAGTAGTAGAATTTAGCCCTTTAAATCCAACTACTATTTATCCACATAGTTCATTTGAACAAATCTTATTTAAATAGAATAAACAAATCTGTTAATTTTAAAAAAATCTATTTTTTTAGTTCCCTGGAGAAAGCTGTCTCTTTATATACTACTAGATAATATTTACGAATTACATCCCGGCTTTTTTTTAGGGCTGATAACAGCTACTGCATAGATAAGAACAATATTAAGTTATGATTGGTCGGATATGAAGAGTTGGCATCCCTAAAGAGGCAGATACATGCAGATGATACTGACCTTTGCTGCACGTTACTACAGAAACGTTAAAAGTTAGTCACGCAAAAAACTGATGCCCAGGATAAGCACAGCCGCATATACTGACAGCTCTATCGAGTAGGAGCAACTGGAGTAACCCCTGACTCGCGGAGTGAGAACCCCTAGTGGATCTGCAGAGCAAGAGCTATGTCCCAGATCTCGGAGGCAGAGGCTGGACATTAGATCAAAACCAGTTTTAGAGTATAAGTGACTCAATTTTAGACCTTGGGTAAGCGATATGCATTCTCGTTCTTAAATACTTGGACAGTCTTCCTCTCTCACAAGTTCAGACCCCCTGTTCACGGTCGTCAACAAATCTGATACCTCAGACTCGTTATGATTCTAGACTGCCATCATTCGGTGCTCACTCCACTATTATTGAACACCACGCGGTAGGGTCTGTCCATGAGTTAACTTCCACGCCAACCTCATCTGCAGCTAAAATACCGTTTTGTAATACTTACTAATGCGCTACGAGAACGAACCTTGAACGGCCAAGGCTCTTTTGGAACTTCCAAATGGAGGTAACAAAACTATCTACTTGCGATTTACGTAATTGTTATCGATGTCGAGAAAGTTCACAACATCAGATCCAAAAACGATAATATACTCACAAGCAGTCTTTATAAAAATGAAAATTCAAAGAAATGATTCCAAGTGGACAACAAGCTTTACAACCAATAACAGGAAAAAGTTTCATACGGATAGTCAGTACATTTCACTGTGAACCCCATGCTCCTCTGGAAGAGCAACACAGATTCCTGGCATGGTTTTCATCCATCCAGGACTCTAAATTGATGAGATGGCAATCCATATCTGTTACTTAATTCTTTAATTATAACAGTTATCTGTTTGGATCTGGCTGCGTGGATAATGACTTTTATATCGATGGTGATCCAATAGTCCCTTCACTTCGTTGGATCGAATATAGGGCTGCAGTTCCACCGCCGTCGGTTCCTGAATAAGTTGACAGAAAACCTTAAAATAATGCTAATAAAGGATGTTAAATCTAACCCACTATTTAACCTCGACGGCGGTTAAACAAAATGCTCAATCATCGGGAATTACTTAAAGAAACTTGACCAAAAAATTTCATTTCAGTAATTTATGTCTGAAAAAAGAAAAATAAAAAGAAATTTTACGTACGAGAGTACGAAAGGATATCCCAGAACTCGTGCTTGTTGTATTTTAAAGGAAACTGTTTTAAATTCGACATGTCAGAACCTGTAGATCACCGCGGCTGAAAAGAAATCGGGGTTAAACCTGTTAAACCCGTGAGATTCCGGTGAGATTCCGGTGAGATTCCGGTCACTTGATAAGCCAAACATATGTTAATGAAGGGACATGATTCAGGAGCAGTGCTTCATCCGTGGTAATGTTGACCGCGATGGCGCCGTATCTGCAATTATCGATCGAATGCCCGTTGATGTTAACTTTTGCACCATATGGTCTCAACCTCTCACGATTGTATCGCGTTTAAACTGTTAAATCCATGATTGATGCTAAGAAACGAGAACTAGATTATATCAGATGTTAGTGCTTGAGTCGACAGTACTTCTCAGGTTCGAGAGACAAGTCAAATGGTACAGGTCAATTGGAGAGCACTTGATGATGAGCCTTTGTAATTAGAAATTTTCATGGTGATACTGGACATTCAGCGACAGCCTCGTATATAGAATTCCACTAAGTCTGGAGATTTCAACCTCCATTGATAAGATATGATCTTTGTAAGATAAGATATGATACGATGCCCGCGGATCACATATGCACAAATTACTGTTGTACCCTATACCCTCAGTTAAAGTTGCAATGCATTTACGGGTATTATTGACTTATACCCGTTATGCGCTATATGTCATGAGAAAACTGTCAATTAATCGGATTATTTCGGAGATGTACAAGTAATTATAAAACATGTATTTGAAGGTATAGTACACAAATAAAAGAGTGAAGCAAAATCCCAGGAAAGTTAACAAAAAAAGAAAACAAAATCCGTTAACAAACATGTGCATGGGCGCAGGTGTACGATTAGACTTGCCTACCGACTTAAGAGAATTGAACTGAATAAACATTGCATCAAAGGACCCACTGCCGGAGGACAGAGGAAAGAGGACAAAAGAATTGAAGCAAAAAACTACGCCGCTGGTGTGACAAACAAGTAAGGATATACCTCACAGCGAATAATTACCCATAACGTTACCGAAAGAGGCATACCAGAGATCTTGTCTATTATTTACAAAGCATTATTTGAATTATATATTTTTCTAAATTACCATTGTCACTGACGGACTCATTTCATTCCGTGAAAAGACAATGGTACCCCGCAATGTTTTGTCCTCCAAGACTAAGCTTGTTATAGTTATCTTAAGATTAGATTGTTACCACACATATTCTGTTCAGCCTCGGTAAATACGATATCGGGTGCGGGTGAAAACCGTTCTGATTGCCGATCTCAGGTTTTCTGTGTGGTAAGGAGATCATCATTTATGCAAGGGGGCGTTAGAACTGGGCTGGGGTTAGCTATTTCTGTGTGTGCATATTAACAACGTTATTAACTGAGGTTAAAACGGCCATAGACATTAGCGGGTTCAACTTTTAGACTCAATCGAATTAAATGAACAGCGGGGGCGGGGTATGAGAGGGGGCGATATGATGGAGGAACAGCGGGGTAGCGATATCATGGGTCTGAGGCTATGCCCCAGCCACCGGAGTGGACCTCTCGGCTTTTGGGACTCAGTTTTGGGCATACGGATCACATGCATGTAGTCACCAACTACAACAATAACCGTACACAGGTACATACATAATATGCATAACGGGTACAGTAGAAAAAAATGAGATTATCATTGAAAGTGACTCGAAGATGTTAATCGAATCAAATGTCAAAAGCCGGTTCTGGATTATTTATTACTATTAATATTAATAATTATAGTTAGAATTTTTTACCATTATTAATTGTTTCTATTTTGTTTGTCTTTTTTAAATTTGCTCTGGGTGGTAGAGAAGACGCCGCGTGGTCTGCAGAAATTAAGGTCGAATATCCATCCGGCAGGAAGATCATCACCAGTCGAATCTTAAAAACATATATAAACTGTGTTATAAACTGAAAGAATGAGGTTTGTTTTCTCATGAACTCTCGCTTTATATTAATTTCCTAATCTTATATCTATTTAACAAAGGGATATTCTGTTTATGATTACTTTAATTCTCTAAAGTGTTGTTAATAGAAATAGAGAAAACAAGGACTTGGTAGATCAAGAATTATTAAACCGAGGTATATTGTGGAATCGGAATTTAAGGATCTTCTTTATTAATTTGAAAAGATCTTCTTTATAAACAGACTATATCCACTTTTGAATTGGAAGCGAATCGCATAATTTAATTTTAACACCTTAAATTATCCCTTGCTCTCCCCCTTTCCGTTTCAAGCTACTCACCTATTTGCTGTGTCCAGTTTAGTTCGTGCACTGTTTTTGGTATATCTCTCCCCACCCCACCTTTCAACTACTATTTATATAAACTCGTGCTATTGCCCCCTGCAGACCTTATAATTTTCATTTCAATATCTATCATTAAATAATTGGATTGGTTCATTGACTGGATATTTATTACATTACTACTCACTACTGCTACTAGTCGCTAGTTCATATTTACGACTATCACTTACTACTTCCTTACTCTCACGTCAATTAGCGCTACCTAGTTTTATCATGCCATCAGTCGATCATAAAGTCTTCCTCACCAGTTATGAAGATATCCCTTTGAATACTTCTAAGGAAGAGATTCTATCTAAGCATGATCTCATTTCAAAGACTTTTTTAAGTAACAGAACTCTATCAATCGATTATAGACTTGAACAGCTTCGTAATGTTTATTTCGCTATTCTTGATAATAGAGAATTCTTAAAAGAGGCTCTTTATAAAGACTTTCATCGCCCTTATGATGAAACTGAAATACTTGAAATTCATGGTATTGTTGCTGAAATTGATGAAATTATAAATAATTTACCTAAATGGGCAGCTGAAGAATCGGTTTGGAGTGGAATCAAAAACATGTTATCAAGACCAGTCGTTACAAAACAACCGTATGGTACAGTCTTGATTATTTCTCCTTGGAATTACCCTTATTTCTTAGCTGTCAATCCAATTGTAACTGCTATTGCTGCTGGTAATACAGTTATTTGGAAACCGACTGAAATTGCTCCTCATTCTTCAAGAGCTTTAACTAAAGTTCTTCAAAGTGCTTTGGATCCTTCTATATTCCAAGTGGTTAATGGTTCTGTCGAAGAAGCAACGAATTTATTAAATTTAAAATTCGATAAAATCATGCTTACTGGAAGTACTTCTGTTGGCAAAATTGTTGCTCAAGCCGCTGCTAAAACTTTGACTCCTACTTTATTGGAATTAGGTGGTAAATCTCCTGTTTTAGTCGATAGAAATACTAATCTTGCTAGTGCCGCTAGAAGAATCGCTTGGGGCAAATTCGTTAATGCTGGTCAAACTTGTGTTGCTCCTGATTATATTCTTGTGGATAAACTTTCTGAAAGACAGTTAATTGATGAACTGAGAAAAGCCCTTGACGAGTTCTATCCGAATTTAGACAAAGATTCCGCTGATTTTGCTCATATTTCTAATGATCGTTTTTTCAGTAGATTACAGAGTTTAATCGAAACTTCAGATGGTAAAATTGAAATTGTTCATGGTCAGGCTGATGAAAAATCTAGATTTTTACCCCCAACAATTATTAGTGGAGTAAAAGCTTCTGATTCATTAATGCGTGATGAATTATTTGGGCCTGTATTACCAATTATTACTGTCAATGATATTTCTACTGAGGGTGTTGATTTTGTTGTAGCCAATCATGATAAGCCTTTAGCTCTGTATGTTTTTTCTGATAGTAAACAAACAGCTGATGACATTTTCAGTCGCACTCGTTCTGGTGGAGCTATTTGGAATGATACACTTCTTCATGTTGGTGTAGTACAAGTTCCATTTGGAGGTATTGGTGAATCTGGTATGGGTAGCTATCATGGCAAATATGGGTTTGAGGAATTTAGTCATATCCGTACGGTTCTGCGACAACCGTATTTTGCTGATTTATTGCTGAAGATAAGATATCCTCCCTACACTAAATCTAAAACCGACACTCTTAATAAATTATCATATCCTAAAGTTTGGTATAAGAGAGAAGGTCCAGTTCGTCGATCTTTAATTCGACGTATTTTGTACAGTAAGTTATGGTTTGTTCTAGCTGCGTTTGTGGGAATTCTTTTCTTTTTGTAATGAAAAAGAAAATAGCATGAATGAGGAAAATACTATTGCTAGTAATACTTCATCGTATTTTTCTTTTTCCTTTTCTTGGTTATTGACAATTTCAAGCTGCGAAGTTATAACTTATCTGTTGCCAATGTTATTCAAATGTTTGTATTTCTTCATCTCGGTATCATCATTTCCAGTCGGTCTATTACTATTGTACTTGCATGTAGTTTGAATATAATTAAAAGCTTTCTCTTCATCTAAGTTCCATGAATGTTGGTAGGGTCTTGGCTCTATTCTCCCTCCGGTCAATGCTTATCCCCATCTCATTCGGGACCCAGTCCATACACATGCCTCCGACGGCTGGGCTGCGCCCCGCTGCTCGCTTCGCTCGGTCTCTTACCCTTTGAATTCTCGACAATAGGCAGAGAACGTGGCTGGGTCTAGCGGTCGAACCAGATCTCATGATATCCTTCGTTTGAGAAATTTGACCTTCCTCCTCTGGTGAAATTTCCCTCCGATCTCACAGTCTTGCTTCACTCCCGGCAATGAAACAGGAGGAGCGCAGATTACCTTTCCCATCACCTGTCTCGGTTCGTCATCCCAATGGTCTTGGGAGATAGCATGTCCTCAAACTCTTGAACGAACATGGAATTATCTGCGGCGGTATTGACGGAAATGTCGATCCTGTTCTCTGATTACTTCATCTCAACCAATCGACTGATTCCCGACGGAGTTTATTCACGTATATACCGTGACGACGAACCATCAAAACCTCAAGTGTAGACAGTCCAGTACGGATATCATGGTTTGATTATCAACATTCTGAAAAGCTGCGAAAACGTTGCGCAATGGAAATAACCGACAACCCACGGAGGGAATGGAGGAAATGAAAGACAACCTTCGTAGCTCAACCAAGAAAGAGATCGTATCAACCAGGAAAATTGGCTCGTATTCAGGGGAATAAATGATGACAAATATATTAGTAATAAAAATTGATATCACGTGCAGATTGGCTTGTCTGCGCTAAAACCAACTTCACCAACTTCTACGCGTTCAATCCCTTCATAACTGGTTCTAGACATAACCAGAAAAAGAATATGACTACACCAATGGGCGTATATGATGAGATAGATTTATCGGTGGCCCCAATGGCCCCTGAAGATGTTCAAGAGAGATTAGATGTTCTCCATACATTGGATAATGTGAGTGTGATATCCCAGTTCCCTTTTGCCTCCCTGGGCATGCCGATACTTCCAAACCCGACATCTAACTCGATTTGTTTATTAGAAAATAATTGATCTATTAGAGACAGCATCCAGAGCTATTAGCTCATTGGAAGCAGGAAAAGTTGCTAGTAATGACCTACAAGTGGCAGAGATGAAACAGAGCTTTGAAGAATCAGCTCGTTCTTATTTTGATATAGTTGAAGAGGTTTCCGTAAAATTACGGAGAGAAGTTCGATTACTTCATTTTATGTCTAAGGAAAAGGTCCTTCCATTGTCATTACCAACCAAAGCAGTTTGGTTAGGGAAAGAGAAGGAAAATGAAATTTGGTCAACAATTGATAAGCTTTTAAGTAAGACAGAGGGGTCAGGTAAGGGTGAGGATGAAGATGACCTTATGGAGACTGAAAAAGAGTCAGAAGAATCTGTGAAAGATGTGGCACAGGATTCAGTTCAAGACTCACTACGAAATCAGTCAGTTGAAGACTCATGATTGCCCACAAAAGTTATCTCAAACCAGATACTGATGCTCTGAAGGAGGTATGAGTAGTTCATTGTAATGACCTGGAATCTGGATAAGTGCTGTTGGCAATCAGCAGTTACCGGAGACCAGATCAGATAAAATGCTCTAGAGGACTTCCTACTGGAGAAGTACTGTTGGAAATCAGCAGTCAGCTAAGAGCAGTTCAGATACTAATGCTCTGGAGAAATTCCCATTCTTATGAGCTAGATTCTGGACAAGTGCTGTTATTGGAGACCAGATAGTGATGAGGAAATATGAGTTCCTATTCTGATCACCTTGATTCTGAATCAATCAGCCATGCTATCATGCATCGCCAGTTCCCCCCATTTTGCGGGGTCAATGGCCTCAGATCTAGTCAAATCGAGTCTATATTTGACATTATTTATTTATATCTTGTAAATTTACATAAATCCAGCAGGCATTTCCTCATTATAGGAGTTGTTCACACCGCACGGTTGCCTCTGGCAGAACCAAGATCGATACGGTGATCAGGGATGGTATTTGCCCCCGGTGACTGGGGCCCCCCACCTGTCGCTGTGCTCGAGAAACCAGGCCGCCAATTAAGCCCTTGTCTGGGAACTATTCCTGTTCCTCCCTCCCCTCGCCCTTGTCTGGGAACTACGCCCCCCCTGGATTAATGAAGCTAAGTACAATGATGAAAACAGGACTTTAATATAGATCATTCCTATAAATGGCTGATTTTGAACATTTCTAACCCTATAATTATAACGTCACAGAATTATGAAAAATTTCCTTAAATGGAAGGTATTGAGATCATCTGTACTATAATATTCACGCTTAATTTATACCAACTCACAGTTTTCTGCCCACGCATACCCTAGAATTCCATACAGTGCAGTGAAGAAAGGGACTCACATCAAACAATCTATTGAAACTCGGGAAGCTGTCTGTTACTTGACATTTTCGATTCTTAAGTCGTCAACCATACAAGACAAGAACACATAAAATCATGAGTCAAAACGAAGTTTTAGTCCTTCGTGGAACCCTCAAGGGCCACAATGGTTGGGTCACTGCCCTTGCTACTTCAGCTAGCAATCCCGATATTCTCCTTTCTGCTTCCCGTGATAAGACTCTTATTATCTGGAATCTTACCAGAGATGAACAAAACTACGGTGTTCCTAAACGATCTCTTCATGGACATTCTCATATTGTTCAAGATGTTACTATCTCCCAAGATGGTGCTTATGCCATCTCTGCTTCTTGGGATAAGACTCTTCGTCTTTGGGATTTGAATGATGGAACTACTCTAAGAAGATTTGTTGGTCATACTGGAGATGTTTTATCAGTCTCTTTCTCTCCTGATAATAGACAGATTGTTTCTGCTGGTCGTGACCGAACTATCAAGGTCTGGAATACCATTGGTGATTGCAAATATACCTATGACAATAATAAGAGTCACTCTGATTGGGTTTCTACTGTTCGATTTTCCCCTGCTACTGATAGATCTCACACCATTATTTCTGCTGGTTGGGATAAACTTGTTAAAGTAAGTTTGGACTTAGATGGTTGTTATTGTGTTTGTATCCCACTAATTATCTGTGTATTATACACTAGATATATGGAGATATTATCACGATGTCAACTTCAACTTTTCATTTGGAAATGATGTTAGAACTATATTTGCTACTTCAGACGGGAATTGAAATTCTCGAATGAGACATAAACATATATCACCAAGATCTCTGATCTCCTTTATTTGGTTATTATAACTTATGTTTTTTTTGAATGTTCTGTGAGTTTCTGGGACTAACTTTTTCTTTTAGGTCTGGGATCTTCAAACTACTTCCCTTAAGGCTGACAACATTGGTCATACTGGTTATGTTTCATCTATTACTATTTCTCCTGATGGATCTTTGTGTGCTTCAGGTGGTAAAGATGGTTCTATTATCCTTTGGGACCTTAACAGCTCTGCCCACCTTTACTCACTTCCATCCGGTGATGAAATCTATGCTCTTACTTTCTCTCCTAACAGATATTGGCTCTGCGCTGCTACCTCTTCATCAATCAAGATTTACGACCTCGAAAAGAGAGAGCTCATTGACGAGCTTAAGCCCGATTTTGCTCTTGCTAGTGCTAAATCTAGGGAACCCGAAGTCATTTCCCTTGCATGGTCCGCTGATGGCCAGAACTTGTTCGCTGGTTACACTGATAATGTCATCCGTGTTTGGCAAGTTATGCAGTCCAGTTAAACAACTACCACTGCTTGACTGCATATGATATATTGTGTTTTTTTGCTTGACTGTATAAAATAAAAGATTTCCCCCGGATGCCTATGAAACTTAAAAAAAAGATGATGATTGATGTAGGATTCATTTAAAAATTGTAATCAGAAATGTCTTAATAATTCTCTTTCATTATATTTAGATTTGAAATGCTACTGGCGCAAATGACTTGATGAAATTTATTTTCGTTATGTTTTTTGTTGGTTAATCGCAATTGGACTCTGTCCAGAATCAAGAAGTTTTCAGAAACCCGGTTTGCCTCCGGCGGTTGGGGAGTCTCTGCGTTTTAACCCGGGCGAACCTCTCCAACCGCCAGAGGCACTGTCTATTCACTATAAGACTCTAAAATGATTTAATTACAAATATATACATATCTAGCTATATGCTCTTAAAAACTACTTTATCCCTTCATTGATCGTCCAATTTCTAACATGGCACTTTCATCACCACTAGCTAAACTGGGCTCTCTCAACACTTCAGAAACGCATTTCCAAGGATCTCGACTTCCACCCCAAGACAGAACCTCTTTACGGAAATGCTCTCCAGCTTCACGAGATGTAGGATCATTAGCAAACAATCCCTGCCATATTTTATCAGCAATTGCACGATCAAACAAATAACAATAGTAATTAGCACCATAACTAAACAAATGTCCGAATTGGGCTGGCCATTTTGATTCAGGATGAGCAGAGAATATTCCAAGCGATTTTTCCAGTTCATAATAGATAGCATTTGGATCAAACGAAGGATGAGAAGGAGATGCAAGTTCAGAATGTAACTTCTGATCTAAAAGGGAGATTAGGATCTGATGATATGTTTCAGTCTGGTCAAATGAAGATGATAAGTTCAACTGTGAATTGAACACTGATAAAGGTAATGGTTCATCAGTTAGATGATGTCTAGCAAATAACTCAATTACTTTTGGAGAAGCAGCAAACCGTTCCATAAGGACAGACGGCAATTCAACAAAGTCTGTAGCACATCTTGTACCCGAAACATTATGCAAGCTTGTTCGACCAAGCATTGAATGAATAGCATGGCCCATTTCATGGAATAAAGTTTGAACCTCACTGAATGAAAGAAGACATTTCGACAAAGATGGATCTTTTACGAAATCACACACAAGCACAATTATAGGTAACTGATAGCACTTTTTATCCTTACTTGCATGTATCAGGGAACTGTTTTGATCATAATATGATGGCTCGCTAGGTAGGATTTCACGAGAACATTGAACGGTAAAATGTGCAGGATGTGGTGATTTACCATCTCTCTGAAACAAATCACAATAAATCACACCTATCTTGCCCTCAGTTTCAGAGACAACATCAAGACGTCTTACCTCATCGTCCCAAACTTCTCCTGGTTTTGTTTCGACTGGTACAAAGCTAATTCCATATATTTTAGTGAAAAGTCGAGATAAACCTTGCATAACAGTTCCTAGAGAGAAATAAGAAGATACGAAATCGGAACTACGATTTTTGGAACGTCTAGAATTTGTATATTTAGCACCGTAATAATCACGATCCCATGAATTTAAAGCGGGCAAATCAGTCGATGATGGGGAAGATGATGATGATGCTACCATCTCCTCCAATTTCAATTTCCTTAGTTCAATTAATTCCTTTAAAGCCCTTGGTAGTGTCTGTTGAGCTAATTCAGTAAGAAACTTTTCAACATTTACAGGAGTTTTAGCCATTTTATCTTTGAGTTCATATTCAGCAAAACTTTTGCATCCCATCATATTAGCCAATTCAGCTCTTGCCCTTAAAAAATCTGTCAAGAACCCTACTTGTTCCTTAGTAGCAGATCTCTGTGCTAACCAAAGATCCCTTCTTGTGTCCCCATTGGAGATGGTCTGTAAAGCAATATCTGCAATCGGTCCGTATGTGGGAATTTTAAATCGACTACCACCAAATGATTTCAGACGATTAGCCAACATTGGATCCAATCCCCAAACTTGAGATTTAGAGAATGTTAAATAATTTTTAGCGGGTCCAATGTTATTAAGAAACTGTTGACCTAAAACCGATACCTTGCTTGCTAGGCGAATAAACTTCTCTCGATCTTCTGGATTCAGATTAACACCGGATTTCTTGAAATCAGCAAGCAGAATTTCCCCAACCGTTATTTCCTCAGAAGATAAACTATTCTTTATTTCAGGGGAATGGTTAAGGACTCTATCCAAAATATCATGAAGTTCAATACTGGTATTCAGCATATTCATATAATCATACATAAGTTCATGACATTCTTGGGCCACTTTAACAAATTCTCGATCTGGATGAGATATTCTAACGAATGCGACCATATCAATTACTTTACAAATGATATCACTTAGTATATCGAAATTGCGAATAGCATTCTTTAAAGCTTCAGGGTCATTGCCAGCGTTTATAATTTTATCTGTTAACTCTTGAGCCTGTCGCAAAGAATCTCGAGTGAATTCGGTCATACCTTCTGCGGAAACAAGATATTTGTTATCAAAGAGTCCTGTATATTCCTGACTTCTTGTATTTCTAGTGGGAGCGAAATCAGTTTTCCAAAATTCATCCGAATCAAATACATCTCTGATTGTTTTATCATCAGTTATAGTGGCCGTAGTAGAAAAAGATCTAACCTGACGGTGATGAAGATGAGCTTGGGGGACACATATTGATGGTAGCCTACTTCGATATTTCAGATGGCAAATTGAATATGATGATGCAAATGATGATGGTGACGACTGTGATGACGATGGCGGTTGTGATGGCGGCTGAGGTGACGACGACAATAGCGACGATGATGATGATGATGATGACGATGCTGATAATGATGATGATAACGATGATGATCGCGACGATGACGACAACGACCACGCCGGAGATATTAACTGAGTTGTCGTCAGTTGTCGTCGTCTTAATAGTTTTGTTGGATATCGTCGTGACATGATGAAAGATTCAAACAAATAATCCAAAACAATGCAAAACACCAAATTAACCCGATCCGATACTGTCCATCACCGACCAAATGACGAACGAATCAAATCTAAATGAAAATCAAGTTCACTAGAGATCTAACTCTAGAATGACTGAATAGTGAAAAACAAAATAATAAACAGATCGAAATCCAAATTGGCTCGAATATGTCAGTGGTCCAGACCCCTCGACTCAGGGCTAATATCACGATATTTCGGCCGGCTAAAGTAGTCTCTTATATAAGGATAATATTCTCCTGGGCTGCCATCAAGATTTTACCTCCGGTGGCTGGAGGCGTAGCCCCTAGATCTCGGTTCGCAGTTCGCTCGAGAGGTTCGGAACCCGAACGGAGGGGAGGTTACGCTCTGGAGTTCAGATAGGGATGATATAACCCGAGCGAAGCGAGCAAACAGGGTCTGGGGCAGCGTCCCAGCCGCCGGAGGCTTAAAGTGGGGTGGAAGCAAACAAAAGTAAATAAAACAAATAAATGAAAAAAACCTAATAATACGAATGACATGAAGCGAAATGGAAACAACTATGAAAAACAGGACATAATAAAATATCAAAAAAAACAACTCAACACAACAAAATAACTAGCTTCTGTAGCATTTGTATTATAATATACAATCTACTATATTCATTTAATCATCCTCCCTTACATTATATATGTTTCTATTTATTATTATTATGATTATTTCTGAACTTGCTTAACAATATCAGCTTCAGGAATTGAACCTAAAATGGTCTCAGCAATAATACCAGTAACTAAATAAGGATCAATATTAGAAGCAGGACGACGATCTTCAAAATATCCAAAACCCTCTTTAGCTACCGAACGAGGAATACGAACAGATGCACCTCTATTAGCAACACCAGAAGAAAATGAAGCTAAAGAAGCAGTTTCATGACGTCCAGTTAAACGAAGATCATTATCTTCACCATAAACAGCAATATGTTCCTTATGACGTTTAGAAAGCTTTTCAATAGCTTCTTCAATATGTTTCATACCACCGGGTTGTCTCATAGCTTCTGTTGAAACATTGGTATGACAACCAGCACCATTCCAATCACCCTGAAGAGGTTTAGGATGGAAAGAAATCTTAACACCAAAATCTTCAGCAACACGAGTTAACAGATATCGAGCAACAGTTAATTCGTCACCCATTGAAATTCCTCCACAAGGACCAACTTGAAATTCCCATTGAGAAGGCATAACTTCAGCATTAATACCACCAAGAGTAACACCAGCATATAAACTAGCACGATAATGTGCTTCAACAATATCACGACAGTAAACTTTACCGGTACCTACACCACAGTAATAAGGACCTTGAGGACCAGGGAAACCGCCCTTTGGCCAGCCATAAACATTATCATATTGATCAAAAAGAGTATATTCTTGTTCAATACCAAACCAAATCTTGGCATCTTTATGAGCTTCCATTAATTTAGCACATTCATGACGATAATTTGTTTTATTGGGAGTACCATCATTATTCCAACATTCAGCCAAAACAATAATATTATCGCCTCTTCTAAAGGGATCTTTATATATAGCAACGGGTCTTAAGTATACATCACTATCATGACCAGGAGCTTGTTCAGTAGAAGAACCATCAAAATTCCATTCTGGTAAATCTTCTACAGATTCAGGAGCCTTAGTAAGAGTTTTACATTTTGATCTAATACCATTGGTACCATCTACCCAAATATATTCAGCAAGAACAGCACCATGCTGAGGAAGGTCCAAATATTTTTGGAGAGTAGCAGTATTGGAAACGACTGTTGACATTTTGTATGTAATAGTTTGTGATGATGACAAAAATTTATCAGTAATAGTTATATATACTCAATAATGAAATATCAATATATAGATATAGAGATAACTTATTAAATGAGCTTGGTCGGTCTTTTTTTGCACGGTCAATAGCCTGTGTAGAAAAAAAGTGATGAAGAAGAAGCTTTATCTTTCCCAGGATTAGCGGCGGTTATCAGTTATATATATAGTAATAATAACCTTAACTTCCTAGCGTATAAACTAGGTAATTATCTTCAACACTAAACCGGGAAGTTATTACATGTATATACATACATACACATACATACGTACTAGTACATATATACATATATACAGGTTACATATTTTATTAAACGGTTAACGATAACAAAATAGTTCAAATTACGTCGATATTTTATTTAGAGAACCCCGACATGAAAAATATTGGCCCAGCCACTACCGCTGCCAAGTAAAAAAAGTTAGTTATTTTCGTAAGCCTCCGGCGGCTGGGGCGCTCGGACTTCTGAGTTGTCCATGGCCGTATTGATATTTTTACGAACAAATATGATGCAAGAAAGTGGTTGTGTCAGTTACAGGCAGTAGCTGTTGACTGCTCTCGTTACTGTTGATATTTCCGTTAGGAATTATTATGTGTCAAGTATGCCGGTGCCGGTGTCGGTATGCCCCTCTCACTAACTACTTTCTGACTCTTTCTTTTTCCCTCGCTCCGTACTGATTTACCTGCCTGTTACTACTCCCAACTACAGAAAATCACTCTGTCGGTCTCGATACAAAAATAGTCTCCAGTCCAGGTGGGGGTCAGAAAAGAAAAGCCGCGACGAGTCTAACCGGGAGCCAAAATGGATTAATCGGGTCTTCAGCCAAACGATTTAACTTACTTTGGTTAAACTTATTATATCATAAGTAAATAAACGAAACATCAGGGACCGTAGATGTTGTCATATTTTTCCTCTCCACTCTTGAGTGGGGTATCTATCGTTTCTTTTGCTTCTGGCAGCCCCCTACTATCGCTACGCGGAAACTGTACGAATTTTACCCCGGGCGAAGCGAGCAGCGGTGTCTGGGACAGCCTCAGCCACTAGAGGCAAAAAAAGCTCCCCGGGTCAGAACGGGAGGTGGGTGGTGTGAATATTATCACTATAATGAGAGATTAATTTTATTACTATAGCGGGAGGGGAAAATGATTTACTAACAAACAGGAGATTAAGGTCATTAAAAAAAGATGAGTCTTTTTTGGGATAAAAAACGTTGCTTTTTTTCTTTTCCTTCCAATAAAGTGGAAAGAAAGTGAGATTTTAGGGTAAATTCAACAAAATACAGCAGGTACATGAAATTCACTTATCGGAGGAACAATTTTGATTGGTTGGATTACGGTTGGGAGATTATTCTTTCTTTACATAAACCCCCCTCCGCCGGCATATTGAAGGAGGGGGCAGGATAAATGCTTCCGTCGGCTTAAGATCTGCCCAAATCTTTAACAAACATTCTGTCGCGCTCTGTCCTCTATCTGTTACCATTTCGAAGATTTTGTTCATAGATCGTTAAACGACAATTAGGCAGAGAATGTGAATGGTTCGTCTTCCTGTACTTTTTTTAGTATTCTTTTAAAATTAACCTAGTTATAGTTATGTTTTACCTATTTAAAGTTAACTTAAAGTTAGAGAATGACTAACAGTTAACTGCTGTTGGATGATGGGCTGCTTTAAAGAACGCATATTGTACGGCTGACAATGCGTTTAGACTAAGGCGGCCGGAAGCAGACCGTGGGTAACTTCTTGGCCCTGTACATCCCTGACTCTGCTCACACGACATAACAACTGTAAGCCTTCAACTTCACGTTGTTACACAAGGAGGTATTAGGAGATTATTTATGATATTATTGTTCAACAAACTCAATTGGATATAACATCCGACTTGGTTCTAGAGAGCGATTGAATGAATAAATAAATTGGTTAACTTTGTTAGTTATGACTTGTAGACTTCTAAGATGTGGATTGTACATACATGTAATGGTAGCTTACAGTAGTGCATCCATCCAAGTTAAATACAATTAGTTAGACTGTAGACGTCGAGATAAGCCATATCTCTGTTTGTTATCTTAAATCACGAATGATAGACGCATTATTAGTTCTTATCTATATTATCTGATAATAATAATATTGATTGATGAGATTGATTTAGCGCACAGAAGCTTTTAATAATCAATGACCTTCTGTACTTCTATCCAAATAGGGAAAAAATTAGGCAACTGTTCTATCTGGGATTAGATAGTTGGGGCAGTATAAAACTAACCAACCGAATTAGCTAACCATTACGGTCATAGTTTTGACAGGTTGAGATACATAGTATACATACCTAACTTATTATAACATATCGTAAAAATTATTTATCAGTAATGGTTGTTATCAACGGCCGCGCGTAATATTACGGTAACTTTATAGCTAACTACTGTAATTTGTTATCGCTGCCATGACGGTACCGTTTCCGTGTTAGAGTTATAAACTCAGAAGAATTTGACGCCGCCATCGGCCTGATCTAACCCCAAGGCACTCTGCAATCGATCCCATTCTCTCCGTAAACTAGAGCTGATGTAAGGACATGTATGCCGTTAATTAGCTCTTTCTCCGCCTTTACTCTCTCCTCATTCTCTGTTGATTTATATCCGTATTGTTGCTAGTGATTTTTTACCTTGGAAGATCCCATAATTACTTTTTGGATCCGCCTGCATTGATAAGCTTTATCAAGCCAATCATCTATCAGTTAATTACAATTCACCTTATTCCCCTGCCGTGGCCCTGGTCCGTAAGGCCAACAGACCCTGATTCCCGCTCAATTCAAGAGCCATTCGTCATTATGACTCCGGCGGCTGGGGCAATGCCTCAGTCCTCTCCCTAGCTCTCGCACGCTCGAGAGATGAAATCTTAACCTCAATTCTTTGCAACCCCTCCTATCTCCAGGATAGATACCAGAGAAAGCTTCTTGGGGAATTCTCTGGGAATACTGTGGGGATCTTTATCTAAATGTGGAGAGCAATGCCACACTCGGTCCAACGTATAATTGATTGGTTAATTGTCATTGACGTTATCATCATCAGCCCATGTAAATCTAGCCAAGTTTTAATAAACTATTTCATTGTCCAGTAGGAGAAGAGTAGAGTATACTTTGACTCTTATCATTTTCTTTATCTCCTTATCAAAAGTCTCACAAAACCACACTAACCTGTAAGAGGTTAGATTATTTACATTTTCTTTTTATCTTCACTACTATAAACGTCAAATGCATGTCGTGAGTGACTTTAAGTTCTCATTTCTGCCAATAAACCCAGTTTAGTTAGTATGATCCCTTAACTTCTATACGCCATTTTGTTTATTCGTTACTTTTTATGTCATTATTATCCGAGCGTAGTGTCTGCCGAGAGCCAAAATCTGGGGAGACCCATACAATATGATAGAATCTCGCTCTATGTATCTAATGATTGCATCTGTACTAACTCGTAGTATTTACTCTTATTCGCTAGTAATTGTTGATGAGTACCCGACTCCAAAATTCTCCCCTCATCAAAGACATAAATGATATCAGCATTTTGAATAGTAGATAATCTATGAGCAACAGCAATTGTAGTCCGCCCTTTCGCAGCTTCATCGAGAGCATGTTGAACAACCTTTTCTGACTCACTGTCTAATGAAGAAGTGGCCTCATCTAATAAAAGAACCTTCGGATTTCGAATAAGTGCACGAGCGATCGCAATTCGTTGCTTCTGACCACCAGATAATAACGTTCCTTTCGATCCACAAGACGTATCATAACCATCAGGTAAAGATATAACGAAATCATGAATATTAGCTTTGCGAGCTGCCGCATACAGCTCTTCATCTGAAGCATCAAGACCATCTACAGTACCCAACATAATATTCTCTCGAATGGAGCCAGAATATAATACTGGTTCTTGTTGTACAAGGGAGATATGTTTACGATATTCATTGATATTTAGCTCGGAAGTATCATTTCCATCCAGTAACACTTTACCGGCCAATGGTAAATAAAATCTTTCAACAAGACTTATAGTAGCACTTTTACCACATCCGGATGGACCAACAGGAGCGACATAGTGTCCCATGTGAACTTTAAGATCCAAACCGGTTAATACGGGAACTTCCGGTCTAGTAGGATATCTAAAGTGAACATCACAGAATTCAACATTACCTTTAATTGTATCGGCGTCTAAAACTTCACCTTCACTTGACCATGTATCAATCTTAGGAACAACATCGAGAATCTCCGCAATATTTCCAGCAGCTTGTTTTGCTTTACTCATATCTGGAGAATAAGCAAAATATTACCAACAGCTTGAGCACCAAAAACGACAGCCATGAAAGCAACAAAAAACTGGAAACTAGTTATAGTGAAAGTTTTCAACAAAGTAGATCCATACCAAAATCCGAGGCCCATAACCAAGGGACTTAATCCCTGAGATAATGCGTAGAATAAAGCGGATCTAGCAATACCAGGGCGAGATCGTTTAATTTGAGATTCGACTGCATCAACATAAGACTTAAAAATTCCATCTTCTCTTGTTAACGGCGCAACAGTTCGAACTGCTGAAATATTTTCACAGGCATAAGATCCTGAATCTTCATATACTTTTTTAGCGCGTTCCTGTAATTGAATCAGACCATACATTCTCATGAATCCGCACCCCACAAGAATAGGTACGCAGGCAGTACAAACAAGACCCAAGCGCCAATTAAATGCAATGGCTACAATGATACCACCAAAAAGTGTAACAATTGATGTTAAAATCTGACCCAAAGTAACACTTCCCAATCCTTCCACGGCCTGTGCATCTTTGGCTAAAGTGGAGGTCAAAGAACCAGTAGAATTCTCCTTTTTATCGAAGAATTCAATATCCATACGCAAGTATTGTTTGAATACTTTAAATCTAATTTTACGGACAAGTCGCTGAGATGCATAGGATAAGAAACCAATCATTATCATAAAAACGAAGAACATGATCACCCCGATCATCAATAACTACTATAAACATTTATTTTATGACGCATTTGCTTATAATGGTCCGGAGTAACCTCTAGGGCCTCAATGGTCTTACCAAATAAGATGCTGAGAGCAGGATAACCAAATCCGGCAATTGTCGAAGGTGCACAGCCAATGATCATAAACCACTTTTCTTCTCGATTAAATCGAAACAACTATCATGACGATGTTAACAAAATGATTAACTACACCCCTAAAAATGTGGCGATAACAAGAGTGTAGAGCTACACCCCTTCCATCTCTCTTTCTATTAAGATAATACTTGCCATTTTAATAAGTTGTAAAACACTCCGCTGCTTAAACTGGCCAGGTACAACACTGGAAATAGATTTGGAGATACCATTTGCTAAACCCAATTTTTCATCCTTGTAATCAATTAATTGGAGTGGAGCTTGTGATTCAATATCGGAAGAAGTTTTTCCAGCACAGCCGATTCCATTACTAGCACTATCATCAGTATCAGAAGATGATGCAATTCGTTCGGCTTGGACTAATTTAAAATATACACCGCCTTGAGCAATCAATTCATGGTGGTTACCTTGTTCAACAGTATGTCCTTTAGACAGCACAATAATTTTATCAGCATCTTTGATAGTTGATAATCTGTGAGCAATGACAATAGTTGTTCTGGCCTTGGAAGCACGATCGAGAGCTTCTTGAACAACACCTTCAGATTTTGTGTCTAGTGCAGAAGTAGCTTCATCCAGGAAAAGAATCTTAGGATTAGAAATAATAGCACGAGCAATTGCAATACGTTGTTTCTGACCACCAGACATAAGAAAACCTCTATCACCAACATTTGTATCAAGACCATCAGTCATGGTTTGAATGAATTCCCAAGCGTTTGCTTGTTTACATGCTTCAATAACTAGTTCCCCTTTTTTTTGTTCAGGAGCATCTTCGTAAGGACTACCGATTAAACCATAACAAATATTTTCATAAATACTAACAGAGAATAAAGTAGGTTCCTGAGAAACAAGGGCAATTTGTTGGCGAAGCCATTTGACATTTAGTTTAGTAATATCTTTACCATCTATTGTAATTGAACCACCAAGAGGAGAATAAAATCTCTCTAAGAGACCAATTATAGTTGATTTGCCAGATCCTGACATACCAACAACAGTCTGACCGGGTTTAACTTCTAAGTTCATCTTATGCATTACAGTGACATCAGGACGCGACGGATAAACAAATTTGACATCAATAAATTCAATATGACCCTTAACTTCATCAATTGTTTCGCCATCATTTGATTCACTATCGATAATAGGAACCCTATCAATGGCTTCAAAAATTTTACCAGCAGATGAAATAGCAACACCGATAGCTTGAAAAGAAGGAGCAACATAACCTAATTGGAAAGCACCAATCATCATTGCCGCAATAACAGTAACCACACGTCCTACACTTAAATCACCATCAGCTATAAATCTTGAACCTTGCCAATATGATAAAGCATAAGAGAAATAAATTGTTGCCCAAAGAGATGCAAACAGAATACTAAGAGTTCTTTCTTTATAGCTACCCCATTTCATAGCTTCTTTTAAGTGGTAATCAAATCTTTCGATCAATCTATTTTGAGCACCAAATGCAACAGTAGTACGTATAGCTGATAAAGACTCTTCAACTACAGTAGCTCCTTTGCCGTAAGCACTGGTACTTTTAGTTGTATATTTAATAATAAAAAATGTGGCCCCAATCATAATACCAGTAACAGCAACGACAACTGATACTAATATTAGAGCTAATTTCCAAGATCTAACAAATGAAATAACAATAGCAGTAACAAAAGTACTAATACAAAATATGATACCAGATTTTTGGGAGATACCTTCTTGAATACCACCAGTATCGTTAGTTATACGAGTAGCGATTTCACCGGCTCCTAATTTATCAAAGTAGGCAATATTTTGTCTTAAAATAGCTTTTAAATATCGCTGACGAATTCTGGCAGTTAATACTTCACCTCTTTCAACATGAATGAAAGTATCAATAAATGAGAACACAAAAATTCCAATACCAAGGTAAAGAAAGAAAAGGGTGTTTTGATTAACAGCACTTTGGAAAGTATTTGGATCAGGGTTTTCACCAGTGAAATAGTTTGTGAATTCTTCGGTCAAACCACCAAATATTATCGTAAACAGTGGTAGACCAGCGCCTGACACTATCGAACATAGGAAACCAAATGTGATAATCACAAGATCAATTTTAGTAGCGTATCGATATAAAGTTACCCAAGATATTTTTTGTTCTGGCAATTGGATTTGATCTCTGAGAATTTAGCTTCATAATCTGATGAACTTTCAAATGGGTCACTATCATCATCTTCGACTCTACCATTTGTGTCGCTATCTCCGATATGCTTTTCCTGAATTTCTTCGGATGATTTGCTAACTCCATTATTCGTGGTAGTGGTGGCAGGTGTTATTAATTGACGCTTTTCGTGGCCAATACCCGTAGATAGTATTGGCGATGAGCCATCAGTAGCTTCTTCGTCCGACATGTTTTGCAATAAAAACAGATTGTTAGTATAATGAAGCAAATTCCTGATGCCAGCTGCCCCGTACCCAGTTTGGACCAACCCAGTAAAGCGAGAAACATAGGTTTGGCAAAGGCGAATAGACTA
Organism: Sugiyamaella paludigena; assembly: GCA_030579875.1. Lineage (NCBI taxonomy): Eukaryota > Fungi > Ascomycota > Dipodascomycetes > Dipodascales > Trichomonascaceae > Sugiyamaella > Sugiyamaella paludigena. Next base: position 77,995 of record JAKTRU010000044.1, read on the forward strand.
TGGAATAAAGCGTTGACGATGGCCTTGAGGGCCAAAGGTACCAGTGGGCAATTGAGTGAAGCGAGCGTAGAGAGACTTACATTCCATGTTGAAAAACGACCAGCAGTTTATTTTATTTGTATAATAACAAAATAAATATGAAAAACTGTAATCTGTTAAGATTCCACCTGATGAGATAAAAAATAAGAATATGGCTTTAATTTGATCCAATCTCAGATCCATCCTCACCCCTCCTTTTACTGACGCTATTTCGGCTATATATAACTAACTACATCCTTGTACCTGTCTGTACAATAACTTTAACCTATCTGTATGCTAGATCTGCATCTTAATGATCGCTACAAAAACAAAAGTTAACTTACAAGTACGTGCACCTGCATATGCATTTGGTACGTATGTTATCGTTATCGTCAGGTATTTTTTTTGTTTTTGTTATTAATTATTACTTATATTTCCAGATGGATAAACTAAGAATCATCGCTGGATAACACATCAACTGCGAACGTAAATTGTACTACTTGCGACATGCTAATGACCATTGTATACTATTTTTCACTTTTGCTAACTATATGATGCTGATTGCCGATCCGTATTTAAGAAATCTGGCTTGCAGATCTTAACTAATATCAGTTATCAATTATTTGTTAACGACTATGGTATTGGCGATTTCAACGTATCTTGAAGGTAGTAAGGTAGTGAGTTAATAGGTGGGGACTTGGAAGACAAATTAATGGGCTCATAAGTTGATCTATATACATTAACACATGCTACAGAATTATAGTGCTACAAGAATTTGATTTTGTCTAGTTCGATGGGATTACTTTGTCAAATATGGTGGTATATTACAAAGGGATATCAGCACACATAATTTGATGAGTAGTCATTTAAAAAACTAAATATATATACGGAGGCGACGTCAACCAAAGAAATCAGGCTATTCATTCCTCAATCCATCCGCAAGCCCTCTCTACCGCACGTTCCCAAGAACGATATTGTTGGTTGCGATCTTGTTCAGATAATAAACCCGTAAACGAAGTAACAGATCTATTTGGAGCGAATTCAGCCTTTACGGCATCTATGTCTGGCCATACACCAACTGCTAACCCAGCTACAATGGCTGCACCAAGAGCAGTTGGCTCACGCATAGCAGGTCTCTCAACTGTAATTCCAAGGATATCAGCTTGAATTTGCATTGTAACTGGCGAGCTAGACATACCACCATCTACAAGTAATTTTTCGAAACGTATACCACTATCTCGAGCCATACATTCCAGAATAGCTCTTGTCTGGAAACAAGTAGCTTCTATACCGGCCCGAGCCAAATGAGCTTTAGTAGTATAAGTAGTTAAACCTAGAATTGTTCCTCTAGCATCTCGCCTCCAATAAGGGGCAAACAATCCTGAAAATGCCGTAACAAAAATTACTCCAGCACTATCACTAACTTGACTAGCTAATTCACTCATTTGTTGACTGGTTTCTATAAGACCCAAATTATTTTGAAACCATTTAATAACACTACCAGCTACAGCAATTGATCCTTCAAGCGCATATACTGGCTGTTGATCTTTTAATTGATATGCAATTGTAGTTAAAAGGCCATTTTCTGAACGAACTGGCGTATTACCAGTATTATATAAAAGAAAACATCCTGTCCCATATGTATTTTTCGCATCTCCTTTTTCAAATCCCAAATGCCCAACTAAAGCTGCTGATTGATCACCCAAACATCCACTGATAGGTAATTCAGGAAAAGCTGGATCATCAGATGCTAAATATCCATATATCTCAGAACTAGAAACAATTTCTGGTAAGATCAGTTTCGAGACATCGAAAAATTCTATTAATTGCTTGTCATATTTTAAAGTTTCTATATTCATAAACATTGATCTACTAGCATTAGTAGCATCAGTAATATGACGGCCCCGATTTGTAAAATTATATAATAACCAAGAATCAACAGTTCCAAAACATAATTGTCCAGCTTCATATACTTCTTTAGCAAGTGGTATGTTATCTAAAATCCATCTCACTTTAACTGCTGCGAAATATGTAGATATATGTAATCCACATATTTTCTTTACTATATCAGCTCCTAATTTATGTTCTAATTGAACCACTGTTTCTTCAGTTCGAGTATCTGACCAAACAATTGCATTATAAACTGGCTCACCTGTACGTTTATCCCAAAGAATGGTAGTTTCTCTTTGATTGGTGATTCCCAAAGCTTTAACATTTACTCTGGGGATAGATTTCTCATCTAATACTTCAGCAACTTGATTGATACATTCTCTACATGCTCGGATTAATTCATTAGGATCATGTTCTATCCAACCTGGATGGGAAATTATTTGATTTAATTCCACTTGATGTGCAGCCACAGGTATTGATCCACTTGAGAACACAATTACTCGAGCAGAAGTTGTTCCTTGATCAAGAGCCAGAACATATTGTTCATCATTTTTAGAATGTTCTTCAGGGTATGAATCGTCGGCAATAGGCATTGTCATTTGGATGATACCCGTCACACAACTTCAAGATTTAATTGAAGTCAATGACAAAAACTAACAATACAATATAGATATTATTTTTAGAAAGGAATCAGAGTATTAATAAGAAGAGAAAAACTCCATTCCCATCCATATAGCTAGTTTATCCGGTGGCCGATCAAATAAAATACCGAGCTTGCTATTAACAAAAAAAGTGGGGTTAGGTGTCTAGCAATTACGTGGGGGGTCAACTGGCCCAAGACAACTCAGGGGTAAACAGCCGGTTATACCCGATTTACACCCGCCCGGTTGAACCCGTATAGTTTCTCGAGGGTAGCGAGGAGAGGCGTAAGTCTGGGTTATACCAGCCGACGAACGTGAGATGAGGAATCGGTGTGGCCGACAGCCGGTCAGTTTCGTTCCAATAAACTAGTACCGTTCAAAAAATGACAAATTTTTAAGTAATGAGAGAAGGGTAGCTGTCGAAAGAACACAGAGCAGGGAGGTCAAGGCATTATTGTACTAGCTGGCTTCACCCCAAAGTTATGAAATGAATATATTTTATTACCAGTTTTGAAAAGTTATGAGAGAAATCCATTCCATAATCTACATAATCACGAAGATTGGTCTGACTGAGATAAATTACATATGTTACGCTTTCCAACGGAAAAATTTCTTTTCTTTTCTTTCCTTATCGGCCCAACGCTGGTATCCTATCTTCCTCAGTTAGCAGTGTCCCAGAACGGCTGAGCAGTCAGATGCCACTCTGGAATCAATTGATCACTATGATTAGTAGTGGCATTACTCACTGAAGAATTGTATAGCAGCAGCAGACTAAAGAATGATGGTTCAATAAGATGTCCTCCCAGTTGATCCATTAAAAGATTCAGCGTCATTTCAGGATCAATCATGCCACACAGCGATCTCCCGACTCTGATGATGAGCTACCCCGAGGTGAGATTCCTCAATGGGCTATCTCAAGATGAATTGTCCCAGGATCAGCTACCGCAAGAATGACTTCTCCTAACGGTTGATCAGATACATGTGTGAAAGACCAGACCACATGAATTATTAACAATTCGTAAGGCTGTGTCTCTTCAATGGAAGAGCTACTAAGATATATTGTGCCATTCGGGTTGGATATGCAAATGCCGACTCTGTTCAACTGGGAGGCCCAATCTCATCCCGATCCGAACGCCGGATCTAGGAGAGATAGCGAAGGTTTCTGGAGACGTTCCTTGGAAACTATCACATTTCCATCTAACATGCCCTCTTCGGTTAACGCCGACAGGACCGCGATTCCAGAAGGTCCATATCGAGATAGAAAGTATAGCTTACTCGCGTCAGTCCCTGAGAATTAGCATTCATGGCCAGATAATTAGCCTTTTTATAATTTGATATTTATTATGATGGGATTCCGGTCCCCTTCCTTATCATGCGCCATCACACTCACGTCTTATCGGCTCGCATAATATCTGCAAGTAACACAACGGATTAGGTACGGCTCCACAGTAAACTGACGAGATGCAGTTAATTTACTGCAGCAACTGCTGTATTAGTCTAGTCTACACAGAACAAGATGCGTATCAAGAGAGGGGAACGCGTCTAGAGAAATCATTTGACTATTAAGAATTAAACAACTCGACATTGAATTTGTAACTGTGATAACCACGGATAATTTGCGCATACCGACGATACCGTACTAGCTGACAGTAGCTTTGCACAATTAGGTCAGGGTTATATATATGCCTATATATACCTAGTACAGTACATACCCACAATACTTTGACGTGACTCACTATGCATTTATGGGTACAATTCAAGTAGTATGATTCACTATGAATCAAAAGTGACAAGTTACAAAACATTGATATAGGAGTCCTATGTATATTCAGCATTAGAGTTTAACTTTATATTATTTATAAATATTCTATATATAAATATCCGCTGTTCCAGTAACCCATTACTGGATTCCTTGTAAACCCCTGTCGTATAACAAATTCTATTATCCGCCTCTTGATTGTGTGACTTTTAGAACATCCTATACTGTCTACTGATAATGCCTTATGTATCAAATCAGTGCATATACTAGCATATTACCTCCTCTTCTAATTAAATCATGCAGCAAGGGTTTCAGGCCTCTTAAACAACACAAACCACAAGACGGGACAGGACGGCAGGGAGAGTAGTATCATCAATCAATTGATCAATCGAATCACTTTCTTTCCTTCTTACAAACAACTCTTAATAATTCATCATCATCCAATTTATTTATTTTCATCATCATCTTATTAATTATTGAAGGAGTTTGTTTTAATTCTTGCTATTGTCTATATTATTCAATTGGATTAACTGATCTATATTATTAGGTGAGTGTTGCCACTGTTTTGATACAAGCAGTCTTCTGTCAATGCCACTGGTTAATATCATTGTGCTTTCGGTTTATATCTATTTTTAATATGTTTATGTTGAGGAATGTGTTTACTAACTAATAATAGTTTAATCATTTAACTGGTTTGACTGATTTGATTTGATTGTTATTTCGTCGAATTGTATTGTGTTCGGCTGATCTGATTGGATTCTATTGGATTTATTGGAATCTGATTTATACCTTTTTGTCATTCAATTCCATCTACTCATGTCTCGTAGTCCTTATGTATTCCCACCTCCATACGAGGATGCTGCTCGTACTAATTCCTTCTCCTCTTCAGATACCTTGGCTTATACAGAAGTAACTCTCACTCTACTTGAAAACAGTTCTCCCTCAAGTTCTTCATCGCTTCTCAAAACTCGATCACTTAAAATTCCTCATGATGGAACTAAAGTAATTATTGGTAGAGCTGCCACCTCCACTTCAAATACAACTCGAATCGCTGCTGAAGATAATGCTCTTTTTGCATTTCCTCAGATCTCACGAAATCATGGTTCTATTTATTATGATAATGGACAACTCTATTATCGAGATGAGGACTCCAAGTTTGGTAGTTCTATTAATGGAGTTTCGCTTAAAGATAAAGTGAAAGAGGATGAAAATGGGCCCCCTCATAGTTATATCTTGGAATCCAAGGCAAAACTATCTTTGGCTAATCCGGAAGTATTTCTTAAACTTGCCATTGGCGAAGAGCAAGATTCTGGAGACGATGATGATATTTCGACCACCACTATCGCTGTAGAGATTAATGAGTCTTCCAAAACCCAGCCTGAGAACAGTGAGAAGAAGAATAAAGATGAGGATCTCAAAATGGATTTAATGGATGTATTAACTGGACTTCATGAAAAAGAAGAATATGAGTTTGAAGGAGAGATTAGTAAGAATAATGATTTTGGCTTTGAACAGGAGAAGGATGATGATAATTATGAAGACGAAGAAGATGATGAAGATATAGAGGAAGTCGGTATCACTGAAATAAACAAAGGAAATGGAAGTGATAAGATTAACGGTAACATTAGTGGCAATAGTAAGAACCATTTTGATATTAAAGGTTCCTCTGTTAGTATTTGTGACATTCCAGATTCGGAGGATGATCAAGAAAAGGAAGACAGGATGAAAAACATTGATGCCCACTATGACGATGATTTTGATTTAGAAGTTATCGTTAGCCAACCATTAACCACGCCATCAATTTCCAAATCTCTCTCAGCCAAAACTGCTGAAGATTTGAGAAACAAGTTTTCTGAAAAATCTGCGCCCTTATCTACAGCTAGCATTTTCGAAGTGGAATATGATGAAGACGATGATGATGACGATGACTATGAAGAAGAACATGAGATAGATGAAGAAGAGGATGAGGATGAAGATGAAGACGACGAAGAAGAAGACGACGAAGACGAGGAAACAGAGAATGGTGATAACATTAAGGAAAACAAGTTGTCCCCAAATAATAAAATATCAAACAAATCTGTTCATTTCGAAGACGACGTGAGTCCATTTGCAAAACTATACACCAAAGAGCACAAGATGCCTTCACTATCAGAGCCGGTAAAGAAGGTAGGTCCTAAATATGCTTGGTTTTTACACACCCCTGAAGTCGAACATGAAGATCATCTTGGATTTCATGACTTCCCTGTAGATGAAGATCTATATGAGGGAGATAGTTACAGTTCTGCCGATCAAGATGATTCAGAAGAAGAATCGGAAGAACCCTTCTATCCTTTTGAAGACATTGAGCAAGAAGAAAAAGATATAGAAGACGATTTCGGTTTGGCGAGTGATGGAGTAGAGGAAGATGAGGAGCCAGAAAAGATTGAAGAGAATGATTTTTTGGCGAAATGGATTATTCAGAGAGCAGAAGATGTTCTGTCGAAACGAGGATTTTTCAGATTTTCAAGACAAGAAGTCAAAAAGGAATGTGTTGTCTCTCTTAATAAGGCGTTGATTGATATGGGATATTGGAAGAATAATGAAGATAATGATGATAATGAAGAGAGCGAGGATGGAGAGAATGCTGATCATGACAGTGGGGACAGTGAAGATAGCGAGGATAGTGAGGTTAGTGGTGATAGTGAGGATAGTGAGGATAGTGAGGATAGTGAGGATAGTGAGGACAGCTTGGATAGCGAGTCTGAAAGTGAAGATGAAGGCATTCCATTGGTAGTTTTGAAGAGTCCCTCAAATTTGTTGGGTAAACGTAAGAGGGAAGATGACGAAGATGCGTTTGAACTTGATTCTGAACCTGAAAGCAAATCGCGTAAAGTTTTGCTATTCACCGGTGAGAAGCCTATTACCCCTGGAGATCGATTCCGCCGAGTTTGCAAAACTGTCGGCAAGTATACCACTGTTGCTTTAATTGGATCCGTTGCAACTATAGCAGCACTTGCTATGACTGCTGATTAAGTTTTTTCACGAGTATTTTATGTCCACTGATGACACCTCATTTCATGGTGTTCTTTTTTTATTCAACCTTTTTCTTTGCCTTTTATTTGTTTGTTAATTCTTTTTTCTGCAGTTATATTTAGTTACTGCCATCATTATTATTATTGCTATGATTATTATTGGGTTAAATTATTAAGTTTATTTTATGAATAAATACAATGAAATGCTTTGTTTTGCGAATACAAAAGGTCGTCTGGATCTCATGTGTTAAATAGTCTAATTGTCAAAGACAATAGCAAGCAAAGCGTGTTTACAGTTATTCTGCCTCTGGCGGCTGGGGGCGCAGCCTCCAAGACCCTAAGACCCTAAGACCCCAAGACCCCAAGACCCCAAGACCTCAAGACCCCGTAGCTCTCTCGCTACGCTCGAGAATCTATGCCATAACCAAAACTGACTAATTCTACTACTCGAGATATTCTCTCAGATCACCCCCTTTGATCCGAGAAATGAAATGAATTCCAGGATTGTTTTATTCTCATTATCCAGATCCGACTGAACAAGCTTTTTAAATAATGAAGACCGAACAGGTGGCTCGAATCGCTTGTACGATAATACCTTCGATGATGGTCTCACCGCAGATCCATCTGTTTTCTCATGCGAAAATCTACACTTATCCCCTGAATTACATCTTCCCTTAGCAAAATATTTACACAGAGGAGGTCTTCGTTGATGTGAATTATTATTATGATTGTTACTGAGTTCTTGTGGAATTTCTGTTGGGTGATTTGGAACCTGGGGCAACTCTCCGAGTAATACATGGTTTTTTGATCGATTTATTTCTTCCTGTTCTTTTTCTTTCTGTTTCTCTAATACACGCTTAGAAGATGGCCAATTCTTTTTACGATCAGAAATCCATTGAGCTACATCTTTAGTCGCTTCTTGAATTATTGGTGAAATCATAGAGATATCACCATCAGCTCGTAAAGATGTGGATGGTGTGGTGGATATGGCAGAATCTGATGTTGATCTTCTATGTCCATCGTCTATTTGTGAAGATGATCTCTGGCTTGAATCTGATTTTATATTATTATTGGGTCTACCATAAGGATGTTGACGTACATCACTACGTGGAGGATAACGGTCATTACGATTATTATTCCTCGATATTGGCCTTTTTTGTTGAGAGGAAACAGGTGCCGGAGGGGGAGGAGGCGGAGGAGGCGGATTATATATATATCGATCCATTGATAGACATGGTATGAAGTTATAAATAAAATTCAGGGACAATTAACAAATAACAGATCATAAAGGCAAACTGGTAGGTCGGCAAATCAGCTATTGTAGTCGGCAAATAAGCAAATCGATAAATCGGAAGCTACAAATCACAAATTATAAATCAAATCAAGTCTGATACCCAGAAATTAAATGCTTCGTGATATTTATCCGATGCTGAAATTTCAAACAGACCTTCGTTTATAGCAATATTATCATAATAACGTTATAGTGATATTTTTGTCCCCCCACACCTGACCTCACACGACCTCGATATTGAAGAGTTAGGGGCTCTGGGATTACGCTCTTAACTCCACCAAGTGCGGGACGTACCGGTAGAGGTGCAGTGTTTTCCGAATAGTCATATTTTAACCGTTATAATAATATAGGGTAATCATGACCTGAATATTATAACTACATATTTATACCAAATTGCGCAGATCTATCACATTTATATGACAACTAATCCCGTTTTAAGAATATGCTACATTTGGTCAGCTTCGCAACCGAATTGTTAATTCCGCTTAATTTGTATCTCCTTTACTCTCTCTCTTTAAACTCCGACATTTTATTTTCATTTCGAATCTTCGTTTCTTCATTAGATATATTAAGTTAATAAAGTAGAATTAGAAAATATGAGTTCATCAGGATCTGCTCTGCAGAAAGTTCAAAACTTTATCTTTAGTAAAGATTCTATAAGGTAAGTAATTAGAGAGAGATCAAGACCTAGGGGTATGATTATGAGTGACCTTATGACTAACTTTTTTTTTTAGATGTAAGTGGTTTGTTGGATATTGATTTCTTAATGAGGGTGGCTTAAGTTTTAGAGATCTGATTGTGATTATGATAATCTCTCTGATTGTGGTCATCGTTTCTTCTTCATTTACTATTTAACTTGATAACTTTGACATGACAGTTATAGGATTCTGGTAGTGTATCGTCATATTAAATCCACTTAATTATCTAGGATCCAGCCTCCAGCTGCTAGCTTCTAGAAATTTTTTTCTTTCGTATGATCAGATAAAATCTAACTCTTTGTAGATGTGTGCTCAACTCACTTTTGGGGTATGTCTGATATCATGAACTGCTAGTCTAATTACTCAATAATCTATACTCGAGGATAGTGGTGAGACGATAAATTGGGACTCTCGGGCAATTTTTTTTTTTTTTTTTTTTTTAGGGGGAGTCCCAGCTACTGAAGTAAATCACGGATTTCAGATCTATATTATTTTGATTCTAACTATCAGGACCCGTTTCAAATTTTGGAATCCCTATTGCAGCCATTATGGATCTTAAGAAAGACCCAACTCTTATTTCTGGCCCCATGACTGGTGCTCTTGTTGTATATTCACTTGTTTTCATGAAATATGCTACTGCTGTCACTCCTTGGAATCCCCTTCTCCTCGGATGTCATATTGTTAACGAAACTGCTCAATTAGCACAGAGTGGGCGATATATTAATTATTGGTTTCTTGGAGGTAAGGATCGTGTTGTTACTCAGACTCCTGTAATTACAGAGTCTTCTTCTTCTGCAGTTGATAAATAGAATATGATCAGATTAATAAATGATTTTCTTTGACTGGTATTTGTGGAGTGACCGATTCGCTTACAATTCTGACAGGTAAGGGCTCCGTCCCGAGAACTTTGCTTGATATAGGTTAAAGCCAACAGAATGCACTTTAATCTCAGGAAGGCTATCAGTGACTTGTAACCGGCTATGGAGTGATACTTTTCATCACCAAGGTTTATCAATCAGAATTGATCAGAATAAGAGGGAAGTTAAGGAAAGCAGTTTTTATTCTTATCAAGCAAGGCTTTTCTAAAAGAATTTTTCGGTTTGATTCGTTAAATTTGACATTTTGCTATTATTATTAAGAAAACCTGGATTATCAATCCCATACAAGGTAACTTCTCAGCTATTGAAGTAATTGCGGAGAGGCATATTGATATTATACTCGATCTGCTGAGTCTCATCAAAGGATGGTGGTCGTTATTAATATTATTGTTAAGGTCGCGCTGAACCCTCTGCTCCAGTTTCGATACAACAAGTACGAACTCTTCATCACTACTATAAGTTGAGCAATGGAATACTTTTCTTCTTCTTGAGATACGTAGATCATTTGTTGTCGTGGCAATTTTTCAAGAGGCCGCGAAGCTATAAATATTTCTGACAATTAATAATCGAGGAGGTAAAAGAAGACGATGGTTCTAAGAAATGACAATTAATCAAAAGAAGTAATAGTTTAAAAAAGAAGACCAAAACACGCTGAATGGAGTGTCTTGAAGAGACGTGATTTTCACGGAGATCGACAAAGGAAACTACCCAGAGGTAATTAATAGCTAATCCAGGGGGGAGGGGGAAGGAAGAGTCTCCGACGTGTAATCATTCATCTGAATTCTGTCACTGCCCTTCTTGAACCTCTCCAGCATAGCAAGAGCTATGATCGTAGGAGTGTGCGTGCGCCCCAGCCACCGAAGCAGACCCAGGGTGAAGGGAAGGGAGTATTTCCTCCGGTGACTGAGGCACTGCTCGCTTTACATATGCTGAAATATAGATGTTCTATAATTTTTACAGCAATCTATAGTAGCGATATGAAGTCGAAAGCATACTCCACAACAGAAAGGGAGGCAATCTATGAGCTCAAAAGAACAGAAGAAAGGAAGATAGATAGGAAAAGAGAGCCTTCTCTACTTTTCACCCAGATAAGTTTTAGGCGGGTAGCTTACTGGCTGGTCGGCCGGACGGTTAAATGGTAGATAAAGAAGAGTGAACAATACCACCCCTTGGCCAGCCCAAAAAAATATAGGACTTACCACATCTTTTTATCATATGAATGCAAAGACTACCCTAATTGGGGCGAATCGTAACATGTACTTAACTGTCACGGTCTCTCGAGAGTGGCGAGAGCCAGGCGTCGGAATGTGCACTCTGAACGAATTGAATTATTCGCATAATGATGTAATACGGTACTGTACAATGCAACCATGAGCAGACTCAGTCCATGGAGACAAACAGCTGGTTGAGTAGATTCTTGAGTGCAGCGAGAGCCTGGCGTCTGGATTCTGATCAAAGCAAAGTACCACCTCTCGACCAAACATGAGAAAAACAATGGAAATCAACTGTTCTGAAAGCCTTCACATTTTGTAAATAAATAAAAAACTAACTGCAATAGCCCACTGCGGTCACAGGTTATGCTTATATATTCGCAGTAGGATCTCGAGCGTAGCGAGAGCTAGGGGTCTGGGGCTACGCCCCAGCCGCCGGAGGCCACAAATAGAAGGTGCTCATGCGTGTAATTAGTCAAATAATCCCTTAGCTTGGGATGCATTTTGTGTTGGACCTACCGCATCATTCAGTTGACTGGCAAATGTCATTAGTTCGTCGTCAAGAGCAGCTTCTTCATCGTCAGCTTCCTCATAAATAAATTGTGAAGAGGATGGTGTTAGCGGTTTATTAATGATTTCTCTTCGGGCATGCTGATTTTGACGCAGATGTAGAGTAGGGGACATTTCCGGATCATCATGGTATTCAACTTCCCAACTCACACTAGTCTGCTCAGCATCTCTATCTTCATCTTCTTCATAAACGATACGGTGAGGGTGAGAACTATTGTAGTCATTCAATGAACTTTCCTGAGTAATAGATTCCGATCCACCATTTCGCTGTTCTTCCAGTTCAGTAGTAGTATGGCGTCTGTAGCCATGTCTAATTATTGATGGATGTTTACTACGATGATCGCCTCCATTACCTTCATCCGTTTCAGTAGTAATAGGAGTACCGTTGATGGTTGTACTTCCACCATTACTGCCACCATTAGTTAAAAATACAAATGAAACTTCTATTCCTACCGGAAATCCTTTAACTGCAGAAGATGACGCATCACTAATTTGAAACAAGATGGGATATCCTGGTAGATAGAAATAGGCTTCAAATTGGCCGGTTATTACCTCCCCACCCTGAGCCTGTTTATAATGCTGAATTCCATCCAGCAAATTAATAAATGTTCTGAATTCTTTTAATCTGAAGCCTATACAGGAATTTTGCATTACATTCACCGCATCAAGTTCAGAAACACCCATAACAACTCTAGTTTTCAATGGTTGTTTTAACATAGTTTCTTCTGAAAATATCCCTGTAGTGTAACTTGATAACTGAAGATTATCTTCTTCTTCGAAAAACATTTCAAATACTTCCGCTTTCATTTCCATTAACTCCAAATAATGTTTCATAACTGCTGTATCACAGCGGAACCAATTAGGACATTGTTGTTTGTCAACTGCCACATGAAATGCCTGCTGAGTATCCATACAAGCAACGTGATATGATTTTGTAATACCAGTTCCACATTTCAATTCAATGCTTAATTGTGTGGTTGATCCTATATTGTTTGAATTGTCTTCATCTCCCTGACCATTTTCATTATCAGTAAATGATAAATGGCATTGTTGTACCGTATTATCTCGATCAATCAACCGAAATATTGATACGAGAGTCTAGAAAAACATAGTCAGTTATAAGCCCAATTTTACCTGTAGTTCTAGCTACGCGAGCAACTCACCTTGGAGTGGAGTTGAAATACCGTATGGGACGAATTGTTACTCGAATTAAGATTTCGAGATTTCGATATGAAAAAACTAGTCGGCCTACTATATTTATATTTCTTGAAAAAATATTTGGTGAAATTTGTAAATGCAAATGCTGATCGGGATGGATTGAATGCAGTTAAAACAAGCTCATTTTCACTAACATCAAAATTAATATATTCCCCAACTTTGGATAAACTGTTTACCACTCTAGTCCAACTTCGTAGATTATTATCTGGTACTATTGAAATAATAGCTTTGAACTCGATCATCACATGGAAGTGTTTGGAGATCAAAAGTGAATGAAATCAACCGCACACGCGTACTCTAATTTATGGAACGCGCTTCCCCGTATTATAGAACGGCTGAATGATCTAGATCGATTACGGAAAACTAGGTAGCGGCAAGAAAAGATTGCTTATAAAACATCGTTCTATAGTATAAAGTACTATATAAATAGGCTCCAAAATAGAACTGAATCGGTTATGAAGTGCCAATCCAGAAAATTGATTCTTATTTACCTCCAGTGGCTGGCTACCCCTCCGGTTCAGACTCCAGTTTCTCAGCTGATAAGATAGTGGCTAGGGTTACTAATGAAATTCTATTAAGCGACATACCATAAGAGAATTTCATCCCTCGGCATTCTTCCGGTATCCATCCACCGCTTCACCATCCGCTTTAACAACAAAAACGCGGGGTAAAAAGTGAGGAGCTCTTGATCTTGGATTCAGTGATTGTATTGTTATTATTCTCTGTTCCCTGCCTTTAGTGAGTGTGTCTTTCTTGTTCCTTGTTCTTTTCTGAATCTACCATTTGTGCCTACCCTTCTCTCAATATGACTATCCCCGATGTTACAAATAGACCGAAAGTTGTAAGTGATGCTAATATCACTGCTTTCAGAGATAAGGCTGCTGAATATGATAATGAAAATACTCAATTGATTTCTAGAGTAGTTGCTACTAAAGTATTGCAATTCGACTTTGCATCAGGATCGCCATCTGATAGTCATCACCATCCTTCTGAATTTGCTAAGAGTGATTTCAATTTTAATTCGTATGATGTTCCCAATGTAGCAGATCAACTATGGGATCCTGAATCGACTAGAGTTTTAGATTTTGCTTGTGGCACAGGTCTTGTCAGCCAGACATTAGCACCTTATGCAAAACAAATCGTAGGCGTTGACATCTCTCCAGAGATGGTTGAAATATTTAATAGGAAAATTAGTAACCAGGGAATTCCCGAGTCGGAAATGAAAGCTATTGTATTAGACCTGTTAAATGATGAAGAGGAAGAAAAGAATAATATCGAGCTTGGTACTTTTGATGCTGTCGTTACATCATTAGCATATCATCATATTCATGATACTGACAAGGCAACTCAGAAATTAGCAAATAGATTGTCACTAAATGGACGTTTGTACGTTATAGACATCGAACATGGAGGAGGAGGAAGTGTACATGGAGGTATGACTGAAGAAGAGGCACTTAAGGGAGGAGTTGCCCACCGTGGCGGGCTCGATCCATCTGTAATAGTTGATGGGTTCACTAAGGCTGGTCTTAAAGATGTCACAGTTACAAGAGCATTCCGTGTGAAGTTATGGGTTCCAGATGAGAAGGTGAAAACATACTCTGGTCTTACCGGTGATACTAAAGTTGTTAATGGTGAGACATTGCATTGTTCAAAGGTAAATCTTATGCTTATTACAGGTATTAAAAAGCAATAAGAATAACGATATATTAATGACGTAGAAGTTGGATTTTCATAATAGATAGACTCTATGAAATTATTTATTATTATATATAAATCTATTCAAATCGTCTCTCATCCGTATGGGTCTTTAGTTTTGCCTCCGGCGGCAAAATCAAGTCATAAATAAAATGCATTTGTATATATTATATATTATTAAAATAACTAAACAGCGGTATCTTTCGCTGCATCGGTGATTTGAGTTGCAATGGTAGTAGTCTTAGGCTTCTTTTTTTTCTTCTTTGTCTCACCCAATTCGGATGTCGACTTGGTGCTGCTGCTAGTCTTCTTTTTCTTGATCTTCTTATGAGTAACGACAACATCATCTGTAATACTACCACCAGCAGTGGAGCCTTCTTTGAGAAGAAGCTCTTGCCGTAATTTTTGAACTTCAAGAGTAGCTGCTTCATCAGCTGATGGCCCTGCATTAAGGTCAACTTTAGCCAATCGACTTTCAACGTGCAAAAGTGGTTTACGAGACTTTTTTATGGCTGGCTTGTTCTTCAGCCTATCAGAAGTACTTGGTTCATCGTCATCGCCTTCGATCTTTTCATCCTGAATAATCTCCACTTTCTTACGAGGAGGGGCCTTATACTTAGTAACGGCAGCCGCTGCGGTAGTCGATGATAATGACGATACAGCTGTACCAGTACTTTTTGGAAAACTACCAACTGGAGTACTCGAGCGTGACAAATCTGGCGTCTGATTTTCGGATGAAATAGGAATATAAAATGGATCATCACGTTGTCGCTCAAGCCGCTGTAGTCTTTTACGTTCCAACTCTTCTTCTGTGGGATCATACCTCTCGTTGTCATGTTCACCAGTTTCACCAGAACCAGCTTCACCAGAATAATAATCATCATCTTCAGCTAAATCTTCAATATCAGAAAGAGCATAGCTTACAGTGAAAATCTCTGTATCAAGGTCTAAATCTTCCGGAGGAGATATTTTACGCTGAGCATTATGCGCTACGGGGTTTAGTTCATAACCATTGAATAAAGATGGAAGAGCGAGAGTCAATAGCAAGGGAGGAGTTTGACTAGATGAAGGAAGTTGTTCAAGAGCCTCCTTGGCTAGTTTGAGTAATTCCAGAAATCCCACAGCCCTTTCTTGAACTTCATAATTAACAGCAGTAGAATAATGCTCTAAATATGAAATCAGATCATCGGTAATCTGAATAACTTGTAAACGGAACCCAGGCGACCATATACGCTCAGAATTCCCAGCCCATGATGAATACAACTTGACAGATGCTTGAATGCATGCTTCGACAATTCCACCACTACTACTATTAATATCACCAGTATCAGCATTGTCAATACTTGTGCTTCCAGTCTTAACAGAACTGTTTTCCTCACCATCACCATATTTACTTGCAATCAACCGTTGTAACAGATCCAAAGGAGCGGGAACTAAAGACGCATATTCTCCCACTACCCAGACGGCATATTTAATTATTGAGTTCATTCGTTTCATTAGCTGATAATCCATTAACAGATTTGAGCAAGCTTCTACAATAACATCTCTCATACTTTTAACTCGGACAGCCACATTTCGTAACTGATCACCAATACGTGCTCCTACACCATTTGACCCTAAACTAACCAACTCTACCAGAATCCCTGTATACCACTCGAAATCCGGTAAAAGACTATAAGTATCTTTTGAACATACATCGATAATTTTGCAAATGACTTGTGAGCGATAATAACTACTGCTAGTATTAGTGGTACTTCGGTCTCCATTAGTCTTGCTAGTACTTCCTAAAGAGACAATCGACTGACTGAGAGTACCACCATCTCCTCTCAATTGATCCAACAATTTATTGACAATGAAATAGATATTACTTTCAGTTACGATGCCCAAAATTAAATCCAAAACCCTTTCTCGAATTGTCAGATCTTTATCATCTACACATTCAAGTATAATATCTTGCAAATTCCCTACAAATTGTGGATGCTTTTTTACTATTTTACCTAAGGCCAATAATCCAACGTATTTCAAGTTCTGATCACGTTCCTCGAGAAAAGTCCTCAATTTACTCACACATAGTTCAGCAACTTCATAATCATCTTCATCAAGCATTCCTCCAGTGACAATACAATTTATACATTCATATAATAATGACATGGCAGTAGTTGATTTCATTAGTTGTAAAATTGGGGGTAAAAGTTTTGGTTTTAATCGAGGTTCTGTAGGTGCTAGCGATGAAAACAATTTCAATATCTTGATTAACATCCAATTATTTCTGGAAGTTGTCAAAAGTTCATATAATTGAGGCGCTAATGATAAGTAAGTCTTGCTGGCCATTGTTGAATTCTGGAGGCTACTTTGTTTAGCTAATTCGCAAATAACATTCACTGTTGCTGAAACTACAGAAGGGTCGGGATCTTCCAATTTATCTTTTAATCTTGGGAATGCCACTGGTAAAGCCTCAGGGTATTGTAAAAAGATCTTATACATAGCCAAGACGGCCTTTTTCCGGATATATGGTTTCGAATGATTAAGCATCTTAACAATATCTCCAGATAAATCTTGTGCTAATGATGGAGTAACTATTGAAGCAGCTGCACTCAATGATGTTGATACTTCTAATGGATTGGAAGAACCTAAATCTTTCTTAAGAAGGTTTGTAGTTAACATTAAAACGTCAGTATTTGCCCTGAAACTTTGAGCAGCGGCTAAATATCCTACTCTTTTCTGTTGAAATTTTGCACTGGACATCACTTCCAAAACATGGAAACTTGCCCATGACATATCATTCCCATACATCTCTAAATATGTCAATTTGATTACAGCCATAGTCTTAGTATCCATATCTGGGGATCTAGCTTCTGTTCGACAATCAGAAATAGCATCACGAATATATGCTTCTCTTGCATCGGGATCTTTTGCTGCTCGAATTCCTCTAATCAGGTCATGAAGTGATCTTTCAAAACTAAAACAATTGTTAGATATGTCCTCTCCTCTCCTGCTTGCTCTGGAGGGAATCCGCCACTCCCAGCTCTCGAATTGACCATCGTATAGGATAATTGAGCTCATACTTATCCATGTTTGAGTATATTATTACTTACACAATTCCAAACGGCCGTAACCGCGCCCGGGCATCGTCACGAACCTGTGCCGACATAGGCTACTAAATGATACACGATGATTATTATAATTAAAATCAACCGCTTCTATTAAACAATCAATCGTATTCTCAGTGGAGTAACGAAGATTGATAGAAGACAAGAAGACTATTTCGGGAATGATCTGAGAGATAGATATGTGGTCGCCTGAGATGTATCCTATATAAGGATTTATATATTATGTAGAATCCAATAAGCGAATAATTATAAAATGAGAGAAATCTGTCCAGAATCTCTTTCTCAGACTACAATCTAAGATTATTATTACCAGTAATAACCAGTCTGACCTCTTTCGAATTCCAGAATCATTTTCACTATAATATTTGATTCAAAAATCGAAAGAAATTTGACAATTTACGCTTCCTCCAGGCGCCGCAAACTACATCTCAAACGCCGCACAAAGCCGCATATTTCAATCTGCGCGATCTACCATTTCTGATTTCATGAATCATTGCGGGCTTCATCATTCCGATTCAATCTGAGTTAATTCTATATCCGCCTTGAACCATGACCTACATTCAATATGTCAGTTCATCGACGAGGTCCAAGTATTGATGCTTCTTTATTTGCAATTCCAGTCAGGAAAAGCTCAAAGCGTCAACTTCGTAGACGTAATAGTATCAATGCTTCGACATCTGTAGCTCCAACCACTTTAGGAGCGGCCCCGCCGCCTTCCAGTAGATTTGCTGCTTACGCTGTAGATAATGAAGAAGGGGATGGTGGTTATTTATCAGATTCAGATACAGGAGGAGGAAGTTCAGCATCTTCATATGCTGGGTCTGCTGAATCTGCAAGTGAATCGGAATTGTCTCCTCTACATCAATTAAGTGATATGATGGTATCTGCTTTTGATCCATCTCATCTCGATCGAGTAGTTGTTCTTCAGGCTCAATCTTCAGGAGTCGTTCATGCTAAATCACAGGAATTGAAGCAATTACAAATCCAAGCCTCGCAGAGATTTGAAGAACTAAAACAAACTTTTGCTAGAGATTTAAAGGTAGCCAAACAGTTAGTTAAAGATCTGGAATGGACTCAAAGACGAATCAACAGTAATACCCGTAAAGCCAAAATACTACGACCAATTGAATATGCTCAAGCTTATGATAAAGTAAAGGGTGCTAGTCTTAGATGAAGAGAATGGACAGCCAAAATACTACAACCAATTGAATATGCTCAAGCTTATGACAAAGTAAAGAGTGCCAGTCTTAGATGAAGAAAACAAAAAAGGAAGGACATCCATTTTTGCCTTCGGCGGCTGAGGGCATACCCCCCCCCCCCCCCCCCCCCCCCC
>JAKTRU010000045.1:0-49581 GCA_030579875.1 Sugiyamaella paludigena
CTAACAAGATTCAGATCATTCGGCGAAAAGAATATTATTGGTCAAGGAGTTCTTCAGCTCGCTGACGTTTCTGCAGGAACTGCTCGCACAATTGCCGCTCCTTGGAAAACTTTCTCGGATAATAATAATGAAAGAAATATATGGGCGACTTTGAACTTCCGTTTAAGAAAAGGTACTGAATGGAGCGGTGATAGTAACCATATTATCACCATTGCTCAACATTGTCTTTCCGAGGAAAAAGAGAACACCGTCACTTATTATGACAAGGAACCTTCTGAAACTTCACAATCGGTAGCTGTTAAAGAAAATAATATCAAAATAGTTGATGATACTCGTCAAATAATCTATTCCAATTCTAATCTATATTTCGAACTTGACAAAATAGAAGGCAGGATTGTTAATTGGTCGGTTAAAGGGAAGCCTTTGATTGTTAATGGAACCAATAGGTTAACATTTTGGAGACCACCAACCAATAACGATATTCCAACAGACGTACCATACTGGCGAAGGTTCGGTATTGATAACCTCTTACATAAAATTAAAGGTGTGATTGTTAAGAGAAATAATGGCGATGATAGTAGCTATTTGATCAAGGTTATTGTTGATGCCTATATTGCACCACCTATTTTGGGATGGGGATTTGATAGCCAAGTGACATATACCCTTTACAATTCCAAGCTTATTGTTTCTTCTGTTATAGTTCCTACATCCAATGTAGGAAAGCTTGGAATTCCTCGCAAGTTACCTCGAGTCGGGTGGGAATTTTCCATTCCAGAGGAATTTGACCAATCAAGTTGGTTCGGATTAGGACCAGGTGAGTCATATTCTGATAAGAGGGATGGTGTCCATGTTGACCTATTCAATTCAAAAACCGCCGACTTAGACTACAATTATGATGTTCCTCAGGAATCCGGTAATCATCATGGAACGAGATGGATTTGGACTGGTTTAGAGAATGATACAACTTCTTCTTCATATGGTCTTTTTGCTGCTATGACCGAAATTGGTGTTGTTGATAAACAGATAGAATTTGGTTTCAAGATTTCAAATGAGAAAAATCTAGAACTAGCAAAGCATCCACACGAGATCCAGCGGGGATCCAAGTTCATCAGATTGGATTATGCTCATCAAGGATTAGGTTCTAAAGCATGTGGTCCAGATGTGTTTGATGAATATATAGTCAAGACAGGAGAAATGTCTTTTGATTTAATTCTTGAATTTGTTTCCTCTTAGTATTGTATAGATTTAATAGAACAACTTTTTGATTTACGACATCCTTCAGCGAATATTGTTGCCTCCAACGGGTACTTAGCTCTGGCTGTATTTGAGAGGTCATGTTTCAGAGGATTTCTTCTATTCTGTAAGCTGATTCTTGTTAACTTGACATTTCTGAGTTTTTTTCACTCTCATAACTGACGATTTTAATAACTTCCTTCTATTTGGCCGCCAACTCACCTGCTTCTGGTTCATTTTCAGAACCAAAAATGCCCAAATTTCCCGGGCCTCTTGAGTATCGTGTTCACCCAAATGATAAAGTTCAGAGACAGAATTACCCCTGAGCTTTGCCTATTGTGGTCGTTTTATGTGCGGCGAAAAACTATAAGATAAGATACCTAGCTCTTACCCCTCTTCATTTCAGAAATCAAACCGTTAAATTTTAACTGCTTAAAGAGTTGGCACCAAAGAATCATAGAAATACACTGGGACGAACTTATTACTTGATCACTAAAAATGTGTAGAAAACAGCGTCGAAGAGTTCTCTCAGTGGCAGGATCGGGCGACGAGAATGACAGATCTGAGACGGAATCCCTTGGTGAGGCCGGGAGCGGGGGAAGTTAAAACGCTGAAATAGTGAACCGTAATTTTCTTACTGATATTAGTGTACATTGTATAAATCGGTAGAATTGAATGTTCAATTATAAATTAGCCTCATTTATAAGCTGCTAAAATTCCGAGGATGTTGGATTTGCCAGCCTAACCCATTCTGCTATTCGCAGGATAATATCTTGACGAAGCGAGAGCTAAAAATCTAGGGGATCTACCCCCAACCGCCGGAGGTGAAGCACTCATTGGGTTGTTAGCCACCGGAGGTGAAGGATTCGAGGGAGGTGGCCGCCATACCATACTAAGCGATAGCCAGTTTCACCTGCTGCGCCTTAGCCGGTGACGAACGGCTGTGCAGTTCTAACAACTTTGTCTCCCCGCCAAATTGTGTCCTGCCCCGGAACTGCCGCACCGGTTGAACTTTCGTTTATTTAGTTAAATACGGGGCCAAACTATCGTCACATTGTCACTTGTTATCATTAGTGTCACCAGTCCTATTATTATTTCATTTCAATTTCAATCTCCCTTCACTTTAAGACCAAAGATAAAACGTAATCATAGTCGTTGTCGCCATCGTCATCATGCTTCTTTTGGAATATCATAATCTTTTATTGAAATCTATCCTTACTGAGAGACTACTTGAAGACTCCTCTAGTGCTGGAACAATCAATCAAGTTGTTTCTGATTTTGATAATGTAACATTCCACATCTCGACTCCGGAATCGAAAACTAAAATCCTTGTTTCTTTGTATATCAAATGCTTTCGTGATTTGGAAAAATACGGTGTTCATGAACTTCTTGATCGTGAATATGGCCAATTCAAAGTTTCTCCACCAGAACAAGGATACAATTATTCATTATTACTAGATTTGGATCAATTGTTAACTCTTGACTTAGATAAACGTCAAGAAATTGTAGATAAGATTTCATTATTGAAAAGAAATGCATTGGCTGCTCCATTTGAAAAGGCGTTTGCTAAATTCGATGAATTATCTGCTGATGCTGCACAAAGATCTTTAGACCTTTATGTTCCAGAAGATAGTGGTGTTGAAGTTATGGCTATTCATTATCGTGAAGAAGAATCAATTTTTATTAAACCATCACATGATAGAGTCACTGTTATTTTCTCGACCGTCTTTCGAGATGAAACCGATCAAGTATTTGGTAAAGTATTCCTTCAAGAATTTGTCGATGCTCGTAAAAGAGCTATTCAGAACGCTCCTCAAGTGCTTTATTCTCATAAGGAGCCTCCTCTAGAGATTAGAGATATTGTTCCTGCGGTAAATAGCGGTGCTGCTGAAAGTATAGGATATATTACTTTTGTATTATTTCCTCGTCATTTAGCAGCTGGAAGACGTGAAAACTGTATCAGTCATATTCAAACTTTCCGAGATTATTTCCATTATCATATTAAGTGTTCTAAGGCTTATATGCATTCACGAATGCGATATAGAGTTTCTGAATTCTTAAAGGTTCTTAATCGTGCGAAACCTGAAATTGCTGATAAAGAACGTAAAACTGCCACTGGTAGACGTTTTAAAGTCGGTGTATAAACAAAACGAGGCTATTACTGGTTCCGTTTTTTCTCTTTTTAATGTTAAAGTAATATTTAAAAAACAATTGAAAATTTAAGATAATTCATAAGATCTGAGCTTTGGGCGGAGCCCCATTGTGTCGATATTCGATACCGATGCAAAAACACCATCGATATATAGCAGCTACCAGGATCCACCCGGTAAAGAGATCATCTGTTGAGTTTATATCGAAGAGTATGTAACTTCAATTTTCTATGTACAATAATATATAAATTATATGTTATGCTTCTATTTTCATGAATCAGGATGAGGCAGGAGCTGCTGGCTTTTTGGTTCCATATTTACTACGAGCATTACGCCTGTTTGGAACACCACTTAAATCATAAGCACCTCGAATACATTTATATTTGACACCTGGTAAATCCTGTGTTCTACCTCCTCTGATAGCGACCACACTATGTTCCTGGGCATTATGACCTTCTCCAGGAATAAAAGCGGTTATCACTTTACCAGTAGTTAATCTTACTCTACAAATTTTTCTATTAGAAGAATTGGGCTTTTTGGGTTTCATGGTAGTCACACGAACAACTACACCTCGTCTTTGAGGAGCACCTTCTAAATTCGGAGATACTGAAAATTTTGCCTTTTCACGCTTCTTAAGGGTTTTGAAATTACCACGACGTCTAATTTGATTAAGAGTAGCATGTCGAACTTGAGATGAGCTAGCGTGTGAAAACAATTGAATAGAAGTTTTGAAATGGGACAAAACCAGACCAGATGACGAACTGCCAGGTAATGAAAAAGTTCTGCTACTATTTGTGATCGGACTCCGTGTTAAAGAGGCATTATATGAAGAAGACGATAATGATCTAGAAGAAGAGATCAATGATCCGACGTCTGCAACCAATGGCATTGAACAATGTCGAGTCGTTGGAATAATAGAACAACGACGAAGTAATAATCTATGCATATTTTTGAAATTGAACCACCGGCAAGAAAAAAAGAAGAATCTGAATTTGAAGACGAACTAATTTAAATTCCCCAATCAATGTCGAAATCCCAAGGTCATCATGTTCGAATCATCAGTTCGTGAACCTGTAAAATTTCATGTATCATTTTAAGACCTTACCCAGATTTTTCAAGGTACTGTATGGTACGGCGCTAGCAGCGACATATCTGCCCCCACGCACGCGTGAACCACCGTACCGTACGTACTGATATCACACGATAACGACCTCACCAACCGTATACGATTTCTTCAATCCATTACTATTAAGATAGTATATTTATTTATTGTTTTTGAGGGTTTTTAATTTATGTCTGGATAAGTTTGGTCTTTATTTTTACTTAACATGCCAGGTCTTGTTTCATCTTTGGATCTAGATGAATGTATTGAACGATTATATAAACGGGAACTTTTGCCTGAAGTAACAATCGAAGCATTATGTTCAAAGATAAAGGAATTACTTATTAAAGAAAGTAATGTTGTTCACATAACTGCACCAGTTACTGTAGTAGGAGATATTCATGGTCAATTCTATGATCTATTAGAAATCTTTAGAATTGGTGGTTATTGCCCAGATACAAATTACCTATTTTTGGGAGATTATGTAGATAGAGGTCTGTTTAGTGTAGAGACAATCACTCTTTTGGTATGCCTCAAATTAAGATATCCTACTCGAATGTATCTTATTAGGGGGAATCATGAATCTCGTGGTATAACCCAATCATATGGATTTTATACTGAATGTGTTAGGAAATATGGTAGTGCCAATGTTTGGTCATATTTTACTGATATGTTTGATTTTTTAACATTGTCAGTTGTAATTGATAATTCTATTTTTTGTGTTCATGGTGGTTTATCTCCAACGATTCATTCTATAGATCAAATTAAGATTATAGATAGATTTCGTGAAATTCCTCATGAAGGTCCCATGGCAGATTTAGTATGGTCAGATCCAGATGAATCCAAACCTGATTTCTCATTATCTGCAAGAGGGGCGGGATATACATTTGGCATAGCAATAATCAAGAAATTTCTTGATCGGAATCAAATGAGTCATATTTTACGTGCTCATCAGCTTTGTCAAGAAGGCTATGAGGTTTTGTTTGAAGACAGGTTATCTACTGTATGGTCCGCTCCTAATTATTGTTATAGATGTGGTAATTTAGCCTCGGTTCTAGAAGTCGGGATTAATGGAGAACGTTTTTTTAATGTATTTGATGCTGCTCCGGAAAATGAGGAGCACTCTTTAATGTTAGTTGATGATCCAAACATGACGTCGTTAGGGTTACCTCAACCTCAGCCCGTAGAGTATTTCCTATAATCCATGTGTGGGAGGCGAATTAAGAAGCATGTGCTTGATGAGGACCTTGTAATCAACTTCAGCCAGGGTCCATGTTGGCTCTGGAAGCTATGCGGTATTCCATCCGCCAGCGAAAAATGGGGTCGAGCGCCTCTATAGATGAATCTTTCAGGGAGACATCCATATCTCCGTCGGTCAGAGGCAGTAGGACGCTTGGACCTGTTAGCTTGAAAGTTTATGTGTGAAATGAAAACCCGTTATGTTTCCAGTATAGAAAGCTATTATTATATGCTCCCTGGCGTATGCTCTTGGCGGCTGGACCAGAACTCAATGCTCGCTTTTGTGGATGTTTGAATCGTATTGAGATGTCATTCGTCCTCTACCTCCGGTGTTTATCTTTTGTATCAGAATTCGTCTTGTCAGACCGAATCTTTCGGCTTTGTATTTATTATAAATTTTTGATGAATATATACAGTTTCTTCGAGTTGGCGTTTCCGAGGTAGCAAGGTCGCAGGAATCGAGCAACGAATACCATCTCAATCCTATTCCTGCATCTGATTTTCCCAAGAGATCATCCGATCATCTCTTTCTTGAGCAATGACAGCTTCACGACTAATCTCAGATTAATTGTCTATTTACAAATACTAACTTCTATTTATCTAGATTTCAATATCTACAAATGCTTGTAATGCAGTTTGAAGTTTTGTTTTCATCTCTTCCCATTCCTCTTCGGCATCACTGAGAATTGTAATTGCACCTCCTGCACCAATTCTCCAAGTGTAGGGATCATTTTTATATAAATAAGCTGATCGAATAATTACACTCCAATCTCCTTGGTCCTGAACAGACCAATATCCAGAAACACCAGAATAGATTCCTCTGGGAATCTGATCCTCAAGTTTATGCAAAATTTCAACAGATCTGAGTTTCGGTGCTCCAGTCATAGATCCAGGAGGTAACGAATGACTAAGTACATCAATACCAAGATATCCGGATGGTAAATTTCCTTGAATAACTGAAACAAGTTGATACACAGTCTGATATTCTTCTACAGACATAAGCTTTTCGGCTCGAACATCACTAAGGATCTGATTAAGATCATGACGGATCAAATCTACAATCATTAAATTCTCACCAAGTTCTTTAGGAGTATTAAGAATACTTTCAGCTTTTGCTCGGGTCATATGAGGACCCTTCCGAACGGTTCCTTTGATAGGTCTGAATTCACACAAACCATATTTATTCCAAGACATGAACCGTTCAGGAGAAGATCCAACGAGAACCGAATCGGGAAGATTAAGAAAACATGAATATGGTGCAGGATTCCTCTTTAATAGAATCTTATACAATTTCCAAGGGTCGAGAATGTGAGGAAAGTTAAGTTTGGTTTGAGCAGTCAGGCACAACTCATAAGAATCACCACTCCGTAAATACTCCTTAGCATCCTCTATTTTGGAGATATAGGTAGATTTATCTGGCATAGTGATAGTAGGGGTGACGGTTGTATCGGGTTTATTAGAATCATCACCTGTAACTCCTGTGGTTTCTTCCGGGATTTTAAGATTCTTTATTTTTTCCATGATATCATCAACCCAGTTATCATGCTCATCTAAAGATACAGCATAAAGAAGGTTGTTCTTGTTATCTATCAGAATTGATCGTTCAATATCGACCAAACTTACGTCAGCAGCATTTGTTTGGTTTTTCTCATCTACAGGAAGTGGAGTTTTGCCAGGAATCATGTTCAAAGAGGATGCCTCATAACTGAAATAACCAACCAATCCTCCTATGAATGGAGCTTCAGTAGGATAATTCTTAATTGATCGGAACTTTTCTATTTTAGGTGCCATATATTTTGCTAAAAATCCCCAAATGCCGTTAGTGGATTCACCCAATTCATGACCATTAGTAGTATCACAAATAGGTGTAGAATCATCTTCATTACTAGCCCATTTAGATATAAATGCCAACGAAGGCGATTCAATATAATTAGTAATAACATTGGTTTTACCAGGCTCCAAAATACCTATGATAGTCCATCTTCCAGGCTCAGAAGCGGAATTTAATAACACGAAATTTTTACCACCAAGAATTTCATCACAAATAACAGCTGGTCCTAAAGAAGAAGGAGCAAGGGAAGAGATTTCGAGTGTTTTGTAAGATATAGATGTTGTTGATAGACCATTTTGAGAACTAGGATTTTGAGTTATGCCATTTTGGAGTTTATGCTCGGATACCACAAGAGGTTCTGGTTTTATACTATAATGCTCCTTAAAATTATTAAACCTTTCTTGGTTGGAATCAACGATTCTATTATGATCTAATGACCATTTCTGAGCAAAATTCCAGAAATTAAGAACCACATCAGCTCCATATTCTGAACAAATACTCTCAGGATGGTATTGTACACCAAAAAAAGGTTTTGTTCTATGTTTACCAGCCATCAGGACGTTTTCTTCATGATCATCGGCAGTCGAAACTAACCAAGCTAAGGGTAAAATATCATCAACATCATCAACATTATCACCAATACTAGCACTACTATTATTCCCAGTAGTAGTAGTACGACATTTAGCATGCAACGAATGATATCTAATACTTGGAAAATCTTGAGGCAATCCTTCAAAAAAACTATTTTCAGAATGATGGATACGTCCTGGTTGACCATGTTTGATAACTTTTAAACGAAAAATCTGACCACCAAATCCAAGAACCATACTTTGAAATCCTAAACATACACCAAATACAGGCAGAATATCTTTTTCATGAAGTTGCCAAAGTATAGGCAAAACGCCAATATCCGCAGGATTATCAGGAGATCCTGGCCCAGGACCTACTACCACCGCATCAAATAGAGGTAAAATTTGGTTAACAAGTTCATCTGCTTCAACCGAATCATTTCGAATAGTAACAACAGTTGAATTTGTTACCTTTTCAATAAGAGTTGAGAGGTTAAAAGTGAATGAATCATATGAATCAATCAAAAGGATTCTAGGCATATTGGGATGTGATATTATACCAACAATTTGTAACCATGTAGAATTTATTGTTGAGTCGCCAATATAATTGAAATGAATCCCCGTAAAATTTTTTGTTCCTCCTTAATTTTGATTCAAGCAAGTATTCTTCTTCAAGTGGCCTGTCGTTTTGATCCTTTCAATTCAAATGACTCTCTTTACTTTCGATAGTGAGTATTAGTGACTGATAAAGATCCTCCGGCCTCTCTATATTCTATCACATGCTCTTCGTCAACATCAAATGTCAAAAAAAAAAATTCGATCAATTGGGACAGATGCCTACGCCCATTTTTGATCGACGCGAAGAAAGATCTCTCAACGAATTATTTGTGCGACGGTTCAGCCGTTCGTATGTAACTTCGTACCCGAGAAGTAACATTTAGCCAACGGGGATTCCGTCAGATGCGAGTCATTTTGATAGATAATACCTAGTTACAACTATACATAACCAGGTAGTTGCTGAGCATATTACCATATTATTCAGTTATTCTAGAATCTACACATGAAATATCCTCGGAATCACCTCCAACAACAAGGTCAAAAATCAAATTGGCATAAAACTAGCTCCATGATTCCCGTGATATACACGTGATTTAATTTCAGCCGCACACTTGGTGATTTTTTTGACAAAATTCCACTTCACGAACCTCTTCGAGTCAATCAACCGACCAAACCAACAAACTACCAATAGGATATTTTGATATTGATTGACTGATTTCATTCGCTAATTCCTCAAATTCTTACCTCTCATTTCATGGCATATAACCATGAAACCCTCTGGAATCCAATATCTACTGCGACCATGGCAGACATATCGTAATGGAGAAATCTTTTATGGAATGATTAAGACTGGTAATAAGCGATGGTCCTTAACTACCAAGCAGGGAAACAAGAATTTTTACAAGGGAACTGGATCTACTGGTGTAGGAAGATGGACTACTAGAGGAAGATATATAGTGAATTGGGAAAAAGTCAGGACATATGTAGTACCTTCAGGATTACAAGCGACAGAGGTGAGTGACTGAACTGAACGGGGCAAGACTAGAGGAAGAGATGAACTAACATTAAGCTTAAACCACTTGTATGTGCCACAGCGCCTAAAATCAAACACAGTTTCAAGGGATATAATGGTGCCATAGATGGTAAGCTCTATGTTCAAAAGGTTAAAGAATTCATCAAATATGGTGTGACAGATAGTCCAGAAGCTAAGAGAAATGATACTTTTATTGAAAGAGGCTGAGAAGAGTTTAGTTAGTGGGTATAAGGAGTTTTTTAATTTTCATTTATTTGTAAATAGTAGGTACATACATCGATTTTGATTTGTAGTCATAAAATATATTGCATATTCAATAATCAATTCCAAGCTCAGCTTTCTGCCACTGCTGGGCCATCCCTCTTTCTCCTTGGAGGGTTAGTGAGGTCCAAATTACAAATAGATCACTGCTTTTCTATAAGAAAGATCTCATTAAGAATAATATCTAATAACATGTTAGAGTTCTCATCAACAGTGATGACTCCGGCGACTGGTAACTATCCTATCGCTCACAACTTACAATTCAAGACTAGAGCCATTATGGATCTCATAATCAGCTAATGTAATATGATCCTTGAAAGTTGTATAGCCTTTTTTTAATACAATCTTCTCCGCCGGAGTTCCAATTTGAGCTGCTAGCAATCTTTTAAAATCCCCAACTGTATCATCAGGAAGACATTTAACTCGTACTTTCTTCCCTAGTCTGAATATATGTTAGTTATGAGGATCATATCAATGTTCTATGTCCACAATTGAACCAATTTGACCTCCAAACTTACCTGTCGTCACAAATAATCTCGATCATGGTGAATCTTTGTGGCTGGAGGAGGATGAAGTCATAGACTATATCGTCAACATGTGTCAGTAAATCAAAACATGACACTTATAATGACGAGGAAGTTGCTGATATAGTAGCAAAGTCAAAACAAGACACTTATAGGAAGAATATGACTACCATTAAACGAGTGGTATGATCTGGCTGAGCTCGGAAGGTGATTACACCTCCCACGGCAGGGGCTATAGTCTATAGATTGTAGTTAATAGCTATCAGAATAGATCAATTGAGCAGTGGGTAGGAAATTGAGGGCCAATTTAATATTCACCCGAGAAAAGAAGACAAAGACAGATGAGGTTAGCGAACTAAGCCAACAACGCCTATCTTGCTGCCACAACCACAAGTCACTGATCTGGGGCAGAGCTCCAGTGCCAGACGTAGAATAGAACCGAGCTACGCAACCAAGACGAGTTAAAAAACTTAATACATTTTTTACATGCTGAAATAAAAGAGGTTATCTCAATAAAAGAAAACAAATTCTTGAGAAAAGATTGCACACACATTGACATGATGTTTCTGAAATTAGATAGAAAAGGTGTGTTGTCTTTTCTTCATTTTTTAACCAATGATAATCTTTTCATTGTTATCTATAAACTCATAATCAGGAATTTCCAAATTCAAAGGAGCAGGTCCTTTACGGATACGACCTGAAATATCGTAATGAGAACCATGACAAGGACAAAACCAACCACCATAATCACCAGATTCGCCAATTGGTACACAACCTAAATGTGTGCAAATACCAACCATTACAAGCCATTCAGGAGTCTTGACACGTTGATCATCAGTTTGAGGGTCTCTTAATGAAGCAACATTAACTTCATTAGCCTCATGGATTTCAGCAGCAGTTCTATGACGAATGAAGACAGGCTTTCCTCTCCATTTAATAATAACATTTTTACCTTCGGGAATATTACCAAGACCAACTTCAACCTTTGCAAGTGCCAAAACATCAGCTGATGCAGA
Organism: Sugiyamaella paludigena; assembly: GCA_030579875.1. NCBI lineage: Eukaryota > Fungi > Ascomycota > Dipodascomycetes > Dipodascales > Trichomonascaceae > Sugiyamaella > Sugiyamaella paludigena. The sequence continues at coordinate 11,517 of JAKTRU010000045.1, forward strand.
CATAGTAGTCAAGAAGTCTTGAACAGTAGCACGGGCAGCAGCAGCAGTAACTACACCAAATGTTCCAACCATGAAATAAGAGAAAGCTCTATTAGAATCTTCATTACGATCTTCTTTAAGATAAGGAGTGAAATCAGGTACTTTATAACTTGAAGCTCCACCAACTGGTTTATTATTTGAAGAAGCAAATCTAGCTGATGATGTAGCCATAGCTGCTGGTCTAAAAGAATTAGAACCAACTTTTCTTAAAGCTGCTTTAGCAGTAGATGAAGCTCGAAGAAAATTGCTCATGTTGGAAATGTAAAGCCAATCAGTTCTTCAAATCAATGGACACCGGTTGAACAAACAAGAATTAGAACAAGAAGAACAAGAAGAACAAGAAAGAGGAGAGATAGAGTCGAAATTTCAAAATTTACAACTTTTGGGTCTGTCTCGCTTCATCTAACTGGTTGTTGGGTCAGGGTAAAGACACTAACAAATCAATTGATTCCGGGAAGAGTATATTTTGACAAAACTGATCTATGATTGGTTGAAAGTTTTAAGGTAAAAAAAAAGACCAGCGCTATTTCAGCCGTGCTGGATGATCGGTGATCTCCGCCTGTGGCGGTTGGGCCCCTTGACCCGTGAGATGCCTCCGGCGGTTGGGGTAGCCCTAGACCGCTGCGCTCGAGATTCTCAGCAACTGTTTATTCAATTAGACTTTGTTCCCGGTGGTAATCAGGGATGCTACGGGGGGAGGGAGCTGGGCGGATTAGATAAACCTGAAGTGTTTTCGACGCCGAGACGAACTAAACCTGACACGTCAGCTGTGAGGTCTACATAGACTGGATCGCATTTAAACCACATAGGTCAATAAGGTTATTAAAGTAAATATACTCAAAATATAGATTTAATTCTAAGTGGACCTTCACTTGGGGTGTGGCGTGTCTCTAAGTAGACAAACTACTAAACTCATGATGTTAGACGTCATACCACAAAGGTAACCACGTGAAAACTTATCCATTTCAGTTTTCCTGGATTGTTTCCACATTAGACAGCTGATCCGTGAGCTCTCGAGCGATCTAGAGCTACCCACTCAGGAGAATGAGAATAAATAAATTGTAACAATAAACGTAGAGATACATATTTGACATTCAAATCAATCTGAAATTTCATTATGGGTATCTTCTGGTAGATTGGGTTCAACTGAACTATCAGCCCTCGATACATCAGCCATTGATACATCATTATCTTCTTCCAATTCTATTGAAGAATCAAATGAATTATTATTATTTAGATTAAGTGGTTCTGTTGATGGAGAAGCAGATACACCTGTAGCCGTTGCCAATGCCTTTTTATTTTTACTACTTTTTCCACTTCCTCCTGGACTGCCTTTTGTTAACCCACTCAATGTAGTTTGACCTTTTCCTAAAGATTTGGATGATGATTTACCTGGAGGAGCAGTCATTGGATTTTTATCTTTTATAGATTTGAAAGTCACAGTTTGAGGTACAAGACTTGAAAGAAATTCTAATTCACCATATTGAGAAACAGCTGCTGAAAAATCACTATAGAGGATTTTTTTATGACGATTCCCACGAGCTGATAAAAGTGCTTTTTCAGCAAAATATTGAGAAAATAATTCTGCAGCTGCAGCTACAGCAAACACTGCTCCGGGAGCAATATGAACAATATCATCATCTTGTTTAATAATTCTTTTTACACGTGCTAGAGGAAGTGATACGGAAGTTGCTGTTGTTGATGCTGCTGTAGTACTTGTTGATGTTGTCTCATCTTTAGATTGGCTATGAACTTCTTCCTGATTATGAGCTTGTTGTTTAATTGATTCAGAAGAGCCATCATCCTCGTCCATTTTTGTAACCCTGTCTTTTTCTTCATCACCTAATCCAGAAATTGACTCTGATGAAGTTTCCATTCTTTCTTTATTTTATAACTTTTTATATTGAACCAGAAAAGCAATTGAACAAAGAACAAACAAAAAAAATGAACGAAATCAAACGCGCGCAAAAGAAGTTCACGAAACACGTAAATTGAAGATCGACAATGCACGGCTCAGATTTTTGCGGCCAATAATTTTGCTGTCAACGACACAGAAATAGATGTTTGAGAGAGAGATTCTTTTCAACTTTCTTCTGTCTCCGGCGGCTGGAGCCTGGCTCCTGACCCATTTCTCGCTTCATTCAGGGTTAAACCGTGATGACTACTAGTACACAGTATACGGTACATAACCCGAACTCGGAGCACTACAACGTCATAAAGTGTGATTTATTCCGGGTGTAATGCATTTATTCATAACTGAACTAATCAAAAATTCTATTCATGGCTGGGACAGAACACATCCCATGATTCTGGCCACGCTGGTGAGCTACCCCACCGGTGAGAGAACCTCGAGCGAAAAGAATAAACAAGGTCCGGGGCAGCGTCCCAACCGTCGGAGGCAGAAGGAGAGATATTAGGGTATTTAGATAATAATGGGAATTATCGCGGTCGATCTTCTGTTATCTTATCGGCAGATACTCTCCACATGTCGTACTTTCCTGATCTCCTTCCCCGATATATCCATATTCATATTCATTCAAATGTCCTCCGTATTAGAGGGAAATGACGATGATGGAGATCTTTCTGGGAATTGTATAAAATGTAATAATAATGCAGATATCGATAAATCTGAATGGATACGATGTGATAAATGTAAAGAATGGCTTCACTATGGTTGCGTTGGAGTAACGGCAACAGAAATTTCTCAAATCAGTTCTTACATTTGTCCCGATTGTGAACCGGAATATGGACCTTCTATTCCAGTTCGAATTTCAAAACGGAAAAAGGATCTGATTGATTATATTGCTTTGAACGAAGGAGATACTATGGGTGCAAAAGTCCGTCATCCTTATTGTTCATTCTTTACAAACACACTACCTAACCACTTGCTCAATGATATAAATCATATTAAAGAGATATCATCCGAACACGAACTTGATAAATGGGTTGGCGCTTCATCCCCCTCATCCGATTTCCCCATTGCACCGCCAATAGTAATACGTAAAGAACATTATGATATTTTGAAAATGTCTGTTCCTGTAGATTTAACTGTCGCAAAGGTTGTTGAATTAGTCGGTGATGATACTCCAGTGGAAGTTATGGATGTCGCGACCCAAGGTCAAAGCCCAGGTTGGACACTAGGGAAATGGCAACAATATTATGAATTGCCTGCTGAAAAAAGAGATCGAGTAAGAAATGTTATTAGTCTAGAAGTGTCATATACAAGTCTAGGAGATTCAATTATAAGACCACAAATAGTACGAGATCTTGATTTAGTAGACAAGGTATGGCCAGAAGAATTAAAAACAAAAAATCATATGCCCAAAGTTTCTTTATATTGTTTGATGTCAGTTTCCGATTCATATACTGATTTCCATGTGGATTTTGGTGGCTCCTCGGTATTTTATCATGTTTGTCAAGGTGCAAAGTCGTTTTTATTTGTTCCACCTACAAAATATAATCTTGCAAAGTATGAGAAATGGTGCATGTCATCTAATCAGAACACAACTTTCTTTTTTGATTTAGTAAAAGATTACTATCATGTAGTTTTACAAAAGGGGGATTCACTGGCGATTCCGTCTGGTTGGATTCATGCTGTATATACTCCAGTTGATTCCTTAGTAGTTGGCGGCAATTTTCTTAGTATAAATAGTTTGCCAATGGAGATAGAGTTAGCAAGAATTGAAAAACGGACTCATGTACCAAAGAGATATTTGTTTCCTCATTTCAATCGGGTTCTATGGTTTAGTGCTTTATACTATCTTCAGAAAATGACAGAGAAAAATGACGGTTATGATAATAAAACAACAAATGCCCCTCTGACTGGTGCAGAACTTAAAGGACTTCCTATTTTAAGAGATTATCTATGGGAGCTTAAGTTAAATATTGAAGATATCAATTTGAAGCCAAAAGATTCGAAAGCTTTGCTTCAGTCTGTACCACCTGAAATTAGGAAAAACTTTGTCTCTTTTCTGAAAAGTTTTGCTATTCGTATAACCGCTATAACTAAAGAGGAACTCCCTGCTTGGGCTCTTGATAAACTATTAGAGTCTCCTAACGATGCTAAAAGAAGAAAATCTGAAGGAGCAGAGGAGAAGCGGTTAAAACAGACAGAAAGGACAACCGAGGTGGAGCTAAAATCCGATAACGTCCATTACTGGGATCCGTCGGTGCCTTTAGAAGAAGAGACAATAGATAAAAAAAGATTGAAGATTGAGACTTGAATAGAAATAAATTATTCTGTGGGCAGATAAGTGTATGTTGGAGTTAACAGCACGCCCAGAGGGCCACCAGAACCACACTCACAAGGTATTTAATTAATGTAAGTTGTTATTTATCTATATTTCTCAGATCTTTACATGTGTATATATAGAACTATTTTTTTGAGTGTTTGTTTTCCCCCTTCAAATATTATTTCCCCAGTTTTTTCTTGTCAATTTTACCCTTATTACGCAAACAAACGAAGACCAGAAGCTGGTGCTCCAATAGCAGTAATCTGAGTGATTTTACATAATTTCCCCTTTTCACCTACATGATATTTCGCACCAGTCAAAGGATCTCTTTCACTAGAAGTTCCTGCATAGATAGGCGTCAAAGTTGACGGGCAAATATCAAATTCAGCATATTGATCAAAATCAATCTCATGAGCATCTAATGGTGAAGAATCAGATTTGACCTTGATCTTTCGAACCGCTTCTGCATTAGGACCAGAAGTAACCAACTTCAAATACTCAGATGCAAAGAATGATGCCAATGAAAAGTTCTTATTCGAAAACGATTCCTTCACAGCAACTAAGAGAGGAATTGAAGCATGAGCAGCTTGAAGCTTAGGTTTGGTGAAATACGCAGCAAGTTCAAGCTTTCTTTTAACATTAGTAGCAGGTAAAGCACGTCGTTTAAGCTCAATGGAAAACGCCAAGATATAGTTTCTACAAATCTCAATAAGCTTCTGACATTCTTTAGCTTCATCTTCACCAGATACTGAAAGAACAACAATGGTATAAAGAATCTCTCGGAATATTTCAATAGCCAATTCTACTTTATTACTTCGAACTGCCTTATACGCTTCTTGTAAAGTACTAGCCAAACCTTCATAACCATGCACATAAGGGAGTGTTTTACTATCAGGGTCAGAAGGTGATGATGATGATCTTCTTGCATAAAAGGTCAAAGGAGGCAATCCATCGTTAGCTTCAAGATATAATTTAGAACCTCTATAAACCTCCAAAAACCTCTTCTTAAGAGGAGCAAAATTAATAACACCAAGTTGTCTATTTAAAAGTTGAGCAGCAGTTTCAAATGAGCCTGCAGCAACATGGTCAGCAGCAACTGGGGAGTTACGTAACCACAATTCAGTTTCTGAACTACCATTAACAGCCTGACCTGCAGAAGAAGAGCCCTCACCTGCTACTTCAGCTTCAAGAGCTCCAGCATCAATATCATCAATTCCAAGATCCTCAGCTCCAAGATCCCATCCATTATCATCCTGGATTTCACCATCATCTTCTAGAAGAAGGTCAACATCACCATTATTATCACGAGAAGAAACATCCTTTTTATTATCATTTTCAGCAGCTGCAGAAGAATCTTCTAACGATAAGGCTTCCATATTTCCAAGTAAGGCTTGTTCAAAGAATGAAAGGGAAGTAGAACGTAGTGGCCAATTGGTCTTGTAAGTTTCATGAGAAACCCCAACAATGGCATCCGAAGAGGTATCAGAAATGGAAATATTAATCTTATTCTCATCCTCAACACCAGATTCTGCAAGGATTTCACTAGCAAGTTCATTCAAACCACTACTCTTTGCTAATGAATAAGCCAATGGATTTAATCCACCATCTCTTAACAGTTGAATTCTACTTTCAACACTATTGAGGAAAATACTAGTTTGAAATCTGGCAGCACTATCATTACGATGATCAGCAATTTGTTCCATTTTTTGAAGTCGACTAATATTACCGGTAGAAAGGTAAATAAATGATAATCGATCAAAATCATGTTGTTTTTGATATATATCTTCAACAACATCATGATTACCCTGAGCAAGAGCCTCTTCGCCAAGAATTTTCCAAGCTGCTGGCTTACCAAGTTCTTTGGCTTGGTCAAATGCAACTTTTAAATTACCACATTCAATGGCAAGATCAAATTTAGTCTGAGGATCTTGAACAAACTGCAGGGCGATTTCAGGATATCCCTTCTTTTGTAAATAAGCGATAATACTCTGTCCAACTAATTGAGAAGATTTAATAAGACGAAGAACTTCATGGAAATTCTTATTAACAAGAGCTTTCTTAAATCTGAATTCGGTTGGGTCAATCTTCAATACTTTAACTGATCCACCTCTAGCAAGACAATACACAGAACTGCCTTTAATTTTAGCTAAATAAAGAGTATTTTGAAGAGTCCTAAGAATACCATTGTCACCATTAAGAAGACTATACTTCAAATGATTTAAAGTAGAATAGATAAGAACTCCACTATCGTCCCAGGTGGCACTCTTTATTCTTATAGTTTCGTGTAATGAAGATACAGTTTCAAGATTTTTGGTGGTAATAGTAATAGTATGTTTACCCAATAAAGCCAGATTCTGTCCATCATTAGACCAAACGGCATATTTAATTCCAGATACAGGGATTTCAGCGATAGTTTTCTTCTGTTGAATATCAAATAAAATTACTGATAATTGACCCAAGAGTAATAAAATTCCAGGACCTCCAGAAACCATATCCTTAATGATATTTTTTTCTCCAGTAGCACTACCACCATTTGCACTACTATTTTTAATACTTTTTGGAGCTTGAACAGTCTTGGTGATAGAATTACCTAAATCACGGATTTCAATAGTTTGAGATGCCTTCAATAACACAGCAAATCGATTTCTTGAAATGAATACAGCCTGATCACCTGTACCTCTTGAAGTTTCAGTGGGTTCAATAGCACCAGAAGCATCTTTTGGTAGACTGATCAATTCAAATATGTTACCATTTTCAGATTTGGTTGTTACTAATATAGAACGTTCTGCAGGGTTATAAGATAAATTTCGGAATGGAACCCAAGGACTACCAATCTTCTTAAGAGAAAGTAATGGTAAACTTTCAGTACTACTAGTAATATCAAAGAATTTCACTTGCTTTTCTCTATTAATGTAAAAAATACTATTCTGATGAATAGTACTAGCAGGTCTTTCTCTTTCCAGTTTAAATACCATTACACCATTATCATGGGCAGCAGCAAATAAATTGATTGATTCATGAGCAGCAATATACCAGAATTTATCATTTTCTCGTTTGAATTGTTGAACGGGGGTTCTTTTATTAAGATCCCAAGTACGAATAGTCTTATCTTCACTAACGGAAATAATCAAATCTTGAAATGGATGGAATAAACAACATAAAATGTTACTTGTATGACCACGACAGGTATCTACTTCCCAAGCTTTTGTTTCACTCATTCTCCAAATTTTAAGAACACGATCATCACCACCAGAAACAATCAAAGGTAAGGTAGGATGAAAAGCGGCCCAATTAACACCTCTATCATGACCTTCTAAAACATATTTTACAATAGCATCAGTATTCCCAAACATATCCTGTTGGGGAGCATTGGCCCTAGCCAATTGATCTTCAAAAGTATTATTCATCATATTTGATGGAGCAGAATGTTTTTTCCTTAATCCGGAAATATCCCATACACGAACAGTTTGGTCTAAAGAAGCAGAAACAATCAGGTCTTCTTTTGGATGGAATTGAGCACAAATAACATAATGATTATGACCAGTTAAACAAGCGATTTCCTGACGATTCTGCCAATTCCAAATACGAATAGTTTGATCATCAGAACAGGAGATAATCCAAGGTAAATCATTATGAAAGAATACAGTTCGAACATAATCAAGATGACCAGTCAATGTAAATAAACATTTACGTGTCTGTAAAGACCATACTCTTACAGTATAATCATCACCACAAGAAACAAATAGAGGTTGAGTTTTATGGAAATCAACACCACGAACAGGACCATCATGACCTTCAAAACGATCAATAATTGTACCCATTCGATAATCCCATAATTGAATAGTTGAAGAATGAAGAGATACTAAAATCCAAGGTCTTTAATGGTTAGTGAGAACAAAAATGGATGCCGTTACTTTGTTCATGAACTTACCGCTTAGGATGGAAAGCAACTCCCTTTGCCCTCGAGGATTTGGATTCAAACTGAAAAGCTATGTTAGCACAACACACACTAATTTTTGCCCTCAATCACGAAAGGATACCAACTAGACCGCGGCAGAGGCGTGGGCCGGGTCAATGCGTAGCTCTCACTGTCCTCGAAAATTATACCATTAACTGGACGTGATAGATTGAGTGTCTAACATTCGAGAGAGCTGGCCTACGACTTCAATCACTGGCAATACTTACTTTAGTGAGCATCTGCATTTTTAAAAATGATTCCAAATATCAGAGAGAAAACCTCCTAAATCACAGACTGGGCTACTAAATACACAAGAATTCTTTTTCTTCTACCACAATTTTTCAAACACCACGACAATTCAATTTTCCAATGATAAATATATTATAATTAAGAAAAAATATATTCAACAGAAGATGTTGTGTCATTCAACTAAAAATTATATCTTGAATGAAGTTATAGATAGAAAGTCGAAGTTGATGAAATGCGACGTGGACTTTCGAAACACCAAAATCTACAGTAGGAGGAGAGGAGTAGAGAGGTCAAGCAAATAGTTAGCCGTTCGTCCACCAACCAACTCACCACCAGTCAAGCCAAGCCAATTAAGACATAATGCGTAGCCGTACGTATACGTATATGACATGCGCTTGGCCGGTCGGCACCGTTGACCATTGTCTGCCTCCGGCGGCTGGAGCATTGCCACAGATCCCCATTTCTCGCTATACTCTAGAAGCTCAATCTCTGGAACATAATTATTATTGGCTTCTGTTAAGTCCTGTATAACTTCCTTGACGTCGTAAAGTCATGACTTTCGCAGATTTTGAGTGTCAATTGTCGATCTTCTATACTTGGATGCGTGGTAGTTATAACAGCGTGGTGAAGTAACTGAAGTTCCAAATAGTCAGCTAGTAATTTTAATATTATAATTAATAGTTAGTCAAGTCAATTCACCTGCTCATATCTCCGACAGCTATGTAGCTAGATATCTATAGCTACAGTTGACTTTTGTGCACGTGTACGGCGGAAACTTCTAAGGCTACGGAGTCTCAGATTTCGATCGTGCATAGAGACTGGTAGCCCAACCAAGCTCCGTAGTTTACAACTGAGAATACAGCCTGACAGCTCGGTAGGTTACAAGTGAGAACACAGACCGACACTTGGTATCTACTGTCGGAGGATTCACCTCTAACCAGACAGATATTCAGATCCTGAGTAGTTTGAAATTCTATATTTACATTGTGGTTATCTGAGATTTCCCTAGTTCTATCGAGCTCTTGAAACAGAGAAATTGAGATGTTTAATTACTATATTTATTTACTTTGATTGAATAGATTTTTTACGAAATAACTGACTTCTTCAATAGCTTTTTCTTTTTACAAAAGAAGTCCAAAGAAAAGACCTCCAATAATAAAAGTTCCCAAAGTAATACGAAGCCCTGAAGCATCTGATGTCTGGGCTAAACCAGATGGAGAACCACTGTTTTCAGCTGAAGCAACAGAAGGAGAAGAAGAAGTCGAACCTCCAACAATAATGGAACCTGAAGAAGTGGACGGGTTCTCAGAGACTGCAGCAACAGTCCCGGGAGCTGATGGATTGGACTCGGGACTACTACTGGAAACTGATGATACTGCAGTAGAAGTTGCCGTCGTTACAAAAACCTCTCCATTTACAGTAATGGTCAAAACTTGAGTCTCATACAAACTGGACGACGATACAGCAGTAGCTTCAGTTAATGGACAAACAGTAGTAGTGACGTATACGGTACCATTTTCAGTGATAGTCAGAACTTTAGTCTCATACAAAGTGGATGATGATACAGCAGAAGTTTCAGTCAATGGACACACAGTTGTCATTACAACAACTGATCCATTCACAGTTATAGTCTCAACTATAGTTGTGTAAGAAGTAGAGCCAGATGTTGGGGAAGGTGATGTTACAGGTGTTGATGATCCAGTGGTAATACTGTTACCGATAGAAGTAGTTGGAACTGATGATCCTGATGCGCCATTACTAGAGGTAGCGCTAGCAGTACTCGTAGGACTGGCGCTTGTGCTAGGACAAACTATAGGAAGTAAACTAATAGTAGGTACTGCAACTGAATTGGCATCTTCAATAGCACCGTTCAAAGTATTGGTTAGAGATGTGATAACACTACAACTTAAATCATAACTTTGAATAAACCCTTCTGTAAATTGGATAAGACTGTTAATCTCAGTCAAAATAACAGAAGAAAGGGTCTCTTGTCTAGCTACGAGGGTGCCGGAAGTAGATTGAGCTAACAAAATAGCAACTAAATCTCCGATAACATCTACCACATTATTAACGAGAGAAGTCAACGGTGCGACAAGGGCTGGATTAGCAGTCAGACCGCTGGCACTAGCTTGAACTTGTTCAAGAACCAAATTAAGAGCAGAGAATGCACTACTAAGGGTGGCTATATCTGTTGCAGAACCATTTGTAGACTCGAGAAGCAAAATCACTGATGCAAGCTCCAGATCAGCTGTATCAAGGGATAAAATTGCACTGGCAACAGCTGCTGGCAGAGATGTGGTTGACGACGCTGCTGATGAAGTCGACGAACCACTAGTTGAAGAGCTAGGTACAACGGATAATGAAGAAGATGGAAGGACGCCACTAGTTGACGAAATAGGAACTATGGATGATGAAGAAGATGGAGAGATACCACTACTAGGTTGCGATGAACTACTCAAAGTAACGCCTGAGCCAGTTGTTGGGGGTGGGGTGTAAATAGGACTGCCAGTTATAGTAGAGAGTGTGTTTGTCGTTATTGTTCCCGTGGAAGAGCTAAGAGGCGGGGTAGAAGTAGGGCTGCCACTAGTGCTTGTTGCTGTAGAAGAGACAGCGGGTGTAGTAACAACTGTTGTTGTCGCTGCTGCTGTCGTACAAGAACTTCCCCCAGAAGGAGTTACACAAATGTTTTCATAAGATGTCATATTTGGCCAACCACCAATCGCGCCTGCAGCAAGATTGTTTATAGCTATATAGTCATTATACAGGCTAACATAAACGTTCAAACGAAATACCAATTCCGTCATTTCTGAGCATGGCAGAAAGTCTAAAGTTTGCAACTGTGCGATAGCAGTTGTGATAAGTGTAATTTCCGGTAAATAATAGCCGGCCAATGGGGACTGTGGAAAGCCGATATCCAAATAACCAGGAGGATTACTCTCAGCTATGTATATCAGCTGTTGCACAATTGTTCCCATGTTAAAGGTATAAATTTGACTGAAATTCCCTAAGAATATGTTGAGATCACATTGACTCAAGGGTTCTATGGCTTTTATGTTTTTAATAAGGTTGCTAAAATCATCATAGAAGGGAGAAAGGTCCTCCTCTACTGAACCAAATTTCATTAGAGCAATTAATGGACCTTCAACAATTAAGTTTGTGAAAGTATCCGTCACACCCAGAGCGTAACTACTAATATTTAAGAGCTCATTGATAACGGTTTGCATAGGGGGTGAAGCGGTGGTTGGGCATCCTGACGTTGGACTAGGCAAAGGACACACTGGTGTATAATGAGCGGTGTAGATCTCCTGGCCATAGAGAGACACGCCTGTTGAATAGGGTGCGCTAGCGTATGAACAGGTTGTTGTTGCTAGACAGGTCGATGAGTAAGTAGTAATAGTAGGGGTCGTTGCAGTCACAGTTGCGGTCGCAATGACCGGATTGATATCATCAAGAGCATTATTCATCAAACTAACTATTTGGGTTGTAGTGTAACATGGTAAATCGAAATATTGTACTAATGACCAAAGCTCGTTTAATACAGTTGACAGAGCATCACCAACTGTCACAACATCAAAGAAAGTTTGTTCGAAGGACAAAAGCTCATTAAAATAAGATGCATCTATCTCGACGCCATCAACGGCATAATACAAAGTGGTAGCAATATAGTAAGCATCGCAAGTAGTCCATGCATCCCCTGTTACATACCAAGAACTAGAATTCTGAACGGCCTCAATAGCGGAACTGACATTTGCAATCAAAGCGAGAGTTTGAGGTTGGATTGCAGCTATTTGTTGTTCATCCAAACCAGTCAATTGTGTGAAACTAACGAGATATGACGCAAGTTCGTCGCTAGCAATTGATAATGATCCAATTAATTCGAGTGTAGTGTACAAAGTTCCAGGGCCAGGATAATTACATCCAGATGATGGAAGAGCCTCAATACAGATTTGGGCAGAAACAGTAGTAACAGCAGACAGTAATGTCAAACCTGCTACTAAGGAAAAGTTTGTTTTCATGATGGAAGCAATAAAGAGACCGGGGTCGCAGCGAACAAGATGACATTTAAAATTTAACAGGAAAAAAGATCTATATTTATATACATTTTTATTTTTTCAGCTGTCAGTTTCAATTGTAATCCTGTTATGTATAACTTCATTCTTTGCCGCCCATCGATAAGCGAATGATCTTGACACGGGCAATTCTTCAGGAGAGTGTGTTGTGATAATATACATTATTATCATTTTCTCATCCCGATCTAACCAAGTACATGTTGCTGCTCTGTGCCCACCATTCATAACTTGCTTTAAATATAGTATCTAAAAGGGTAACGTGCATCCCACGAGAGAATAGACAGAAAGGAGCATTGACATTCACAGGCAAGCAACCGTGTTATGTTAAAAATGACTGTGCCATTTATAATTCATGTCAGCCATAGACCGTGTAGATTCATCTCTACTTGTATCTCTCCTAAGATATATATACTGCTTGAATTTGGATTAGACATTGATAACTAGACAAAAACAGAGACATTGTACACACTAGCTGATAATATCTGTAATGTTTTCTAAATTATGATCCCTAATCAAAAAACAGAGATATATATATCAGTCCTTGAGATTAAAATCCTTTCCTCCCCTTGGAGTCTCAATTTCCTTAAAAAAGGATTTGGTTCGAGCGTTGAGGATACAGAGATGCTTTACTTTCGTTTTTGGAGAGAAAATAATTTCTCTCAGTACTTGCATGCGCAATCCCATTCGTCGGAAGTGTATTCTCCTATACCCCGCTTCGCGGCCTCGACCCTTGTGCCAAGCCGACGATAAAAATAAGCTTAAACGTTGGCCGTCAGCTATACATTAAACGCGCTAACTTAGTTAGATCTAACGTTTTATGGCCGATCGGCAGAGATAATAGCTGTAACAGGATAAAAGTAGGGATTTACGCATATAACAATATGTCGATCGAACTCTTAAGATCCAACTAAATTAATATAATCTAATGCATGCATGAAAGATAGCACAAAACAGGAATGTTGACTTTTTTTTGTCTCACCGGTCGTTTCTTTTTTTCCCGTTTTCTCTTTTTCGTGAAGTCCAAAAAGAACATGTCGAATCGAGGACAAGCCTATAGCCTGAACTCCGGTTGGATACGAGAACCGCAGTCGCTCTGGCATTTGAAGGGAGTCTCTCCTTAGCTGTTGCCAGTCGGAGGAAGTAACGACTGTCAAAGGCTATCCAACCCTACTGAATTATCTTCAACTAAACAGATACACAAATACAGTTGTTTGATATATTTCTCTTTATAAAATAGCTATCTACCCAATCAACTTGTTGACTTGTGCCAAATTGACGCGAGGGGGATTTATTTTGCTAATTCATATATATTTAATCTTGATTCAAACGAAAACTAACACGAAGTATAACTAAGCTATGTAGCAACTAGACCTGCCCTTCATATGTACCTGTGCCGGCTGACAATGTTGACCCACGCCCTGGGTTTCTCGGTTTAGCTCTGTGCCCATGTTTAATTATTTGTTTTTACAAAAGAAGTCCAAAGAAAAGACCTCCAATAATAAAAGTTCCCAAAGTAATACGAAGCCCCGAAGCATCTGATGCCTGGACTAAACCAGATGGAGAGCTGGTGTTTTCAGCAACAGAAGGAGAAGGAGAAGCCGAACCTCCAACAATAATGGAACCTGAAGAAGAAGACGGGTTCGCAGAAACTGCAGCAACAGTGCCGGAAGCTGATTGATTAGACTCGGAAGGTATACTAATACTGGAAGCAGATGATACAGCAGCAGCAGAAGTTTTGGTCGTCACAAAAACCTCTCCATTTACAGTAATGGTTAAAACTTGAGTCTCATACAAAGTGGACGACGATACAGCAGTAGCGTCAGTCAATGGGCAAACAGTGGTGGTGAGGTACACAGTACCATTTTCGGTAATGGTCAGAACTTTAGTCTCATACAGAGTGGATGATGATACAGCAGAACTTTCAGTCAACGGGCAAACAGTAGTAGTCACAACAACAGACCCATCCACAGTTATAGTCTCAACTATAGTTGTGTAAGAAGTAGAGCCAGATGTTGGGGAAGGTGATGTTACTGATGATAATCCAGTACTAATGATAGATGTAGATGATGGAACCGACGATCCTGATTGTCCATTTCTAGAGGCAGCGGTACCAGTACCGGTAGTACTTAGAACTAATGACCCTGATTGGCCATTACTAGAAGTAGAAGTGGATGCCTGAACAGTGCTGGTACCAGGGCAGACTGTAGCAAACAAACCGATAGTAGGTACTGCAACTGAATTGGCATCTTCAATAGCATTATTTAAAGTATTGGTTAGAGATGTGATAACACTACAACTTAAATCTACTTTGAATAAAACCTTCTGTAAATTGGATAAGACTGTTAATCTCAGTCAAAATAACAGAAGAAAGGGTCTCTTGTCTAGCTACGAGAGTGCCGGAAGTAGATTGAGCTAACAAAATAGCAACTAAATCTCCGATAACATCTACCACATTATTAACGACAGAAGTCAACGTTGCGACAAGGGCTGGATTAGCAGTCAGACCGCTGGCACTAGCTTGAACTTGTTCAAGAACCAAATTAAGAGTAGAGAATGCACTGGAAAGGGTGGCTATGTCTGTTGCAGAACCATCTGTGGACTCCAGGAGCAAAATCACTGTTGCAAGCTCCAAATCAGCTGCATCCAGAGATAAAATTGCACTGGCAACAGCTGCTGGCAGAGATGCGGTTGAAGATGCTGCAGATGAAGTTGATGACGAATCAGGAACAGATGATGAAATAGGTACAATAGTTGTAGTTGCTGGTGAAGATGAAAATAATGTAGAACTGATACTAATGCTAGTTGAAGCTGAAAATAAAGATGGTGAACCACTGGAAACACCGCTAGCTGAGGAAAGAGGGACCACAGTAGATGTTGTTGCCGATGACGAAACAGGAACTATGGATGATGAAGAAGTCGTAGATACACTATTGCTCGGTTGTGATGAAGATAAAGATGGCGAACCACTAGAAGCACCGCTAGTTGAGGAAAGAGGGACGACAGGAGCTGTTGTTGCGGATGACGAAACAGGAACTACGGATGATGAAGAAGACGTAGATACACTACTGCTCGGTCGTGATGAACCACTCAATGTAGAGGAAGTAAGATTAGATAACGTAGCACTTGAGAAGGTGGGGAGAGGTGTGGTGTAACTACTATTATGATAACTGCCACTAAAATAAGTAGTGTTTATTGCCGTTGAAGAGGCAGTAGAACTAACAAATGACGTTGTTGGTGCTGCCGTACAAGAACTTCCCCCAGAAGGAGTTACACAAAGGTTGTTATAAGATGTCAAATTGGGCCAACCACCATATGCCACACCTGCCGCGAGATCGTTTACAGTACTATAGACATTATACGCATCAACATAACTGTTCAAATTAGATACCAATTCAGCCATTTGTGCGCATGTAAAAAAATCTAACTTTTGCAGTTGTGCGATAGAGTTTATTACGGCAGTAATTTCCACTAAATAGAATTCAGCTATTTTGGACTGTGGCCAGACCATATTCAAATAGCCAACGGGACTATCTTCAGTTTGCTGTACCAATTCCTGAACAATTGTTATATACGCAGTATAAACTGAATCCAAATCTTGGAAGAAAATGTTAACATCACATTGGCTCAAAGTTTCTATAGCATTGATATTTTCAACAAGATCGCTGAAATCATCATACAAGGGATAGAAGTCCGACTCTATGTCGCTACCTTGGAAAAAGTTCATTTCAGCGGCTACTGGTCCCTCCATACTTATGTCTGACAAAGTGTTCGTCAAACCAAAAGCGTAATTGCTAATATTTAAAAGCTGATTGATAGCAGTTTGCATAGCACCGGAAGCGGTTGTTGGGCATCCTGATGTTGGAGTTGGTGAAAGGCAAACTGGTGTATAGGTAGCGGTGTAAGGCTCCTGATAGAAGAAAGTTGGATCTGCCGAAAAGCTTCCACCATTATTTGGACAGGGTGTTGTTGCTAGGCAGGCCGATGAATAAGTAGTAACAGTAGGAGTCGCCGTACTGAATGTTGCTGACGCAATTATCGGATTAATATCATCAAGAGCATTATTCATCAAAATAACTATTTGGGATGTAGTGTAACACGGTAATCGAAATATTGTATTAATGACCATAGCTGACTTAACACATTTGAGAAAGCATCACTAACAGTAACAACATCCATAGCGCCTTCTATGTACCACATATACAGATTGAACTCCGATGTATCTGAGCCAATCATATAAACGGCATAATACAAAGTAGTAGCAACATAGTAGGCATCACAAGGATCCCAACTATCCCCAGTTACGTACCAAGAACTAAAATTCTGAACGACCCCGATAGCGGAACTGACATTTGCAATCAAAGCGAGAGTTTGAGATTGGAGTGCATCTACTTGTTGTTGATTCCAATAAGGCACTTCTCTAAAATCATTGATATATTCTCCAAGTTGGCCACCAGCAATTGACACTGACCCAATCAAATCGACTGTATCAAAAAATATCTGTTCCAGGGTCGGGATAACTACATTCAATTGATTGAAGAGGTACAATACAGGTTTGCGCGGAAACAGTACTAACAGCAGACAGTAGTGTTACTGCAATTAGAGCAAAGTTTGCTTTCGTGATGGAGATAGTGGAATGACAGATGGGGGGATCACACAGAAATAGACCAGATCGAAAGTTTGAAAGGAATTAACATGAATTTATATATTTCGTTAACAAGTGTACAACCTGACTCGACCATTGGCACCCACGGTTCAATTCACTTTTGAACGGATGATATCTTCATGAGTTGGTATCCCAATTTAACTGAATACATAAATGTCACTGCTCATTGTCCGGGCTAGCCGACCATTCATTATTATTTTTATATATGGCCCGAAACTGGCAGTGTGCATTGCAAACAGATGAAGCCTTAGCTGTTAACACTACAACTAGAAAACGTGTCAAAAGGATCTTGGCACTTAATGTTCGCTGTGCACATGTTAAATTGATGTATACTTCCTAAGAAATGACAGTGCTTCGACGGCATAAGATAAAAAGGGATATTGTCCAACGAAAGTGTACTATTTAATATTGCATGCTAGTTTCAAATTGTGATAGTTAGAAGCATCTATGGGTTTCAGTTGAAATTTGAAAAATCACAGATAACAATAATCGCTAGATACTATTCATTTGGTTTCCTTGATTCCAGGGTTCGTCAAAAAGGATCCGAGTACTAAAGATGGATATATCTTTTCTTCCTATGAAGGTCGGTGCATGCTTGAGCAGTCCCAGTTCTCGCAAGTACAGTACATACGCGCCTATCCTCCTTCCTCCCCGTCTGACCGATAAGATAAACATTAAGGTAAACATTAGACATTGTCCATCAAACCTAAGCCACGATATCAGATCCAACGTTTTATTACTGATCGGCAAAATTAATAGCTGTAAAAGGATAAATGTAGACTTTTGTGCATATGACATTTTGTCGATCGAGTTCATTTTGGTAATTTAATTTTTCCCCCTGACTTGCACGGCGAGTGTACTAAACTCGTAAAGTTGGTTGTAAATTTTTTCCCGCCTGCTTGTTTCTTTGTGAATGTATGTTGAATCCAAGTGATAGAAATAGCGCGATCCCCCGGGAGTATATATAGCCCCAGAGCCCCTCCACTAGCTCTTGCTACGCTCCAGAAACTATATCATCATCAAATCAGATAGAAGCAAGCCACCCATCAGAAACTCCGGCGCAGGCCAGACTACCAGATGATTGAGATGATCCCTTGCTCAGTATTTCTATGAAAATGAGCTTATTTTATTGTTAAAAACACCTTATATCTACAAACGCTTGTAAAAATAATAAAATAATATTCTCGAACTCCCGGTTAGATTTCGTTTATTCGCTCGGTAATCTGTTTCTGTCATGGCAGGTTATTTATTTTTTGATTAATTTAACCTAGTGCAGTGCATGAAACAAACATATGTCATGCAAGCAGTTAAATAAGGCTAGCTAGCATGCAAGTTGCCCGCCGTCCCACTCACTGCAGCACAAACAAGTCTCCTTCACTCCTCTGTTGGCCGTTGTATGTATTAGCGGTCCCAATTGTACTACCTCAACTGCTAACTTAGCGTTAAGTTACCGTGATAACTCCGAAATTAACATCCATTTAGGTATCTTTGAAATAAAGGCAAGATAGACAAACAGATACTGTATCTACATGTTGTTGCTTTGTCAATACATGTATTATATATATGTTACATAATCTATTAGTAAATTAGCCGGCCCCTCGGAAGCGCTCCAGCACGAACGCACACATGCGCGCGCACGCGCGATCTTTGATTTACCCTACTCAATTTTACGGTCATTAATGAACCACTGTGGTGCTTGCTTCTATCTAATGCACTTCTTCCATTCTCTGCATATTACTAATGTTTGACTAAGGATTCTGTGTTCATGAATTACTCTGAATATGATTGATTGATTAGATTAGATTAGATAGATCATATCAGTTTTGACGTTAGATTCATTATAGAAAGGAGTTAAGATTTACGGTGATAATAGTAGTAATACAGAGAAGGAAATGGATATTTTACAACATTTATATTTCATTTCTATTATCACAATACCATGAATCAGTTATCTAACCTATCTTATCCAAGTTCATGTAAAAAAAAATTGTAAGAGTTCTTAAAGGGTGATGCGCGATAAAGTTGTGATCTTGTCTTCAAAACAATGAATAAACGACCAAATTTACCTTCTCAAGAAGAAGTCTCTAATAGAAATAAGAAACAGAAGACAACTAATGCTAATAATTCTACTGGTCAATCAACATGGACCACTGAGGAGTTAACAGTGAAGATAATGTCATACCTTGATCATAAGGAATTACTTAATTGTGGCTTAGTATCTAGATCTTGGCATCGTATATCTGGGGATAATCTTCTTTGGAAAGATCTTTATAAGGAACTATTTGGTGAAATATCTAGTTACCCGAGCGTTAGTAGAAGTGATTTGTTATCATCATCGTCATCATCTTCTTCTCAGAGTGATAACAACACAGAATTGTGGAAACATATCTTCAGATTACAGTACAATTGGTACAGGGGTCAATGCACTGTTAGAGATATTTTTTCTTCTTCGCCAAATGATTGTAAAATAAATGGAGCTGGAACTAGTTCATGTAGTAGGACTATTCACTGGGCAGCCAATGGAGAAATCTTATTCAGCATCGACTCCTTGAATTACATAACAGCTTATAAACGATCCGGTGAAGTTATTGTTTCCCGTCGATTGGATTTTTCAATGATATCAAGTGACTCTCACCGTAGTTTAGTTTCAGCCTTCTCTGCATATGCTATTGATCAGGAAAATTTCTCAGCCAATTATGGAAATGATAACTCTTTTGGGATTTCATCAAAAGTATTATTAATGATTGGGTTCAGCCAAGGTGGATTCATAGTTGTTAAATTTGATGATGGATCGTTCGTATTTAATACCACTAGAGATAGTGCTGAAGTTTGTTCGGCTGTTTCATCTCATTCCAATAGGAACGTGGTTGCTACTTTGCTCCATGATGAACCAGTTACCTCTTTTGCGTATGGATGTTATACAATCTCTGTTCTTTATATGTCCGGTCGCCTTGAACTGTATAGTCTTAACAAGTATGATGACAGAATAAATGATGAACCATTCTATTCTACCTCTTCACATACCCATTTAAATGAACAGAGTATATCTCTTCATATCGGTCATTCAACGGTTAGAGAAGGTAAAGCGATTTGTGTTAGTATTGCATTTAACCAAAAATTGCTTAATAACAACTGGATTGCTTGTATTCAAGAATTACATTTTGTGTCGTCGTCGCCGATTTCAGCTGGTAAAAATGATCGAAGAGACGATTATAAGCTTTTCTTGTCTCGTACTGCCAGTGCAGCGCTTGATGATGATATCTATATGGGTAACGGCAGTGGTAATAACGTAAACAATTCGTCTCTTATATCGTATGAATATCCATATATGGTGATCAATCGTCAGGATAACGTTTTAATATTTTTCGAAGTTACTAGTAATTCTACAGGGTTAAATATTGGTCCCGGTTATAGATTGTGGGGAAATTGCAATAAAGTTCAACAATTAAAAATCACAAGCACTGGTAGAGCGCTTTCTGTGTCGACTTGTGTTAATGAAATTCGATGGTGGGATTTAGAAAAATTTAGACGCAACAGACCGGCAAGTGGATTTTTAGAATCTGGGACTTTAGTTTCTTCCCATCAAAAAGAGCCTTTCACTCCTAAACCTGGTAAGATCGTTCTATTTGATGACGCTTCTCTCTTGTTAGAGTTATTAAAAGGTAGTTTAAAAGGGCTCACTCTGTATGACTTTAGGTAGTATGGCAAGCTTCCCTGGAAAAGTGTTTTCATTCACGAAATCGATCAATCCCGAAATTCACTGAAAACTGGGCATGATGTATTTACATAGATGGTGTTGATTTGGTTCAATTTATTTCATGTCTCATTAGTCCAGTTTAGTAATACGATAATATATAAGCAGCTAAGATTTTCTGTTTCTAGCATGACCGCCAGCCAATCTATATTGGGAATTCTCGCCCAATCAACATAAATATTAATGGTTGATATGCGGATCATCATGCAGGGACTAACATTGAAGATAGCATAGTAATAAAACTATGTCTAGAATAGATATGAAGCGTAAGCGTGCTGGTTCTGATTATCCTATACCAGCCAACTGATTCGACTACACTTTGAAATATTTACAGTGAACAGCTAATCAGCCTGGATCCCGTCCTCTTTATATCCTGCAATATCAAAGCGAAACGGCCCGTGTGTCCACGGATCATACAAATTAACCATCCAAAGCCAGGTTCTGTTCTTAGCCACACGATTATACCACAGCCCTAGATTTTCAACTGGTTGAAACCACTTGCCAAGGGAGCTTTTGTCTCTCAGTCTGATACTGTCGGTGATATGTCCGCCATGAGTCGGTGGTGAAGTGACAGTGTCTAACCAGAACTCCTCAAGACATTTGCAGTGGGTTAGGAGCTGTTCAATGACCATTCCGTTCAACGGATCACCACGACCGTTGACATGAAGATACAAGTGGGTGAGTTTTGAACAACCAGTGGCTAACTGAAAAAACGAATGTTTAGTAGGTTTATCATTATCACTAAGATGGGACTTAACAGGAGCTTCGTATCTTTTTATAACCGCCAGCTGTCGAAGGTCATGACAGTTAGTAGCCAGTGCTCCCATCCCACTTCTGGATAGCTCTTCAAAGGAAACATTAACGAGGCGAGGACAACTTTGGAAGACCGATACATCAAAGAGCTTCGGAACCCAGTCTCCAATTACTTGAATGGTAACAAGATTTTTTCCCCAATTCAATTGCCCATTAAAAACTCTTTCTGGTGGGTTGATTACCGTAGATGTGTAAAACTGTAAAAGTAGTGATCTGACACTCAAATTAGAATTGACTATTGAAAGCCACGGATCACCTTCTTCAGAAAAATTTGATTCAGATCGAAGTGCTAAATCTTCAAGTTTAGATGGCAGCTTACTTGAATCAAAGGTGTCAAAAATATCAACAGTGTGTACGTTTCTATTACTTCTCGGTGAATAGGTATGATATTTAGTAGTTAAATCTAGTGAATATGACTTTAGTTTAGTCAATCCGCTCAATACCTCACTAAGTTCGTCTTTATTATTCATATTAATAGGCTCGCCATCGAGAAGATGAGATCTGTCTCCATAAAATTTATAAACATATCGAATAGCCAGCACTTCAAGGTTCAAGCAATTTCTTAGAGAAGTGAAGAATTCATCTACAGGGAATATTCTATACGTATCATATGAATCAATTGTTAAAAACAGCCATATAAGATTATCTCCGAATCCAGGGTTCATGTTTATGAGATCGAATAATGATTTCTCAGCAAATGCCATTATAGACAAAGCGATATTTTTGCCATTATTTTTTGAATCAGTAATATATTGGTTTATAGTCTCTAGGATTTCAATATTACTGGGAATATCTATACCAGAAAAAAATACATGGATATTTTCGATATTTGGAAATCGGGGATTGGAGAGAAATATTTCCTTAAGAAACCCACGGAAAGTTATATCCAAGATATATTCTTTTTCAGCGTCTTGCGGAAAACCATAGGAAACGTAGATTGTAATGGTTCGGACAAATTCAAGTGCAGTTTGACCGATATATCTATTCCAAATTGCTGTCTCCAGCATTGTATCATTATGTCTGATATGATGGCCATTGAATGCACTATCGGGTTTCTTGTGGCCCAAGAATTGTTCTCCCAAACTCCGATAAGGAGTTTTTGGGTGTGCCGGCCATGAAAAATCTTCATTCATCAGGTAGCTACCTGCCTCGAAGTCACATGCCCGTGTAAAAGACCAAATCTCATTTACATAGGAATCTTCCAAAATCACATTATACCACAGTATAGGAGAGATCAAGGTATACATCTGAGAATTGACTCTATTGAGACAATTCAACTCTTTATTGCTTAGGTATTTTATAATCACATGGAGAATTTCATTAGGCAGGTCGATTATTCTAATCTGAGCTATTCGATCCATTTCTTCATAAATTGTAGATGAACTTGGACCGTCAAATTACAGACAGGTGACATATTAGTAGCAGTATACTGTGTATACAGCACATGTAGTACTATCCAAGAACACGCTTAGACATGATCTCTCAACAGAGGGGAATAATAGTATTGCATCCCGTCAAACTGATGGATTGAATCGAATGATATATTCACTTCATGTCAGATAACAATCTGATTTTGATTAGAGATAACAATTTGACGTTGATAAGCAATAATAATCCGACTTTGATGAACTATCAGTAGAATAGACTGTGTAGAGCCTGTACGGTCTTAGCCCCAGTAATGTCTGGGGCTATATTCTAATCGCCAGAGGCAAAAATACCAACCTTTCCTTTTGCCTTCGGCGGCTGGGGGCGTACCCCTGACCCCCCTGCGCCCCCTGACCTCCTAGCTCTCGCGACGCTCGAAAATTGGCTCACTAGCCGGAGAATAGACCATGAGTTCGGATGGAAAGTTTCACTGGAGTTATGGAATTTTGGAATTGGTGATTAGAAGATAATCAGGAAAAGAATTTTCAAACCATATCTAGAACTGGTGGTTTTAAGGAATGTCATTTTTCCTTAGTATGCTAGTAAAGGACCGCCATTTTGAACTTTTTGATTCAGCATATCACATTATGCTTAAAAAGGATCGATCCCGATCTACCGATCCAATACTTAATACATTTGTTTACTGTCTCTATATCTATTCTCTTCCTGATATTTTCGACAATAACATAGGCAGAATAGAAGAATTCACGCGTAAAGACGTGTTAACTAAGTTAATTCAAACAATCAAATGAATAATAAACCTTCTATTGCATCAATATTAGATCCTGACTTGGATAGTATTTATAAACATGATCATAATCTTAGTTCAGATTCGGAGATAGAAGGTGGTGCTGTTGGATACAATAATATCCGAGAACCATTTACCGAAGTTGATAAACAAATGTATACTGAATATTTCAACAGAATGCTGAATTTAGCGAATGACAATAAAAAGAAAAATACTGATAATGAGGTTTCTCAATATTCACCTGTTGGTCATTCCACACCATATGCTGATAATCAAATATCTGGAAGTACTCTTCGTAGTGGTGGTGATAATGATGAAGATATCTACCCAGTAGATAATAGTTCTACGAAGAAGAGTGAACTGAGAGTGTCATTTGAGAATGATGAACCGGAAGAACCAAATCTACGGGATCTCCATCGACAACAGCAGCAAGAAGAACCACAACCACGCCAGTCTCAACAGCAACATGATGAAGAGCAGCCACAACAACTGCAACAATCACAATCACAATCACAATCACAATCACAACGGGCTTCGGTCAATAAACGTGATTCTGACTATAGATCAGCTGTCACTATGACTCCTCTACCTCGAAGAAGTGGTAGTAGAATTAGTCAAACTATTAATAATATACACTCGTCGGCATTAAACGATATATGGGAGCAAGATGAAGAAGAACAAGATAAGAGGGTTGTAAATGAAGAGAATAATCATGATGCTGCCGATATGTTAATAAATCTGGAAGATAGTGATGATGATGATTTTAGGAAATCGGAAGACACTAAATCTCTTTCATCGACACAAAGAACAGAGACGAAACATAAAGCTAATAGATCATTAATATTGCAATCAGAAAACTCGACGAAAACCAATGCCAAAGATGAAGGACCCTCATTAGATCAGGAATCTATTGGACCATCCAATACATCAAAAAATCATGACCGTTCTATATTAGATGGATTTCTGGCATTTATTAGAGCACATCCCCATGGCGAAGAACTTTTTCAAGAGTTTGAGGGACGATGGAAATCGAACCCAGATGCCAGAGAGCATCTATTAAACCCGCAGCCAATAATCGAATCGGAACAATCAGAGGAAGCAACTTTATCCGTTCCTGTGGTTGAATCAACGGATTTTAATAAGATTGGAAAAAGCGATTCGGCTACTTTGAAAACAAAGAGAGTTAATGCGTCGCACAGCCAACAGAAGCAGTATTATGATCATGTTGGCAACAATGATAGCGACTATTATAACCAAGATATCGAAAACAATGACATATCAACACAGTCTGAAACATTTTCAGATCGTGATGAAGTGGAAAGATTATTGAACGAACGACAGCAACGAATAGAACAACTAGAAGAAGAATTGCATAAACTTCGTGGGCAGCATGAACCTATTGAACTTGGCATGACCTGCAATGGCAAAGAGCGTATATACGACAGGTTAAATATGGAACAAATTGATGCCATGAGTCTTGTTGAATTACAGAATATTATTAAGAATATTTCATCCATATTTGATATTCCTGTTAGCCGCTTCTCAACTTCTTTACCGCTGATTGCAAAATTTCTAGGTGAGGATGATCTTTATTTAAAGTTTGCTGATCAAATACATAGAACACTTTATGGAGGACGCGGACTACGGGTCTCAAACCAAAAATCTAAGAAACAAGTTCATCAGTTATGTTTGAACACAATGGTGAACGTAGTAAGTGAGCTTTATAAGTTTCGAATTGAGTCTGATATATCTCAGAACGGCCATGCTCCTTAGCTGTTGCCTGGTTTGCTCCTGCCTCCATGGCCTGAAATTGTTCTCAGACTTGCCTCGAAAACCTTTTCGAACTGTTTCTTTATATTATGAATTACTTTTAACTACGAATCATGACAATAAAAATATTTAAATAAACACAGAACTATACAATTAAATTCCCAATCCCCATTTTGTCCTCTTCACTTTAGCAGCAATCGGTTCAGTTATACCAACATTAGCTATTCCAAGACCCATTCCCGATTTCCAGCCCATTTTTTCTAACATCAAACGACCAATATTATCTGTACCTAATTCATCGGCAGTGGCACCAACAATATCACCTTCCTTATGATGTGTAACAGCACCAGTTCTACGAGGAAGCTGTTGCTCTCTGATAGAGTTGTTATTGAGCTTAACATCTGTACGTGGGAATACTTTACGACGGTTTGAAAAGGTTGAAACAACACGGGCATCATATTCTCCAAACGAGCTAGATGTTTTAGTTGCCATAACAAACTTTCCTTGACCAGATCCTCTTGAACTCTGTGATAGATGGAACGCTTCACACAATTTCTTGATAATAAATCTGGCATTCTTATCTAATGGCGGAAATTCTAAGGTAATGCTGGTTTCGTCTACGATGAATTTTTTAATCTCATCCACAACGTCATCAACTGTGATTCGCTGGGGATAAACGCTCTTTAGATTAGTAACGTATGCGGACTGGTTTTGTATTTTCAGAGTACCATCCCTTCGGAGAGCTTCTCTCTGCTGTTTCCTGAGCTTCTTAGCTTCTCGACTTTTAATCCACTGGGCTTCTAAGTAACCTTTGATTTCTTCATCGGATACATAAAAATCTGGCATTTTACCCTTTTTATTAGAATTTTGAGGTATATCATTAGTCCTAGCCAACGATCCAAGAATCAAATCTTGAGTCTTCTTCTTTCGTTTTAAACGACCACCTTTTCCATCATCACCTCCATCGTTTTCCAACAGTTGTCTTATCACGTTATCTAGATCATCTCCACTATCTGCATAATCATTATTAAGTCCTCTTTGGTAATCATCTTCATCTTCATCATCCTCGTCATTATCTTCTATCTCATCATTACTCGAAATAGTTCCTCCAAGGTTACGAATAGCAGCTGGAATACGTTTAATAGGATAACCAAAATCTTGATATAATTCATAAAATTCTTCTTCTTCTATTTTATTAGAATCTCTAATAGATTCATATTGATGTGACCATTCCACTACAAACTCTTTTCCATTTACTCCATATTGAGTTGTTATAATTCTGGTTATTGGACCTGGAGGTAACGGGACTCTTTTTGTCTTCTCAGCAGATCTTATTTCCGAATCGTCGTCGTCATCGTCGTCATCGCCGTCATCATCAACCTCATCATCATCGTCGTCGACATCATCATCATCATCAACATCCTCATCCTCATCGAAAGAATGACCAAAATCTTCCAAGTCTCGTAGTGCCAGCCTTCTTAACCCGATTAACTGTTCATATTCTAGATCACTAGAATGATTCAAAGGATCGTCGCTATCTGCCTCCTCGTCATCATCCTGTTCGTCATTATCCACTTCAGAATCAGAGTTATCGTCATCCTCATCATCAGCAATTCCTGCCGTATCAACAGAAAAATCAGCGGCATGCGAATCATCTGAAGCTGTTGTTGTCCTTGTACTTGTGACTTTAGCTATTGTATCAGAAACATTACCAGGCATACCCGGGTCATTAATGGTTCTAAAAAACGCAGAATTGATAGATGAACTAGAAGTAGACGACTTATATATGTGATTATTTCTATAATTCCATGATGAAGCAGGAATCGCACCGTCGGTCGCAGATTTCAGATCTATCATGGGATCAGTTGCTCGTCTTTTCGAACCTTTACCGCCTAAATAACTAGATGATTTTAAATTAATTCCTGAATTGTTATTTTTATCGTGGCTGTCTCCAAGATTTGGATCACCAATTGTGTCAATGAAAAATGAAGTATCTCCACTATGTTCATCATCTCCGACCTCCTCATCTTCATCATGATGCTCATAGTCATCTTCTGAAGAATAATCTGGTCCATTTAGTTCTGAGGTAAACTCTGCACTTTTCAAAAAATGAGGCTGTGATTGTTCACCTAGATAAGGTTGATGTTTCGAACTGTCTAACTCAGTATCTATGAGCATAATATCAGATTTCATATCATTACTGTTATCATCATGAACATCCTTATGACCGTGCATATAATTATTATCCTTTTCTTTTTGTTGTTCTTGACCATCGACTAGTATGCTACCCCTACCGTCGTTATTATCATTATCTTCATCAACCTCAATAACTGTTTCCTCTTGTTCCTTTACAGTTACCTGTTTCCAATCAAGTTTGGTTGGATCATATATCTCGGTTGACTTTACAAATACAATTGGCATATGACGAAATTTAGCACCATTAAATTCAACTCGATGCTGTGAAGTAAGAATAGCCTCTCTTCTTAAGGACATTTTATTTCTATGATTTTGATTATAACCAGACGACGTCCTTGATCTACCTGGAAGGCTTATCTCTGAATCGTTGGCTGCACCTAATTCACCATCATTATCTCCATAACTTCGTGCTCTATAACCGCTAGTACCACTACTACTGGTAGCAACACGACCTTTCCTATGACTTTTCTTAGATCCTTTGCCCTGACCATGTTTGCTTTTGGATCCTTTATCACCCTTAGCCTTGTGTTTTTTGACCATCCTTGATGCCTATCAACCGATCCAAATCTATAACTATCCTCCTTCCAAAAAAGCTATCCTTCTAATCTATAAATACCAATTTGAAACCAGTTCAAATACTCAATCAATCAGGTTGATAACTCCAGGAGTCAAAGGTCTGGACTGCATGTTGGTGCCTTAGAAATGCACGTTTTTGGTAGTCAATTTAGTCCCTAACCCAATTTTAGTTTCTATAACTGACAAATATTGATACGACGTATACATTTACGATAAATCAACTGAGATCATATTGGAATATAAGATGGAGATAGGCTACGTACTCCCGTTCGATGAAATGGGGAAATTCAGGGGAGGATCTAGCTTGTCGAGGAATAGGGATGATTCGTACAGCTTCTAATTGTTATGCTTATAGTTCCTGTAATTCGACTCCCGAGTTCTTAGCTCCCATGTCAAAGACGTTGGAGGTACGCCCAGTCGCCCGAGGCAGATGGACGAATAATATTTATTGCAAACGATAATAGCTTGAATATAACTATAATTTCTATAAACTTATCAATACTTATCAATTTAAGACTAAAAGTCAGTCTCGAATGGAACTTCTGCTTGAGGAGTATATCGGAAAGCGTGTCTAGTATGTCCATCATCCCAATCTAATAGAGCTGAATGGACAGTTCTTCTATTATCCCAAACAACAATAGTTCCGTCTTCCCACTTTGCTCTTAGCTGCGTGTCTGAACTTTTTGAGATAATATCATAAAGAAATTTAAGAAGATACTCAGATTCTTCAGTTTTGTAACCTTCAATATATCTAGTAAATCCAGGATTAACAAAAAGAGCTTTCTTATTTGTAACAGGATGGGTACGAACGACAGGATGAAGGTTAGAAACTGGTTCACGTCTAACAACACCACCTCCTGATTTTGAACGTTCAGCTTGTTCAAAGCCAGAATGAAGGGCCTTTAATCCATGCAATCTCTTTTTGAATTCAGGTGATAATCGATTATAGATTTCTTGAGTATCAGTAAAGATAGTATCACCTCCAGTAGCAGGTAATTCAAGAATTCCCAAAAATGTAGTACCAGGAGGTTGTTTCTCATAAGTAACATCTGAATGCCAACCAACAGAAGATACTTTCTTACTGAAGAATTCATCATAAGTTCTAGTTTCTTTATCTCTATAAACTAAGTGAACTTCGGGATAACCTTCAGGAGATCCTGAAGTGGGATGAATATGTTGTCTACCGAAATGAGAAGCCCATTCAAGAACTTGAGGAATTGGTAATTCTCTTAGATCTTGATCTCTAAAAATAACAACACCTCTTTCTGCAACAAATCTAGCTAGATCATTTTTAGCAGGATCAGATAATTGAGATAATTGAATCCCTCTAACTTCAGAACCAAATTTAGGAGTAACCTGACTGACAGAATATCCGAATTTTACTACCAATTTTGAAGCAGGAGATCTTAAATCTTCATCTGTTGAAGGTAAACCATTAGGAAATAAATCAGCTAATTTCGGATCAGCTAATAAACCTGGATCTTTAAAATCAAGGTCCTCGTAAGGTGCAAACTTTTCATTAGGGTCATAAGTGGGAGCATAAGCGGGGAAACGAAGAGCGGTTTTCTGTTGCTTTTGTTCTTTTGAAGTCGAAGCTGACGCTTCACTAGTAGAATCAACAATCACTTGAGATTTTTCAACCGAAGTCATTTTGTGGATTAAAAATAGATAATGATGATCTAAAGTAGGTAATTCTTTTAAATGAGATAAATGACTTCTTATATAGTTAATTCCGAACTAATATCTATCTCGGACTCCGTAGTATGACAATATTAACGAAAGTTGACGACGACATTTCCATCAATCACGTCATCCACAATTAGTATTACGGTGAAAAAAATACACTAGTACTATTCTGTGGCTGAAATGGCTTAGATATACATATCTCTGATCGTGGCGTATGTCGGAGTGCGACCGAAGGAAAGACATACAACGGAACATTACTTTCCTTTAGAGGGAATTGTTAATTTTTACTTATTACGGATTGACAGTTATTACTAAATCTCCTTGTTGCACCTAGCTCGAGCGTAAATCAATACTACAGCTCTAGAATGTAGCGAGAGCTTGGGGTCTGGGTCTAGGCTCTATCTCGCCGGAGGCTGACAAAGGACATCAATAATGCTTCAGAGGCAGAGGTTTTTACCCCCTCCCCCCCTCTCCCCCGGAAGCTGACAAAGGACATCAATCAGGCACCAGGCAGAGTTTTTAAACTTCAACATATAGAACTGGGCGAGGTTTAAGATGACGCCATAAACAGTTAATCTTAGCCACATTTCTGCAGGGAACTAACTACATGTAATGTTATGCAAGATGTGGAGTTGTGGCGCCCACACAGTCAAACATGTGCTGTACAAATATAGATTCAGATCTTGATTTCAAACCGCAAGAAGATTCATAGTTCTAGACAGTGAACGAGATACAGATATATAGATATAAGCGTGGAATCCTGTAGTATTAATAGGGGAATATTATATGAATATGATCATTACCACCTAAAGTGGTTCCGTCACTCTATCTACACTTGTGTCAGACTCGAGACTCACTCCTCCACCTTGCATTATGTAATGGCTTTTTGCGGATAAGGTTATGCCCACATAATGCATGTACTTATCTGCTAAACAGATAAGTACAGTACAGTAGTTTAGCAGCAGCCGGCTAAATCTCGTCTGTAAATGAGCGCTGTGGTATTGAATTTATTGGTCTATTTAAAGGAGGAGACCCCGTGAAAACACAAATCGCTAATAGGAAAAGTATATGATACAGTATTATAAGGTGCCGCGGAAAGGAGGATCCACGTGACCCGACCCCGGCCGCGCCCAACGTGAACCACTGGAGTGGGACAATCAGACCTCGATTAGAAGAATACTGCGTTGAAATTATCTGTTTGATGCTCCTCCTAATCACAACTATAATAATATTCTGATATCGCTCAATAGCTGCGTAGTTACGCTCGTGTAGCGGCCAGTTACGCGGCAACGTACCGGTTCCAGCCCATCATCACCTTTGATTCTTCTCAGTCGGCATCTATCTATCTCTGCTTCTCTTTGCTCCTTTCTTGAATATATAAATTTCATATCAATCAGATCAGGTTCCAAGTTCAAATATCTTCCTTCTCAAGAGATTGCGCGGTAGGAATACACATCATTTATAATAAGGATTTCTTTGTTTAATTACACGACAATCATAAAGGTGGCGGGGATCATAAATAGTTGCTCGCTTTACGTGAAGCGATTCAGGCATTAGTACCACATATAGCCAAATCTAAACGTATCGGTTTTAGAATAGTAATAATAATAGGTTTCATATTTATAAAGAAGGATCAAGTGAGCGGTGTGTTTTTGTTTTGATACTATTTCTCATAGGTTTGGTATTTATTGGTTGAGATCAGTTGGATAAATATGGCTGATCGACTTTTAGCTTTCTTGTGGGACCCAGAACCTGAAAATGTAGATCATGAAAATGACATTGTTTGTCTAGGACAAGTTTATAGTCCTATATCATCATCACATCAGAATCAACCACAGGCTTTACACAACAACGTACAGGACGGAAGTTCTAATAATGATTCCATCAGTGGAACTGGGGGCCGCTTCAAACTTTCTTCTTCCGATGCTAAAGAATGGCCTGAGGAATTCTTGAAAGATGTTGGGTCGAAGTTATGGCTCACTTATAGACGAGATTTCCCGTTGATCCCACAGTCTAAAGATGGGCCATCATCGATAAGTGTTCGTGCTGGATTCACAGGAGCAGGCTTTGGTATTTCTGGATTCACTTCTGATGTTGGGTGGGGATGTATGATCCGTACTGGTCAATCTCTATTAGCAAATGCGATGCTGTTATTAGAACTGGGAAGAGATTGGCGAGCTGATCCTGATAATCCCAATGCTGCTGAACTCAAGATTCTTAGACTATTCCAAGATGATCCAGATGTACCATTTTCGTTACACAAGTTTGTCAGTCATGGAAAGGATATGTGTAATGTGAAGCCAGGTGAATGGTTTGGACCTTCTGCTGCTGCGAGCAGTATAAAGTAAGTTGCGACCTCGGCACCGAGTGGGTCCCAGCTGCCGGAGGCAGAATAGGAGTAATATCTAACCTTTTAGATTCTTATGTGAAGAATGTCATTCACAATTACGTGTATATTCAAATAATGAATCTGCAATATACGAAGACCAGTTGATGGAAATTGCCACCAATCATTACAAGGAAGACTTTAAACCGACACTAATTTTATTGGGAATGAGATTAGGAGTCGGTGGCGTCAATCCTGTATATAATGATTCTATCAAAGATTTCTTGAATTGTAAACAAGCAATAGGAATTGCTGGTGGTCGTCCCTCTGCATCGCATTATTTCTTTGGATATCAGGGTAATAACTTGTTTTACCTGGATCCCCACACACCTCAATCTTGTCTTAAATTCAATGACAATGGCAGTTTGACCGATCGGAAACTGTACCGGACTGTACATACTAAACGAATTCGGTTACTTAGTTTAAAACATATGGATCCTAGTATGTTGGTTGGGTTTTTAATTAGGGACCGCGAAGACTGGGAAGATTGGAAAAAGTTAATAAGCGAAATTAATAAGCGAGAGCCAGTTGTGAATATTTCAGCTCAAGAGCCTGATGAGTCTTCGCCCCAGGTGTCGGTTACTAGTTTCGATGACGAGAGTGAGATAATTGATTTACGCTCTAAATTTGATGTATCTCTAAGTGAAGAGAGGGAAGAAGATGATAATGATGAGAGTTCATTAGAGTACGATGGTGTCCCTGTAATGGTTAATTCCGAATCGAGTCATGTTGATGACACTTCTGAGATGATGATGAATGTTGATCATAACGATGGTGAGGATTCAGAGACTCATAATATGCCGCAGAATGTTTATGAAGCTCCGGTAATGATTGGTCCTGAAGCTTTTGATAGACATGATGTTGATGAGGCCCCAGTGATGGTGGATTCGGAGGCTGCTTCAGATAGACAGATGGTTGATGAAGCTCCGATAATGATTAATTCCGAGGATGCTGTAAGACAGATCGTCGATGACTCTCCGGTCATAATTAATTCGGAAGATACTAAAAGACAGATTGTCAACGAAGAAACTCCAGTATTAGTTGATTCACAAGCTAGGAGAGAAAGTATTGGTGACGCTGCTGTAATGGTTAATTTAGAGGATGGAAGGCAGAGTATTGGTGAGTCTTCGGTAATAATTGATTCGGACTATACCAAGGGAACTTCAAATCCTGGTGAAATTTATTTCGAGTCCCCAAGAAGGAAGCATAATTCTATTGGTGATGGATTTGAAGAAGATTATGCTTACGGTGATGATGACAATGACGACGGCAATGATTCCAGCGTGTATGAATCATCTTATTTTTCTGTAACATCTGAACCCCAGAAAAAACAGAGGATCTGGGCTACTCCATCATCAGATACCGAAGGTTCTCCGATAATGGTAGAAGAGGATAATAAAGGTGACAATGAAATCTCAGAAAATGGAAATGAAGAACATGGCGTTCCTCCAATATCTTCAACTGTGGTAGTAGAGAGGAATTAACAGATTGTACTGAGTGTATGTCTGTAAAGAGCCGAAAGTTTTTCTACACTCTGCTTTATTAGGCAGATAATGACCTCTTGTTATGATTGTTTTTAACCTTTGTTCTTTTAATGACCCTTTTCATATGTATTGCATTAGAAGCGCGGGACTTTGAGCTGCGTTATCTGGTCCTCGTGTTGGTTTATTTTTGTTGTTTATTCCCGACTCTGTCAGCTCTTTGCTAAGTAATGTCCCACTTAATGTTTAGGGGGTGGAATTTATTTATCATCAGATTAATGATATCTGAATTGTTCTCTTTGAATTCATATCCAAATGTCCCTATAAATGCATTAAGAAATGAATGAATAGTAATAGTTTATCCATATAGAAATTGATCTGGACCTAGGCATGTGGCTCTGGCGAACTAGGTTCAGCTGTGAGCTCGGGATACCAATTAGATCTCTCGAGCAGAATGATTGCTACGAGTCTGGGGTCTGGACATGGCTCCAGCCGCCGGGGGCGCGCGGGCGGCAGAATCAGTAGAAGCCGTCCGCTCGTAAAAAGATTTGGTACTTCGCTCAAGCTAAGGTCCTCGCTCTCAAAACAGAAATTATACTTCTCGAGCGAAGCCTGGGGTTTCGTACTAACCACCGGAGGCATATTGGACACTGTCCCCCTGAGATTAGGGCATCTCAAATTAGGGTTTCACGCGAGCGCGCGCGCGCCAACTTTGGTTACCCGGCTTTAGCTTGAAATACTATATAAGCAGCAGATTTCTCCCACTTTTTTAAATTTATTTCTTTTCTCTTTTTTTTCTTCATACTTACCTTGGGGCGTCGCCGGAGCTCAATAAGTCTTGGTGACTGGGTAGTCTAACGGCATTGCACACGGCGGTTATGGCTATCTGTCAGCTATCTTCGGGTAGTTCGAGTCTCATAATTTTTGATTTCAAATCTATCAAATTTGGTAGTATGAAGAAAAAGGATAGTTATGTATCTTTTCTTTAAATCTTTTATTTTCATGATATTTAGTGAGGTCACTGAATGTTGGGAATGTAGGTGATTTAAAGGCATTTGTAAATATAAATTAGTTTTTTTATTGACTTTGGGACGGTGGTAATTATTGTGATAGAAAGATATATATAATATAATCGTATAATAATAGAGCAGTATGATATAATTTTGAATAGTTGATTTTAGAATACGTTCAGTTGAGCTAAGCTCTCTAATAACTATTATAAGAAGTGGATGAAGCACAGCCCTCGCAGTATTCTGACTCAAAACATGTACTCAGGTCATCTAGAAATGATTTTATCATGGAAGTTTGAATTCAAGATTTCTTTGTCCCCAAAACTTTAATAATTTATTGAATTGAGATCTGAGATATCTGACACTCTCTTCATATTCGAGATGATTGACTCAGTCCATTCATCCTATCCAATCCAATGATTTTTTCACTGCCGAAGAGTCATTAGAAGTACATCACTCTCACCGCTATAACGGAAACAGCCACTAGTACATACATAACTATACCTCTTCTCAGATAATTTATCTCCATCGACTACGATATTTACAATCGGATAATCTTTCACCTCTAACGGCGGTTAACAGCCCAATAATTGCTAGCAATCCAGCATGGATGCCACGAGGTGAGAACGACTCAGAGCAGTAGGCAAGCACATTTATGTTAATTGCACTGTGTACAATTTGGAGTGTAGTGTTGCAACCGCGGGTGGCTGTATAACATCGCCATCATTGGAGCAACCGAAACGGACCTCCTCACCCCCGTCCTCCTTTTCTCCCTCCCACACTCTCGGTCACTCTACTCACTACTCCCCGATCAGTACTCCCTGGTAGTCATATTCTATTCCTCATGGCCCTTCCAATAAATCGTCAATATTGAAATTTGTATATCCTAAATCCGGATTATTCCGTCGGCTTACCGTCGGATTTGAAAAATCCGAGTCTTATTTTGGTTGGCCCGACGTGGCCCTCCGTTCCCCGTTCCCCTCCATGTTGTTGAGCGAGAAAAAATATTTTAAGGTTTAATCTCGTATTCGTTTGATCTAATTTATACATAGAAATATCTATATATATTTCGATTCGTCTGTCATTGTCGTTTGTTTCTTTAAGTTTGGTTTAAATATATGGAGTTAATGTCGACCTCTATCACCATTTCATTTATCTGATCTGATCTGCATATTGCTTTAATATTCATCTTACTTGTAAAATACATCTTTCGTTGTTTACTTTGAACGATTATGATTACGACGGAACAGAAACGATTCACCGTCTACAATGGAGCTTTTGTTCATTCATTGAATCTGAATCAGTTGGAGTTTGTTCCATCTGGAAGTATTGTTGTAGATGAGAATGGTACTATCACTTCTATCTATAAAAGCGATATTTCTTTAGGGGAAATAGCAAAAGAAAACAATCTTAATGGAGATCATCTTGTAAGTTAGTTATCTAGTGCTGCCGTTTGAGAATATTCCAAGGGAGCCGTTTCAAATCTATTACGATCTCAGCGTATCAAGGTTAACGCCTGTTGGGGTAATTGACCGGGAGAGCGGTGGGAGCAGTCGGCCCTGTTTCTAACAAGTATATAGACAGTCTTTTCTTCAAATGATCCAACTTCACCAACTATTACTTCCTTCTTCTTCCCTGGATTTATTGATACTCATATTCACGCTTCACAGTATCCAAATACAGGCATATTTGGAGATTCAACTTTGCTAGATTGGTTAACAACTTATACATTTCCATTAGAATCATCGTTTTCAGATTTAAAAAGAGCTGAAGATGTTTATTCCCAAGTAATCACTCGTACATTGGCTAATGGAACTACTACAGCTTCTTACTATGCTACTATTCATGTTGAGGCAACGAAATTATTAGCAGATTTGGCTCTGAAGAAGAAACAGCGCGCTTTTGTAGGCAGAGTTTGTATGGATAGTGACAATTCACCGGATTTCTACCGTGATGAGTCTCATGAGACCGCTAAAAAAGCCGATCTGGCTGTGATTGATTATATCACAGAATTAGATCCTGATTATAATATTATATCTCCTATATTAGCTCCTCGATTCGCTCCATCTTGTACTATTGAAACCATGAAATGGATGGGTGATCTGTTGAAAAAGAAACAAAATTTACTATGTCAAACACATATTTCCGAAAATCTTGGTGAGATAGAGTGGGTTAAAGAACTATTTCCAGAGTCATCATCTTATGCTGATGTTTATGATAAAGCAAATTTATTAACTGATCGTACAATTTTAGCTCATGCGATACATTTGAGTGAAGAAGAAAAATTGTTGATTAGTCAAAGAGGTTCCGGGATATCACATTGTCCTGTCAGTAATTCCTCAATTGGTAGTGGATTATGTCCTGTTAGATCTTTATTAGAAATGGACATTAAAGTGGGTTTGGGAACTGATGTGTCTGGCGGTTATTCACCTAGTATACTTGAGGTTGCTCGTCAAGCATTGACTGTTTCCAGATTGGTTTCACATTTTTCTGGTGATAATGATAAGGATAAGCTTTCAGCTGCCGAGGTCCTTTATTTGGCTACTTTAGGAGGTGCTCGAGTATGTAATATAAGTGATAAAGTTGGAAATTTTGAAGTAGGTAAAAAATGGGATGCTCAAAGAATTGATGTTTGTGTTAAAGGTAGTCCAGTTGATATTTTTCAGTGGTTTGAAAATGGTAATCCAGATCATAGGTTAAAATGGTTAGTTGAAAAATGGCTTTTTAATGGTGATGATAGGAATACTCGACAAGTTTGGGTAGATGGTGAACAGGTTGTTAATAAAGACCAAAATTAATAGAGAAATAGAGAACAAGATAATAATAAACTGTTGTGCATACCCTGTTGACTACGGCTGCTGTGGAGTAGTTCCAGACCTCGCTCGAGAGATCAGACTGTAGTCGAACGAAAATGACCTTATCAAGATTCCATGTCAGCCATCAGAGGCAAATAGAATAACCGAATGTTGTAACCAGCTACTGGCATCACCCCCCCCCCCCCCCCCCCCC
>JAKTRU010000045.1:49591-92256 GCA_030579875.1 Sugiyamaella paludigena
AATCCTGAAACTTTTCCTTCAATGAATTCCGAATTACGTATGACTTATAATAGTTAACAGAGTTACATGTAACTGTTATAGTTCCGACGACATGATTTTTAACAGTTAGTACAGTTAGTTAATTTAGATCTCAGTTGAATTACACACACATGTTAGTCATATTAAGGTCATATAGTGCAGTTAGTTAATAACTCACACTGGTGCTAGATGGTTATGTTTGTATCCAAGACCTTCCTGAGCCATGAGCACCACCAAAAAATGAGTCTTACGGGAGGAGATTTTGTCTTCCTGGGGTCTTAAGCCGAAACCTTCAAAGACGGGGGAAATACGTGCATGAATTTCATATTTACGGCCGATTAATTTCCTATTTCGTTCTGATAAGTATTAAGAAGTTGGTGCATAATGATAGCGGTAAGGGCAAATTTTATCATCAACTCTTCCCTGTTATTGATTCGGTAACTTCGCATTGTCAGTAGTCAAGGAAGACTCCTGTATCGTCAGGGAAGAATCTCACATCATCCGATACTCAGATATAAGTCGAGTATCGTCAAGAAAGAATCTCACGTCATCAGATACTGAGATAGAACTCGCGTATCTTCAGGAGTTCAGCAGCTGCATTAAAAAATAATTTAGCCAGATTTTCTCCTAGGGTAGGGGTGTTACATAGCTTATTTGTAGTTGTATCCTCAGCGTAACTAACTCTTTTCTCCGACGAATAATATCCTTTTATAGGGTGGTAAAATTATTGAACTTTGAATTTGTTTACCCGAAGCGACCGCGGTTCTCCATTCTTTCTTGCAACATTAATCTTTAATCCATATACAGTCTACGCGTTCGTCTTGAGTCTTTCAATTCGATTTATAATGATAACTTTAAGCAGGAGGAGACAATTTTTAACCACTGTTGCCCGCGTACTTCTGATTTCAAATGTGCTCGAAAATATGCTCCGAAGTTGTTACTGTATTTGACTAGTAGATTTAAATATCCCAGCGGCTCAAATAAATCTAGCTGAATTATTTTTAATGCCGCTGCTGAACTCCTCTAATATATTAGGTCCTTTCAATTGGTTTCGGAATTCGGCCATTTGTAGTTATCGGGCAGGTGGGGGGTTAGAGATTGGGCAGAGAATGGCCCAGATGATTGCTGAGTTTGTCACTCAACTGGTTTACACGGTAGACATAGTTCGGCCAGCTAGCTACACTATCTATCCATCTCCTTTTAATTATATATTCTCCTCCATCCTCGAACGACTAGCGCTAGAATTTTCATAATCACGTGATACGCAAATCTCACGCACGCGTACGCCTTCACCCGCGCGCTTGACGCGCGCTTAGACACGCGAGTTCCTGTACCGCCACGCGTCTCGGTCGCGACGAAAATATGCCATCTCTTGGAGCCGACCGACGACCACAAACACATACTTACTTAACCAACTAACCAAAGGTCTTAACATTTTGATGCGATATATGTGGTGGTGATATTGCGAATGATTTTTGATATCGATATGGAAATGTCGAGGTTACAAACTAATGGCGGAACGGTTACTGATGATGAAATAGAATCGAACAATAGCAATAGTCCTCAATTATCTCCACAATCAAAGATCAATAAACTATTGGCAGACTTCGATAAGGATTTTGATGATGAACATCAATCAGTGAATAATGAGAAAGAAGAACCCACTTTTAATTTGGCTGATTTCAGAAAGAAAATGAGAACTGGGCTCCATTTTGGTAGAAAAAATCGCACAATTAATAATGATGATAATGATGATAGCTATCGTGATGATGGTTTTAAAGAAAATCAAAAACACGTGGATGGTCCAGGAAGAAATTATCCTGAAAATAGTACGACTGAATTAGAATCTTTGGAACCTATAGAATCAGTACATTTACAGAAAGATCTCTCACCATCTGTGGAGCCTATTACTTCCAGTCCTATATTTAAAAATCCTTCTTCCCTTAGTCCGGCGGCATCTCTGATTGTGGATGTGGATTCTCACTCGCGTCAATTTGTTAATTCGAAGGCTGCGATTTTGGAAGACGATGATATGGAAAATCAAATAGGAACGCGGAAGCTACCATCGAGAAGGAATGAACTCCTCTCCTATGATGAAAACGATGATGAAGAAAATCAAATTGGAACACAGAAGCTAGCACCAAGAAGAGGTGAACTTCTTTTCTTCGATGATGAGAGTGATGATGACCAATCCAAACTTGGAGAGCACATTGTTAAGGAACATTCACTGATTAACAGATCGCACAATGAAAGCCTTTTTGTCTCAGACGAGGGAAGCGTGAGTGGTGGTGACGACGACGACCACCACTATGACCAATCGCTTCACAGGTTGCCATCATCCCCTATCCGGGCAGATTCACCAGGATCAATTAGTGTTATTGATGTCCCTCCTGATATGTCTTCGAGGAAAAGGCCCAAAAAGGTGAGTTTCAGTGCTACATCCA
This sequence comes from Sugiyamaella paludigena, assembly GCA_030579875.1. Taxonomy (NCBI): domain Eukaryota; kingdom Fungi; phylum Ascomycota; class Dipodascomycetes; order Dipodascales; family Trichomonascaceae; genus Sugiyamaella; species Sugiyamaella paludigena. The sequence continues at coordinate 52,054 of JAKTRU010000045.1, forward strand.
ATTGGTTCTAGAAAAGTTGTATTATGAGTAATCTAACATAATAGATAACTAAGAAAGAGCTTGAGATTATGGCAAAGGAAACCCAAAGAATGGAAAGAGGTAAGTAGTTCAAGAAAAGAAATATTTTCCAGAAAAAAGCTTAACACCAGAACAAACTGGGCCGTCTCTGACTCAATAACATGCCACACATGGGAATTACTGAATCACTTCTGCTGAGAGCTCTTATTTGCATTATGCGTTTACTGACATTTACATTTAGGCCTTGAGCTTGATCCTGGCTCTCATACAGTCAAAACAATAACTGTCGATGACTTCTTGGATCAATTTGATGATGATGACAATAGTGGTAACAATGATAGTAATTATTCCCGTGATACGCCTCCTACCAGTCCATTGGGTTCTACTTCTGCCATCACACTGAACAACAATAATAGTAGAAAAAGAGCAGAAAATTCAACAGCTCCTTCTCTATTAAGACCAAAACAACCAATTCCCCCAGTTATTCTGCCGCGGAGACTTACAAGTTTCGTCAAATCTACAGGGAAAAGTAGAGGTAATAGTGACGAATCTGACGACGATCTCGATATAATACCTCCTACTTATGCAACAAATATCACTAAACCGATAAAAAAATTAGCTGCTCTGGCCAGAGTTAATCTTTCCAAACGTAGCAAAGCGGAGCAACCTGGTTCAAATAAAAATAAGCTTCTGGCTATGATTGAAACGAAGCAAAGAGAACAAGCTATCAAAGATCGTGATGAAAGAATGATTGAGTTAAAAGCTCGTGGAATTCAGGTTTTTACCGAGGAAGAGAAAGCCAAGGAAAATGAAGTTGTTGAATCCCTGCTAGAACGTGAGAGAAGGCTCGCTGAAGACGTGCGAAGGCAGGAAATCAATGAGGACGATGAAGAAGACGCAGAATTTGATCCTCTCGCTGATGATATTGACGAAGACGACGAAGGCGATGAAGAGCAGGAAGACGACAATGACGAAGATAATTATGAAAATGGTCAAGACCTCAACAATTTAGTTGAAGACGAAGCGTCCGATGAATCAGATTCTGTCGGAAGCGAACTGAACGCTGATGCTGATGACGACGAAGACGCAGAAAATGACAACAATTCCGATGGAAACCAAAAACAACTTCCCATTATTCAAGTTCACAGCAGTTTCGCCAGCCTGTCGGATAATGAAGTTGATTCAGTTGGCACTCAGATCCGATCTAAAAGAACAAGAATTATAACTAATGACTCGGATGATGAAGAAGAAGACAGACTCGGTGATGAAATCTTAGTCAAAAATACTCAAGAAAGTCCTTCTCATGGTCTAGACATAACTGACTTTTTTGAAGTGACACAACCAAACAAACAACGAATCTCTGATTTATCTCCACAGGCACAAATGCAGGTACTTCGGAATAAAAGTAATGACCCTGATTTTTCTGCCCATGCAAATGGTGAAGGAATCTCTGAGCCTAAGGAGGACCCTGTTGAGACAGATTTCGCTCGGCTGAGAGAAATATATTTAGAAGATCACAGAAATAACTTTCCAATGCCAACTCAATTGTCTCAATTGCCTGAATTGAGCCAACATAGCGCTCAGCATAATGATGATTTCGGCGGTGATAGTCAGGCTACGGATGATTTTGGTATAGATGGTATTTTGAATGAGTTTGATGATAATGATGATATTCAGAGTGAGTTTATCGGTGACACACAGAAGGTAGTTTCGTTATCTAATTCACCATCTTCAATAAAATCACTTTCATATTCAAGAACGGAGAAGTCAAATTCAAAGAAAAATATTCACAAATATGATAAGAAGCGAAGCAATGCCAGATTTGTTGTTGATGAAGAAGCTGTTGAATCAGACGATGAATGGGCTGGGATTGGCGGAGCCAGTGACGATGACATCGATGGAGGTGATGATAATTACAACTTAGAGAACCTGGTCGATGATACTCGAAATGAAAATGTTGAGTCAGGTAAATTACAAGAGCTGTTTGCTGAAAAAGAACGTAATCGGGATGCAGAACAAATAAATAAGCTGATGGAGGATGTCATCAATGGTGGATGGCGAAAACGTAAAGCGGCAGGAGGAGGTTTGTTAGATGATTTAAGTGATTCAGATGATGAGGATTATTCAAAGGAACTTCTACGCCGTGAAAACCGCAAGCGAATGAAACTCATGGAAGAGGAGAAGCTTTCAGAATTGGCAAATAATACCAAAGCCAGTGCATTCATTGAATCAATTGCTGACGAAGTCACCGTAAAGAGTATCTTTTCTTTAGAAGGAGAAGATGACGAGGACAAAACGGAAGGAAATCAAACCAACAACCAACAAGAAACATCAACAGGTGTAACTCAAGTTATTGGCCAAACTGCTACAAAATATAGTAAGATGTCAATAACTTCCAATACGACCATGACAACCACCAACAAAGGCAAATTGAATGTCAATATAATCCGACGACAATTATCATTCTTAGACGAGGACTTCGAAAATGATGACACAACTCAACCTGTTACTTCATCTAATTCGTTGTCATCCTCGTCAACGATACAAGAAGATAGAGAACAGCTACAGGCAGAAATTTTCTATTCAGATCGTCGTACCAGTATTAGTAATGCAATTGACAGAATATCGGAAAGACGCTCACAGCTTGCAAGCGTACGAGCTGCTTCTGGTGATGACATGAGACCACAGACACGACGATCTGTAGGTTATGTCAACAGGTCAGAATCACAATCCGAAGCCACATCGAACTTCAAAAAGAATGTGGAGATTCTTGAATCATTAAGTACAAACTCTTTTTCTGCAAACAGTGGTCGCTCATCAGTGGTAGTCAAAGCGCCTCATGCAAAGCCTGTAAGAACCCTTGGTGCCCCGAAGAAAGTTGTCAAGGTTCTAAACAATGCTCAGAAGAATTCCAATCAGTTATTCATGGAGGGACGTTGGAACTGATCAAAGTATGTGGTCCTCTATGGCTATGTCTGGACTCAACCCTTAGCTAGGTATGCTGAGTCAGGCATCAATGTCAAGTAATTTTTATGTTAATTTAATCTCATTTGCTCGTTATATTAAACGTTCTCTTTGTTTTTTGCTCGTCCCATCTAACAACATCACGTTATAGCACACGGGATTTCAAGCGGGAGGGAGTGGGGAGGTCAAGACAGTCAGAAGTCTGTTGTCCTTTTTAATCTGGACCGTTGATCAAGCCTGATAAATTGTTAGCCCCGGGGGGAAGAGCTTACCATCACCTTATTATTAATCGTGAGGATACTATTATCAAGCTTTCTCTTTTTGTGATTGAGATTCTACGTTTGTCTCAATAGGGTTTTACCCAAGCTGAAGAAGGATATGAGATATGCCCCTCTTTTAGCTTACACATATATTCGATCTGTGCAGAGTGGAGCCAACCTGTAATCAATCGTTTTAATCATAGGATAAGTTTATTAATAATTATGGTCATGCAAAAGAAAAATAAATAGATATATAAAATTTAAATAAACAGAACAAGAAAAAAAAATTCATATCATCATCATACCAAACTCGTATTCATAGCTTCAGACATGGCGAGTGCGGAAACAGGAGTTTGTGTTGGAAAGGAATTGGCCAAAGCCTTGGAAATAAGCAAGTCTGCAGGTGTCAAAACATTATCGGACTGCGGAAGATCTTCAGGATGGGGCCTATGGGCATGTCGTTCTGATGCTAATTTCGATTGATGTTTTCCATTAGACATTCCAAATTTAGAAAATAGAGCCGACCAAGTGGTTTGAGGTTCAGTTTGATCATGAGAAGAAGATGTTGAAGAGTCCGAATCAGCAATGAAATCGTCAATTGATCCACGTCTTTTATGTCCCTTCCTGGAATCATTTGCAATGGCAGCAGATAACAATTGTTTGCTTTTCAATTTCGAATCTTTGGTCGGGGAAGCATACGTCATCTCTGCAGAAATTTCAGCAACAGCAATACCGGCTCTTGTACGGCCCCAAAAAGAGGGAGCAACAATAGAAAAGGGTTGGCGAGACACAGAAAGAACACTTTCATGAGATGCAACCCTACGGATAACTTTTGATAAATTCGGGTCATCGCCGCCATTATGATCGTTTCCCAAATCATCGTCAAGATATCTTTGAGTTCTGAGAATGCTCTCTTCAATAGTATCATCGGGGGTAGGTAGTAAGAGTTCCACACTTAGTCGACTATTCTTACGACTGTGTAAGGGGGAACTAAGAACAAAGTCGTCAAGATGTGAATTATTTCGACTATGAGTAAAATAGTTTGATCGAAACGATGTATCTTCATATAGGGGACGAAGTTTGACATTGTTTCCACCCAGAGTCGAGTTTGTTCTATTATGAATTCTATTATTTTTATTTCCTTTTCCAGCGGGCTTCTTAGTAGCTGTCACCATTTGTTTGTCGATTAGATTCTCTGGTGATGACAATGGAGGAGATGGAAGAGCCGAGGAGAAGTCAGGACTTTTAGGAAAGGGAAGACCACCAGTTGTCTTACGAAATTTAGAACCTTGAGTACGAGAAGGAGTAGGTGGAGCAGGATGGATAGGTTGAGCGACAGAAGAAGTAGATGAAGCAGTAATGCTATTTATGAGAAAGTCATCCAAACTATTATAATGATAATTCATAAAACTTGTAGCACCGTTATTATGATCAGTTACAGGTTCAGGACTGGGATTCACAACAGAAGTGTGCTTCTGAAGTTCAGATATTGTATGCTTAAGAGATTGGTCATTAAGAAAAGCCAATCTTGGAAATCTATCCGAAGACTGAATATTATGAGTGGTGGCAGTAGTACTATCGATGGCATAACCACTAGTCATATCAGAAGAATCGTCCAAAATACCGCCAGACATTTCTTCTAAATTTTCATATTGAATAGTTAATTTCTCTAATAACCTTTCGGCCTTGCGCCATCGTAATTCGGCCAAATTTTTATCTTTTGTAGCCAATTGAAGATCGATTTGTAAAGTTTCTCGTACAGATTCCAATGCAGAAATTTGATCTTCTAATGATTTGGCCTGCATCATATAAGTATTTAATCTTATAATACGATCTTTTGAAGCATTTAAATCATTGGATAATTTATTAATTCTAGCTTCCGAATCTGATAAAGCACCGGAACTATCTTGTAATTGTTGAATAAGACCAGAGTTATCAGATAATAATTTATTATTTTCTCGTATGACAACCTCTAAACTTTCATTCATTGAATTAATTTTTGCATCCATTTGGGCAGCTTCTTTTTCAGATTCTTGAACATATTCTTCATGAGTTGCTAATAATGCTTGACCGACTTCTGCAGCAGTATTTAAATCCTTTTGAAGCATTTCAATTTTCCTGGATAATTCTAAATAACAACGACAAGGTGAAATGATGCAGGAGGATGAGGATGACGAAGAAGAAGCAGACGAAGGTGAGGCCAACAAGTCACTATTACCACAATTGCAAGTAAAAGATGATATAGTGGTCGTCGTCGTCGCCGGTGACGTCAAATTCGATTCCTCAAAAGGATCACCTAAACAATCAAGAGTTAAATTACTCGGTTGTGTTTTAAGATCTTTGGTTGTGGTGAACTTATCAAGATTATGAGTAGCGATATATGAGGAAAGAGAATCTAAAGAGAATCTTTTTTCTAGATTTCTCGCCGGCATTGACTGAAAATGTAATTTTTTCTTTTTTTGGATTACGAGCAGGTGAAGGTGGTGGCGGTAGATGATGAGACAAATATCAGAAAGAGGTGAGTTGCAGATTGTGGACGGACCTCTATAAATATTAATCAATGAGAACAGGAACCAAACCTGATGAGTGATGAGAATAAATCAGAAAGAATTCTATTCTAACAATATAGCAATGAAATGATGGAACAGAAATGGTAAGAAGATAGATAGCTACTATAACATGGACATAAATCAAGAATAAAATGACCACTGATATCTCAGACAGGAATAGGTCTGTAACTTAATATAATAATAACGTTTTGTATGCTGGTGATGCTGTTTGGGCAATGATATCCAATCAATGGTACGCCTGAGATAGACTTTACGCACAGAACCAAAAGAATATTATTCTTGAGATACCGCCTTCAATTTAACGCAATATTTAAATTCCTATATTACTGTTAAAGTTACCACTAAGCTATTGTACCAATTTTAACTTTAATTGAAGCAAGGGGTAAATATTTAACAGAGATGGTTATGTTTGATAGTCCAGTAGTCAGCGTATATCAAGTAGTAGTAGTAGTAGTAGTAGTTGTAGTACAGTAGTAGTAGTAGTAGTAGTAGTAGTAGTAGTAGTAGTAGTGGCAGTCTCCAAAGATAACTTCAATATATAATTTAAGTAAAACAATATTTATCAAATAAATTTCTAGATATAAAGTAGCAGTGGCAATTTAAATATTAAGAAGAAGAGAAGCGAAGCAAACGATACGAACTAATGAAAGTCTAATGATAATAAGCGTTATACCACCACCACTACTCGTTATTACTTAAGAGTGTAGATCCCCCTCCTCTCCCCAACCAGCCAGCCACTTTAAATTAACGGTTTTAATAAACCGTTAATTAATAGCCGTATACGGCTAGTGGGTTTTTTTAGTGCGCGTGTACCCCACGCGTTTTACGCGTTCTCATGCAGGACCCCTGAAAAAGTTTGGTAGAGCACGAGCACGAGCTCATGATTATGATTTATTCTGAACGTTGAAATAATTTTTGCCATAATATGGCAGCATCCCCCCACCCCTTCTCTGCCTCCGGCGGTTGGGGCGCTGCCTCAGACTGTTTGCTCGATTTGTTGCCCGCCACTTATCACACAACCATTACCTCAACAGGATATTAACATCTGGTTGCGAGATCTGGAACTCAGCCCTAGAATAAGAAGGTCCAGAACAAATAGTATTGTTTTCGTAATCCTAGATCCTATACTGAGCTTTCAAGCGATCGTTTATAGATTTCTCATTTGCGCCAATAAACCTGTCACAATTTCATAATCTGGAGGCTTGAGCTTTCCATCTTTCAACATATCCAATAATTGGCGTTTGAATTCCATTTCTTTACGCTTGAATTCGAGCTCTCTATCTTGTCGTATCTGTTTAGTCTCTTGTTCCATCTTCCTTAACGCGAGCTCTTCATCTTTACGGTCTTGTTCTCTAATCTTTAATTCTAACTCGTGTTGTTTTATGCGCATATCGTCTTCTCTAATCTTTAATTCTAACTCTTGTGCTCCTATGTTCATCTCTCGTTCTCTAATATTTAATGTTAACTCTTCTCCTCTCATGTACGCGTCCCGTTCTCTCATTTGTATTGCTAACCGAATTCCTCTTATGTGCATCTCTTCTTCTATTGATTCTAACCCTCGTCGTTTTATTTCGTCATAACCATTGTATATCCCGTTTTTTGGTTTTATTGTTACTTGACGATTGGAATTATCCTCAATTCTCTTTGAAATTAGAAAATTATGCTCCTTCTTTCTATTAGTATTCCCATGACCTTCTCCATCTGAATCAGTTATATCAGAACTGCCAGAGCTATCATAGTAATCACCTTTTATGGGCTCATGTTCAGCTTGAAGATAATTCAAATGTCTTCCCACTGTTATCGGGTCTCTTCTCTTGCCGGTCATCGTGAACAGAAAGTCAGGCAATTTCTCATGAAATGACTCTTTTGTTATTTTGGTGTTTTTCTCTTGTAGTCCATTGAATGCTCCTTTGAAGTTGTCCGGATCTTCTTCAAGCCATTCTAAAATATACCGATCTTCAATTTCCGTCCAATCCTGGTCCTGTGAATTCATCTCAACAACCTCCAAGTCAAATTTCGGTGGGATTGATAAATGAGTAAAAAATGTATGATTGTTGTTCAAATAAAAATTTCCCGATCATATCAGAATGAAATTCTCTTATCAGGAGAAATCTGTAATAGAATATTTCTAAACTGAGTATGTCTCCCGTCGTCCACCCAGTCAAGTCGATCATCGAATGACCAAGGCTACTACTATATGCACGGCATAACTCTAAACCACTGAGGGTATTCCAGTGGCAGTTAGTGTGCCTTTGGCGGCTGAGGCCAAGCCCGAGACCCCCTGCCGCCCCCAGCCTCTAGAAGTTTAGCCCAAGTCCGAGACCCCCAGTCGCTGGAAGTTTAGGCCTACACCCCGGTCCCCCGGTCTAACCTTAACCAAATCTATGGCTCATGCTCAAAAAAATATTTACGCGTTTAGTTCGTGAAAAACCCAAACCCGTGTGGTCTGGTCTTGGACTGCATATCTCAGGTACATAATATTACGTACATATGCATTACACACATACATTGTGTACATATTACTGTATGTTCTGTTGTGTGTATCTGGATGGATTCCTCCCTAACTACCGGTAAGTGTACCCCTTAAGTCCTAAACATGCTGCTCCGGTTGCTCACCTAATTTTGGATGATGTAGGGATCTAAACAGAGTCTACAGAGGGGGGACATAGACGGAGAGAGGTAGATAGGGAGAGAGAAGCAGATAGGGAAAAGAAAGGCAGATGTGAAAAAGACAGCAGATAAAGGAAGAAACAGATAGAGAGAGGACACAGAGATGGATAAAAGTCCAGACTGCAGCTGCAGATTGTTTTTAGCTACAGCAGAAGGTATGTATATGCAAGAATGTTTGTTTTTAGATCGCTGTTCGAAACATCTGTCCAATGCTTTTGATACACACACCAGTTATACTCCTGTCTCTCCTTTCACTCATACTACTCATCTACAGATAGTGTACAATTTTGTTTTGATTTTCTGTTATTTTCTGTTATTTGTTTGTTATAGATGTCGTTGTCGATGATTATTTGATTCATTTGACACGCAACAAGCATCATCATCTATTTATATTTATATTTGATCTGTTCATTAATTCCTATTTGACTTTACCTATTGACCTTTTCTATTCATCGTTTTTCTCATAATGGATGCAACTGATAAAAGGAAAAAACTTTTTGCCCATAATCGAGGTCAATCACTTTTTCAATCGTTTTCTAATTCAACTGCTGCTACTAAGATTAATACTTATGGTAAGAAAAAAATCCGTACTCCAGCTTTATCAACTGCTCATGCTGATTATCAAGTATGGAGTCAACTAAATCTTAATAATAATGAATCTACATCAAGGCCGATATCAATCTTACAATCACCTTCTATCTCAGATAGCTCAAACTCATCTTCACCTATTATAAAATCTGATTCTCCACCTGTCGTTGGACTTGGACTTGAACTTGGAATTGAAAAACTTGCTCCTTTAGAATTTGATAATAATAAGGAAAATATCTCTTGGGAAGCTGAAACAACTGAAGTTTTACGTAAAATAAGACCCGCTTCATTAACTTCTTTAACATCTCCTAATGAATCATCTAAACATAATTCCTCTTCCTCATTATCATCTTCATCATCTTCAACATCATCTCCAAGAATTTCAAGATTAGTTAGAGCTATTTCAACTATATCTACAAATTCAATCTCATCAAAAGATACCATTGATGGCAATAATAAACTTAATCGTATTTCTCAACAATCATCAGTCTCAACTATTCAGCGCTATTCAATTGGTTCTACTTCTACTATGTCCATCAGCAATAATGTTGAAGTAGCAGCCCCTATTAAATCACCACAACTGCCAGTTCCTTCAAAACGATTTTCAACACTTATATTAGATTCTGGTAATCTTCGAAGAAGCTCTGTTGCACAAAATTTATCTCAGATTCTTCAATCTAGTGAAGATGATGAGGATGATGAAGAAACTAATACCACCAGAAATATCCCTGGTATTGTTGTTCCATTTCCAGGTGATGGTGAACAACATCAAGAAGAAGAAGAGGAAACAGAGGATATTGGTAATCTTAATATCCCTAGTTATGATAGAGAAAAAGTCACACAACCCACTGAAGTTAGCTATGGAGTGTGGGGCCGAGCTCAACTCATTGGAACTAATAGAAGAGAAGCAACTATCAGTGTTATTTCTTCTCCAGTTCCTCCTCCTATTCCATCTCCAGCTGTATCGAATTTTTCCGGTATATCTGGTATATCTGGAATTTCTAACAGCCTTTATTCTCCATCAATTTCTAGTAGCGGTAGCAGTGGTTCTCCAATGTTATCATATAAGAGAGATGGTACCAATTTGATCAAGCATAAAAAGGTTACAAAAGGTGCAATTTCTGGCCCAACGTCCTTGGTGAATCATCAGGATTTCTTTGCTTCTCGTCCAAGTATCGATAGTAATAGAAGTATCACAAGTGAATTATCTCGGGCTGGCTCTCCTGCAGAAAGTGGAACAGGAAGCATACCAAGATCTTCATCATCAAGATATGGATCCTCTTTTCTTTCATCATTAACGCCTCACGCAAGTATGCTGTCTCTGAGATCGTCAAAAAAGTCCGAATCAACAACATCGACAACTGACCCAGTACAATCTACCTCTGGTTCCTCCAGGCTCTCGAAACATGCTCATAAATTATCTCTTGTAAATGGCTTCTCCAAAAAGGCGTCCATTCAAGATATGAAGAGATTGATATCATTTTCTCCTAGTTCGTCTTCACTGTTTCGAATTGCTCAAGGAGGAGGAGGACTAGACGCAAGCGGAACAAATGGTGGTAATATTAATGGTGATTTTAATAACAAACGAAATGGTGCTGGTTCGAACCGTCATAGCATTCTTTCTCGTTCACCTGGAGAGGCCACGTTCGATAAATCTATGATCTCCTTACCAACTCCTGTAGACGGGTCTCGAGAAAAATTAAGAAATAAATTAAGAGCTAGTAGTTCTTTATTATCTTTGGCACGATCAGATACCAGTGAATCACTTACTATAGGTATTCCCATTGAAGAATATGAACAGAATCAACTTCAAGCCTTATTGGGATTATGCAGTTCTTTTGATATTCAAGATTTTACTCAGTATATTGAAGAAGAATATGATGGTAATGGTAATGAGCTGAGTAAACTTGCTGAAGCTTCATTCAGTGAAGTGTTTATTAAAAAATATCGATCTAAGTCATCGTCAAAAATCTTAAAGATCATTCCATTTGGTAATGAAGAACTTGATCAGCTACCAGTTCAGGATATTATTCAGGAATTAACTATTGCTAGAATGCTTATGTCATTAGATGGATTTGTGAATATTTTAAGTTCTTCTGTGGTTAAAGGTAGTTATCCAAGGAAACTCCTAGAATTATGGGATAGTTATCATGAACAATATCAATCTCAAAATTATAGACCGGATTTTTTTAAGGATAATCAACTGTATTGTATTATTGTTATGACTAATGCCGGTACTGATCTGGAGCACTTTGAACTTTCTTCATGGCATGATGCTGAATCAATCTTTTGGCAAGTTGTGAATTCTCTAGCTAATGCTGAAGATAAATTCGATTTCGAACATCGTGATCTTCATTGGGGAAATATTGTTATTGATACAAAGACAATCAAAAATAATGACATCGTTTCACAAGCCACAGAAATGCTGAATAATTTATCAATTGAAGATGAATCAACGGGATTCTCATCTGATGATAGTATTGATAGCAGTTCTGATACCATTGACAACCAAAACGCACTTAAAGTTACAATTATTGATTATACTTTATCAAGAGCTATGACAGATGACGGTAATGTAGTTTTCACTCGTTTGGACCATCCGGATTTTTTCAGAGGTAGAGGAGATTATCAATTTGATATTTATCGGTTTATGAGAAGCATCGTTGGCGGAATGTCTGCCTATATTCATTCTCCTGGAATAGGTGGCGGTGCTAATGGTGCTGGACAATCCATGTCTCCGTCTATGCATTTATCACCAGATCCTATTAGTTTATCTGGATCCAATTGTAATGAGCCTCAATCTACCAATTGGTCTTATTTCTGTCCGAAAACAAATGTTTTATGGCTTCATTATCTCGTGGATAAACTTCTTAATGCCAAATCACTTCCAAGGGTTTCAACTACTAGAAGTGGACGATTGAGTTTCGGTGGTGGATCAAATGGTTCTTTACGTGAGGCATATCTAAAAGGCCAAACGTCTTATGGAGTCAATGATGAAGCAAGAGCTTGTAGAACACTAGAAAATGTACATAAGAGTCTTGATCCCAGGAAAAAGCGATTTGGAGGTAAAAAGAATGGTGGTCCCATGACGTTCCAAGACTTTAATAGCGCAAAGGATATTTTAAAGTGGGGTATCGAAAAGAAATATGTTCCTGAGGAGTTTCTATAAACAAGCACAAATGTATGACTATTTGATATAAATGTAATTCTAATTAAGAAAAACTATCTCATCAAGAAAATGCCTCCAGCGGCTGGGGCTATGCCCCAGACCCCTAGGCTCGCTTCGCTCGATGTTCAGGCACCCGCCAGAGACTGTGACATATAGATCATTTTTCATTTCATCTATAATACAAGAAAATATCATTACTGTCAATAAACTCACTGCACTTTTTTGGTACCTGCAGTTGCAGTGAATTTCTGAGGAGGAGGAGAAGATATCCAGTGATATAATGAAGAAATGAATCTCAAAATACTTGAGACTGCCCATTCACAAATCAAAAGCCAATTTGAAACAGAAATCGAATTCATGGGAGCAGATGAAAATGATAAAACCCATAATACATAATAAGGTAAAATATTCGGAGGTAGCCAAATAACAGCCACCTTTCTATATGTGATTCTGAAATACATCTTCAATCCAGTTGTTGCAGCAAACTTTATAGCCTTGAGGGCTAGACCCAACCTAGATTTTTGACTTGTCAGTTGAGCATTGAGCTTATCAATTTCTACCTTAGTAGCAGAATATTGTCTATCAAGTTTAGCCCATTTGGCAAATTCATCTTTACTACTAGTATTAGAACGCTCTGTATGCAAATCAATGGCTTTCCGTTTTGCAGTCCTTAATTCCTGGAAGATTTTAGAAGGGCTTAACCAGATATATAATTCCCATGTCTGAATCATGTTAGCTAGGCAATGCAAGAACTACCCGTACGAACCAAACCAAACTTACTAATTCCTTTATGTTATTTACACCAATTGCATCTATTACTTTGGTATAACAGACTACCAATAATACAAGAAATATAACTTGCATGGTAGGTATCAAGAGTGAGCTCTGTAATCACTCACCACCAAACAAAAAAGAAAATGTTTGTAGAGAATTTCAATCAACTGGAATGCAGTGCTTATATAATGGATGATGATGAGCTTGTTAGTCAATCCGATTTATTCATGTTGTACTGACTGGTACTGTACACAGTGTAAAATATTAGTAGTTCGTGAAGGTATTGATGAAATGCTAATAACCGCCTTTGTGGCACACCCACCACGTTAAACGCTTGTGTTACCTCGTATAGCAGCATAATGCTATTCATGGTACAGAGTAACAGTTAGTAAAGCCATATCAGAGAACGTCTAATAGCCGGAGGAAGCAGTAAAATTTCATGACTGTCAAACACCGGAAGAAGTAGTAAATTTCATGAACGTAGTATAATAGTATATACATATAGTATATAATTCAATATATTGATAATTTAATATTACTTTGGCTGTGACTCGGACTATGCTCCAGACCTTAGCTCCCGTGCTCAAGAAGCCTGAACTATTCTATATGAACTTAACCTCGAGCGAACACTAGCCGTCGAAGACGGGGAAGCCATGGCCACTTCCGTGTGTGGGACGTGCCAAGTGCGCGGCTAATTCTAGATCTGTGTTATTCTATTATCAAAGTTATGAACATTAACAACTTAATAAAATAACTTGCTAGAAACTATCATATTCTTATATTAAGGTTATATATATATAAGAATAATATGTTTTTAAAGTATCTTTATATGGATCCCGGATCGTATGCTGCCTTTTGTCACCACCTCACTTTTGCCCGTGTCAGATTTGATATCAGAACTTACCACCCACGAACCTAATAAAAAGGTTTGACCAATACCTATATATATATTGAGCGATAAAAGTTATTTCTTTTTCTCGCGGGTTATATTCGTTCAAGGAATAAAAATTCTTAGTGAATATATTTGGAGAGCTGTTGTTTCTCATATTTGTTGGTTGCTGGTGATAAACTTTTTCTGATATTTATTTAAAGTTCATTCATCGTCAGTAGATTTTCCATTTTTAATTTTTGTGATTTTTTAGACAGAATTTAAAGGATCAATTGATTCTAGTGATTGGTTTAGAGAAGTAGGCTGAATTGTTGAAACCGAAGCAACTTAAAGAAACTGAAAATACGAACAGGAACAGGAATAGGAACGAAAACGAAAACATACCAATCAGATCAGATTGGGTTCATAAATTGATAATATTTACTTCATACTCTGGGAGGATCTTTTCGTCATGTCAAATCTATCTGATTCACCTGATCGATCAATAACAGGTCCAAGTGGTGGGAATCAACCACTTCAAAATCAACAGCAACAAAGTTCCATTCGAAAAGCTAATAATGATGTAATTGTAGGCGGTGGAAATGAAGAAGACGATGAAGAAGAGGAGGAAGAAGAAGAAGAAGAAGAGGAAGAAGATGAAGAAGAAGAAATCGGTGGTGGTGCTGGTGGCGGAGGTAATGACGGTAGTGTTGATGGCGAAAGATATAAATTTTTATTTGATGAATCTGATGATGTATCATCAGGATCAATAGGATTTGAATCATGGATTCGTGGATTTTGTTCAATTGTTGGTCATGAATTCTTTGCTGAAGTATCTGAAGAATTTATTGAGGATGATTTCAATTTGACCGGATTGGGTCCTTTAATTCCACATTATAAAGAAGCACTTGAATTAATATTAGATCTGGAACCAGAACAACCCCTTAAGTTACCTACTATCCCTATAATAGAACAGTCTGCTGAACAATTATATGGCCTGATACATGCAAGATTTATTGTTTCAAGACAAGGTTTACAAATGATGGCTCAAAAATATCATTATCAACATTTTGGTAATTGTCCTCGATATTATTGCCATGGTACAGGTTTATTACCAGTTGGTAGGCATGATATGCCTGGATTCGAAACTGTAAGACTTTATTGTCCTTGTTGCATGGACATTTATGTCCCTCCAAATTCAAGATATCTTAGCATTGATGGAGCTTTTTTTGGAACTTCTTTCCCAGGGTTATTTTTAAAAGCTTATCCAGATATTGAAAAAGAATGTTATCGTCGCAGAAAACAACAGGGTCAATTTGAATTAACTATATATGGGTTTAAGATTTCTGAATTGAGTAAAAGTGGGTCAAGAATGAAATGGTTGCGCCAAGTTCCAGTTAATGATAACGACTTGGATGAGACTAGACCTGTTGATAATGATGATGATGATGATAATGATGATGAGAACAATCATGAAATTGAGGATGACGATATTGATGATGGTCCGCATGAAGGATCTCAGCTGCAAGAACAACATCAACAACAACAATACCCCCAATCACAAACATCTAGTGTCGCAGATGGAAAACGGTCAACGAATGATAACGAAAGCATGATGAGCATTAGCATGAATGGTGAAACGTGAAACAGAAACAGTAATGGAAAAGTAATGTGATGGATGGCTTTTTACGAACATATATTAAATAAACAAAGTGTTAATAAAGATTGTGTATAGTTATAATGATCATTTATGAATGAATTCCTAATACCCATCTGCGAACTGCGTCCGACCCCGGTCCACTGCCCCCGGCGGCTGGTGCGTTAAATAGCGAGATAAAGGGCCCAAGAGGAGATAGCGGTTCGAGGGGTTCTCGAGCGAAGCGAGAGCTAGGGGTCTGGGGCTGGCCCCAGCCGCCGGAGGCTGACGTCATCGGGGGACAAGTCAAAAAAATATATATAGATATATTTACAAAATAATTATGCATTGAGAGCTTCATCAATTTGACCTTTGATATTCTGCCAATAACTAAGTTTAATGGTTTCATTCTTCGCAGTTTCAAGATCATCTTCCTTGAATGCTCTATCAAGGATTGCCTCGGATTCTTTGAAGCGTTGATCATTATCTTGCTGTAATGATAATAAATCTTCTCGAGAAGATGACTCAGCTATAGCTTCACGAGCCATTAATACATCCATAAGTAAATCTTCATCTTGTAAAGAATCCCGTTCTGATAAAGCATCAATGCCTCTTATTAGTAATAAATGTTCAGCTCTTTGAAGAGGATTTAATAGAGATCTATAAGCAATATTAAGTTGAGATGATTTTATTTCGAATTCTTTACGAATGTCACTATTTGGATCAACTGATCCAGCTTTATCTGGATGAGTAGCACCTTGCAATTGAAGAAATTCCTTCTTCAATTGTTTTGAATCAATAATAAAAGGACCTTTTGGAGGTGGACCATGAGGAAATGATTTAGGGAATAATGCATAATGAGAAGATGAAGGAGGACTAGGATTAGATGGTTTAGTACTTTCGAATCTAATAAATGACAAAATATTTTTTCTACTATGATGATAAATAGCAGCAGAAATAGATGATGAATTAATACCACCTCTACCGGCAGTGGCCAAAGAATAGAATCGGTTCATTGATAAGAAATAGTTTTATATACAGTATGAAAATAAATATTTTAGGATCCAACTCAATCAATATCCATATAATCTAAATCAATGGAGATGAATCTGATGAAATTAAAATAGAAATAGACAGTAAAACAAAATCACCAACCAGCATTAATTCATTTAATCAATCAACAGTAAGAGATCCGGTCATGACGAGATCAGAGATCAATCAATCTCAATAAACCAGGAAAGATGGTGAAGTTCAAGAATTTGCCCCACTATAATAGCCGCGCGCATCTTATGCTTGAGTTGGAGTAAAATAATTCGGAACTCCCCAGCCGCCGGAGGCAAATAGAACGCAGATCCTTTCTGGCTCCGGCGGCTAGGCGTAGCCCAGACCCGATCACTCGCTCGAGATTAAGACTGTACCGTTTCTCTCAGCTTTACTCAGCAATCGCGTAGTAATAGTACGGAACTGTATGCAAGTTCACTAGCATACTAAGAAAAACATAAGATACTGTATATCAACCAGTTCTGGAAATATTTGAAAAATTCTTTTGTCAATACCCAATACTCACTACCGTACTAAATATTTGTAATATAATTTATAAATAAACTCCTTATCAATAGAACTTCGACGACCCCAGTAAATACCTCCATATTAATTTAGGGTTAGGGTTGTTTATTCCCTAGTTGCGAACTTTATGGTTTGAGGACTATCCATATAGTTACTGACAATACTATGTATATTTCAACCAGCTGTTCGACTATATTAACTATCAACTTAAAAAGTAAACGATCAGAGATTAAACCAGCGGATCCAGGAATTTTTGCCTTCATATACGGTTGTAAATATGTGTTCATAGTCCCGTTAATTTCATTATCAACCTCCTATAACATCACATTTTTGTCAGTTTTTTCAAAGCCGCATTTTGAAGCCGCATATCTACAAACTCTTATCCGTCGACCATGAAATTTCGCTTCAAATATTTTTTAGAGTCATTTCATAGTCAGAGTGGTTCATTCATTACGCTATCAGAGTGTTAATTTCATCTCGTCCTAGCCGTTATAGGTCTTCTTTCACTTAAAGGCATTGTTTACTTTTTCTGTATGAAAAATAGGAGAAGCTCTAATCTTCTACTATCAGGTTTAACGACGATTATCACTACCAATCCTTTGAAACGGTTTGTATCATTTGCATTATCCCCAGCCCGGATCACCCCAGTAGGAAAGAGGATTTCGCCATTATTATCAACACGCAACATGTCTGAAATAATCAAATCACAAACCGATGGTACTGCCAGTGCTAGTGTTACTGGTGGTTCTACCCCCACTCCAATTCAATTCACTTTGAAAACTCCGAAAGGTACTAAAGATTGGTCAGATAAAGATATGACTATTAGATCAGCTATCTTTGACACTATAACTAAAGTTTTTAAACGTCATGGTGGTGTTACTATTGATACTCCTGTATTTGAATTAAGAGAAATCTTATCTGGAAAATATGGTGAAGATTCTAAATTAATCTATAATTTAGAAGATCAAGGAGGTGAATTAACCTCATTAAGATATGATTTGACTGTACCATTTGCTCGATTTGTTGCTATGAATGGTATTCAAAATATTAAAAGGTATCATATTGCTAAAGTTTATAGAAGAGATCAACCAGCAATGACAAAAGGTCGTATGAGAGAATTCTATCAATGTGATTTCGATATTGCTGGTAGTTATGAAAATATGGTTGCCGATGCTGAAATCCTATCTATTACTGTCGAAGGATTAACTGGTTTGGGTTTAACTGATTTTACTGTTAAAGTCAATCATCGTAAAATTCTTGATGGTATATTTGAACATTGTGGAGTAAAAGAAGAAGATGTTCGAAAAATTTCTAGCTCTGTAGATAAACTCGATAAAGTTCCTTGGGCAGATGTTAAAAGAGAAATGATAAAAGATAAGGGTCTATCGGAAGAAGTTGCCGACAGAATTGGTGAATATGTTCTTATAAAGGGATCAGTTACTGATGTCTTAAATAAATTAAAAGCTGATTCTGAACTTTTAAAGAACCCTTCTGCTGCTGTAGGTGTTTCTGATATGGAAACTGCTTTACCTTATCTTGAAGCTTTTGGTATTACAAAATATTTATCATTTGATTTATCACTTGCTCGTGGATTGGATTATTATACCGGACTTATATATGAAGCAGTTACTGCTGCATCTGCTCCTCCTAGTATTGATGCAACTGCTGAACCAGCTTCTGGTGATAAGAAGAAACACAGTAAAAAATCTAAAAAATCTGTTGCTAATGATGACGATGATAATTCGGAAAATGTTGGTGTTGGTTCAATTGCAGGGGGTGGTAGATATGATAATTTAGTAGGGATGTTTGCTGGCACAAATAAAAAGAATGCTTCAATTCCTTGTGTTGGTGTATCTTTTGGTATCGAGCGTATATTCTCTTTAATTAGGGCTCGTCCTGGTTTATATGATAAAGCTCGTCCTAGTTCCACTCAAGTTTTCATTATGGCTTTTGGTGGAGGTCCTCAATGGACTGGGTTCCTTAATGAACGACTTTCTGTAGCAAAACTATTATGGGATGGTGGTATTGAAGCCGAATTCTTGTATAAAACAAAACCTAAAACCCCTAAACAGTTTGAAGCTGCCGAAAAATCCGGATGTCCATTTGCTGTTATTCTTGGTCAAGAAGAATATCCAAAGGGTTTGGTTAAAGTGAAAGAATTGGGTCTTGGTTCTGATTCTGATCAAGGAACTGATGTTCGTCTTGAAGATGTTGTTAAGTTTATTAAAGCCAAGATTGACTCGAAGAATAATGGTTTTGACCACGCTTTCCAATTACTTTCTTTAGGTGATAGTAGCGATAAGAATTAGACATGTGTATTAATATAGATAAATTATGTTTTGTATATATATGCCTTGGTGGCTGAAAATCCGGCTCGATCAGATAATGAAGGTAGATGTCTGAGTAATTCGTTATGGCGGAAGGGGTGGTGGTGAAACGGCAGAAGACGTCCCATGTGAAGATATGGGAGTACTAAATTCAACGCAGATGCTCCTCGCCGCCGAGTCCCTGCCGGAGTGGGCGAGAACAGCTGGATGGTTGCTTTCGGCCGACGTCCAGGAGGGATGATGATGAGGATCTTCCCAGCTTCATCACTGATGTTGCTGATTTCCAACCAAGGGATAACCTGGGTTAAAATTGCCATTGAGAGACCGTTTGCACCACCTTCGAGTAAGATTCATATTGGCTGCTATAGTGCTCAGGTCCTTAAGAGATGGCGCCCTAGACCATCGTCTATTGACATAGACGCCTTAACAATACGGATTTCCGTATTCGTTATTGGGCATTCTTTGATAGCCGGTTTCACGCCAACTCTGAAAGCGATATTATCATGACACCGAATATGCTGAAAGGAAAATTTTAGCGCAAAACCGACCTTTCTCGGGCCCAACGAGAAAACCCCCCTCAGGATAATTAAATCCGCTATTGCATCATTTTTGTTTTTTCATTGCTCCACCGTGGTATCATACAAGGCGGTATTAACTCAATGTATTTGCTTTCATTCAAGTTGCTATCGGCACTTTTTCTGTAGGAGAGAGTGATTCAGTGCAAGAATATAACGTGGTCGCTAATGGAATCTGCAAAGCTTTTATCTATTTAGCACTCTATTATTATAATCTATTGTTATTGGCTGGTCCAATACTCTCGTTCTGTTTTATTTATCAAGTATTACTTTAGTTGGATCCATTATTCTGTTTTCAAGAAAAATTCACCGAGAGGAAAGGTCATGAAACATAAGATGAACTTTCATTTGAAAAAATGAACTTCTGGCTGAAGCTTAATCAACCGAGGTAGATAAAGCTATTGTGGAAAACTTCATTCGGCCCGGACGTTGACCCTTCGAATCCGTTTCTAGTGTTGGCTTCAGCTATCCGAAAATATTTTCAACAAGCTAAGTTCATTCGAGCTTCGTTTAGATAGCTCGTAGTGCCTTCAACCGTTCATTCAAGCCATCCTCCGCCTCTTCAACCGGATCTGCCTGTACCGCTTGAGGGATATCTTTAGAACCCAGATTATGTTCAAGTTCCAATCCGGACTCATCAGCAACTCTCTGTATTAGTAAATCCACCTCATCTTGGGGAGCCGATACAGCAGTTGAAGTTGAAATTGTATTTTCAACATACGATGTCACAGTATCCATATCCTCAAACTGACTCTCGAATTTATCCATAACAATTGATATCTTTTCAGTATTCAAATTTTCTAGAGCCTTATCCATACCTTTGACAACCATAGCCATATTGGCAGTAACCTGTCGCATTGTAATAGCCGTTTGTATTCGGCTAGCGCTGGCATCTAACCGTGCAGATAATCTGAGAAGATCCAATCGTTCTCTTTGTTTTCTAATAACATTCTGGGCATAGAGCCTGGCGATATCATTGTTCCCTTCTTGTATGGCCTGTCAGTTAGCATTTGAGCTGATGGAAGGGTGATCTCCAGAGTAAGCCACCGGAGGCAAAACTACGGGGTCACATACCTTTTTCAAGTTCTTCTCTTCCTTTTGACGTTCCTTATCAACCCTGACAGCCTGTCTCTGGAGTTGTTTCGATGAGAACTACAAAATGTTAGCAATCAATTATTATAATAACCATTCGCGATTAGATATCGAATATCATGTTTCCATAGATTTTAATAGATACCTTCAAATTGAATAAAGAATCTGATAAAGTTAGAACAAAATACAACAATCATTTACAGGCAACTTTCTTATTCATCAACATACTTTCCAAACCTGACATTATATAATCGACCACAACTTATCTCTATTTTTAGAAATCGAATCCCTTGTTAGAAATAAAGATAAAGATCAAGGGGCAAAACATAGCGGAAACCCGAAAGAACTAGTTCACGAAGAATAATAGTCCGATTTTGATAGGGACTCGAGGTATGCCCGAGGCCAATTCGAGGTCAAGACTGCAGCTAGCTAGATCTAGCTAGATCCATGCAGAATATATTACAGGTCATTTGGCATCGGCTATCGGATATCGGAAGGCCAATTCAAGAAGATTTTCCATAGGAAATCAAAATCTATTTTCCAGAATCTCAGTAATGGGAATTAGTAATATGAGCTTGGAACCGTAGCAATATAGGCTGGATTGTGGCAAACATTTCGAATATAAATATGGCTCTACTCTGTCGTTCATTTCATTGTTTATTCCCTACTCTAACTATAAACCCTATTAACATTGTAAATGTCCTATTTTATATATTTCATTTGTACATCCCAAGATGAGCGTCGCACCCTTGAATGTAGCACCCGTGCTTCCTAAATCCCAACTAAGACTGTATATAAGCCAAAGGTAGTAGTATCTTTACAATCACCAAAAAGATGAGCAGCTCAGACGTTGAGTAGTATTTATCAAAAGTTTATTCTTTTAATATGTTTATTTCTATTTATCATTAAATCTAGTATACATATACTTCTGGCATTAAATTATTGTTCTCGTTTGTTATTTATTAGATGATAGAATCTCCTTTAATCGAGGGACCTTCAATCTGACAATCAAATGATCATCGGGAGTGTAAGATTGCTGAGTATGAAATCGAATTTGTGGGCTTGCAGCTCTTTGGGCAGCAGCAGCAGCCGAAGTACGACTAGTTCCAGTAAGACTTCTATCACCTAGACTAATGTTCGCAGCATTCTGGGCATGTAATGGAGGTCTACCTCTACGAGCGGTTGTGCCAATAGATGGACGTGGAGTTTCATCTTCATCATCACTCTCGTCGGCCTTACTGGCCTGTTTTCGTACTAAATCCAGAGCCTTGTCAACAGCCCCCGGTAATAAAGACGAAAAAACCGGGGTTCGGAATGTACGAACCGCCTCTCGGAGATCAGGTAATGTAGGACCACCTCTACGACCGGCCCTTCCTTGACGTCGTTTACGCCGACTATCACGATCTCTATCTTTATCTTGACGATCCAATTCCATATTAGGGATTTCAAAGAGGACAGGCGAAAAATCCTTAACAAACCCGGGAGCTCTTAAAAAGCCATCATCAGTTACAGTAGGACATAATTCTCTTAAGATATCATCATCTTCAACGGGTCGTCCATCAAAGGAATGACCAACAAGAAATAAAGTTTTAGTAAATAGTTGAGTCTGTTCTCGAATAGCATGAGCAATACTAGTTGCAAATTCTCCAGGTAAACTTAGATCTCTACACATTGCTTCAGCGAATTTTTCTGGATTATTGTCAGAACAATTAATATCCCATTCGAACTGATCAATAAGATTGTGTTGTCCAACAGTAATATCAAGTTTTATTGTTATTCGCATATCATCATTGATAACCGCAAGCCCTGTTGATGGAATTGTTCCGACTATTCCTGAAGAGGTTACTCCAGATGTGGCAGGAGTAGTAGCTCCAGTATTACCAGTAGTAATACTAGTAACATCTATTGAATTACTGGTTAATCCCACTGGTGTTCCTACGGTATTGGCCACAGTAACATCTCCTGCACTCGCTGCTGTTGCTGTTGATGTTGCTGCTGCTACAGTATTATTATTATTATTATTATTGCTTCCAGTATTATTACTACTGAACGCATGGGGATGGAAATCATTAAGGACTTCGCTGATATGATTGGCTATCATTGGAGCATATGCTAATGGGATAGCATAATCTTCAGCCAGAATTTCGGCGAACTGAGCTACAGAGATGACTTTTTCATTAATATTCCAGGTAAAAGTGTCTCTCAATCGATATTTATCCATATCGATATCTAATCTAACAGGTGCTAATATCTCAGGTAAAGTAGCTATATATTCAGCTTGTTCTTTATCAATAAATATTTCACTTGCTAGTCTTTTCCCACCTCTTTTTCGATCTCTTGGATAGATCAAATTCATTTTCGACCCTGTCCAACCATGACCATATCCTGAATAGCCATTCTGAAATATAGCACTAGGCTGGACTTGTCTTATTTGACGAGCCTGATCATAATAATCATATTCCACTTGTTTTCTATGAACCAGTGACGCATATCGTTCTTCTTGTTTATGAAGGATAAGGTCCTGTTGAGCATCTTTTGATATTATCTGGGCTAGATTCTTTTCTTCTAGAGTTTCCTTAGGAAGATCTTTGACAGCTGATAAAATTTCTTCAGGAGTTGCAGCTTTTAGAGTTATTACAGGAATTTGGAGAGAAGGTATACCGCCAGGGATACCACCAGTACCGTCGCCTGGAGGAGGACCTGTTGTTTGACTACCACTAGACATAAAACCACCCGGTGGTCCACCTGGAGGCCCACCTGCACCATCACCCACAGAGTATCTTCCATGTTGTAGAGACATTTGAGGCTGAAGTTGGAGGTTAGGATTTTGTGCTCCAGGACTTGACATGAATGCCTGTTGTCGTGAATTCTGTGATGGACCTTGTTGAGATAACCGTTGTTGTTGTTGTTGTAGTTGTTGTAGTTGCTGCTGTTGCTGCTGTTGCTGCTGTTGCTGTTGTTGCTGTTGTGGTGATGGCTGTTGCTGTCGCTGATGCTGTTGATTTTGAGGTTGATTTTGTGATACACCAGCAGCTTGGTTTTGATTCTGGAACTGTTGTTGAAGTTGTTGTTGAAGATATTGTGCATATTTGGCCTGATTGGGATTTTGAAATTGATTAGAACCTAGGCCGGGACCACTAGAGCCTAATGCATTTGGATTTATACCCGGGCCCATACCAGGGCCCATATTTGGACCACCGCCAACACTTAGATCACCTGGACCAATAGTTTGAGAGCCTCCAGGACTGGTATTAAATTGAAATGAGTTTCTGAATTGTTGTTGCTGTTGGTTCTGATTCGGAGTGAACTGTTGCTGCTGTTGTTGAATATTTTGAGGACTCCTGATTTCTTTCTGAGGAATTAAGATATTTCCACCACTACCAGGGTTACTATTATTCCTACCAAAAGGGGAATCATTACTGTTGCTCTCGCCAACTGAAAATTGATTATATTGTTCAAAAGGGTATGACATTATGAACCGAATATATATAAATACCTTTATCTGTTGAGTTTTGTAAGGTTGTTGTAGGATCTACCCGATCACCAAAGAATTTGATTGTACTTCCCGTATATTCAGTCCTCGAACTATTCTTCTATTCTTCTTTCATTAACCAGTCGTGAATATAACAGCTACTAATTACAGTGAGCGAATAACAAATCGCGACAGAGAAACCGACAGAGAAACCGACAGAGAAACAGACAGAGAACGACAGATACAGACTGAGATTTATAAACAGACAGAGATACAGATGGAGACGGACGAAGAGAGAGAGAACCAGCCTGAACCAAACATCGTGAAAGAGAGAGAGGCAGGTGGGCGTCAGTTGAAGTTCGCGAACTTGAACCTCTGAAAGGAGGGTAACCATTTCTAGCCTGAAATCAAAAATGACCACTTATTGACACTTTCCTCTGGGTTTCCAACGATGGCCATCGCTCGATATTCTGTCAATTTCTGTCAATAAAGAGGGGATAGAGCCTCCGGATGTTAGTGCTAGGGAGTCTGGGAGTATGGGAGTACGCCTTTCGGCAGGTGGTGGAGACACAACAGAGGTGAGGAATGGAGACACTGGTTCTGGTACTGCTTACATAAGCTATAAATATCGATACAGTATTAATCAAAAACTACCATTTATTTGTCCTACGGTATTTAATGACATGATAAGAGCTTCTTTCGATCTCTCCGTCATCTTCTTTAACTTCGATCAGAATAAAATTAAACTCATTAAGATCATTCATTTTACAGGATGCCAACTTATAATAATGATGAAGGTACTACAGCTGAATATGAGAAAATGAAGAAAGAGCTGAAAGAGCTTATTGCAAAGAAACGAACTTTGGATAAGAATCTTGTAAGTGTACTAATAATATTGATAGTGGTGTTTTGCTCGGGATTGTGTTTCGGCATATAGCTTAGGTCTGGGTGTATAGTTACTAACTCTCTAGAATCAAGTGGAGGAACAGATATATAAATTAGAAGGAGCATATCTTGAAGAAACTCAAAATGGCAATATTGTTAAAGGTTTTGACAATTACATTAAAGGTAGTCAAAATAAAAGACGAGCTGTTTTAGGTGAACAAGATCGAATATTCTCTTCTAGTTCTGCGGTGTTTCTAAAGGTTAAGATGAAAGAAGAAGAGGATGGAAGGTGATTTTACACCGGAAGCTGTCATGCTTGATCCGGATAATCAACAGATAAGGTATAGTGACCTATAGTGCCGTTCATTCGTCCTCGGCCGTTCTTGGAATCATTAATCTAATAAGTTCCTCTTGAACAGTATTGCTACCGGTAGCGTTAATATGTTTGGACGGGTTCTGAGCCCACCAGGGACAAATACTACAGTCCAGGTACCACGTCAATTTGCTAAGATACGTCACCCAGTACATATATTTCTTCTAGTAGTATATAAGCTTAACTTCTGTAATCTCCATTAATAGTAACATATTCATGACTTAAATCACATGTCCAAAATTTAGCTGATGCACCACCACCAGTCCCTAAAGATACTTTAATTTCAAGGTCCTCAAATTGTAAAATTTCACTAGCTCGATCTTCATCAACTATTTCAGGTTCACCATTGACCAATAATTTGAGTTCAGGACTTCCATCAGTCGGAATAAATGATACACTAGTTTTAAAAGGTTCAACGGGAACTCCTGCATATCCAGTAGCACATAAAATACGACCCCAATTAGCATCTTTACCATATAAAGCAGTCTTAACCAATGCTGAAGTTGCAATTGTAGAAGCTACTTTTTTAGCGTCTTCAAATGTAAGAGCATCTTCTACTTTTATAGTAACAAATTTGGTTGCCCCTTCACCATCTCTAACAACTAATTGAGCTAATTCTTCAGCAAACTCAGTGATAATACCACGAAGAATTTCGAAACTATCACTGGTGGAAGTAGTGATTAATGCACCACCAGCTGCACCATTTGAAAGTGCAGCAATAGTATCATTAGTAGACATATCTCCATCAACACTAATTGAATTAAAACTTCGATCTACTGCATATTTTAAGGCTGATTCAAGAGCATCTTTAGATACAGGGGCATCAGTAACGAAAAATCCTAATAGGGTAGCCATATTAGGATGTATCATCCCTGCTCCTTTAGCCAATCCAGCTATTCTATAAGAATTGGATCCAATTGAAAATCGCTTTGAAATTAATTTTGGGAAAGTATCTGTCGTACATATTGCCTTTGCACAGTTCAACCAAGCATTGTGATCTGTTCCTAAATTAGAATTCACAAGAATAGGAATTCCCTTCAGAATATTTTCTATAGGTAATCGCTGACCGATAACTCCAGTTGACATAACCAAAGAAGATGAAGCAGAAGATGAAGATGATATAGCAGTATCAGCAGTATCAACCATAGATTGAGCATCCTTTAATCCACCTTCGCCAGTTACAGCATTCGCACATCCACTATTAATTATAATTGATCTCAACCCAACCCCGTTATTTTCTTTCAGGACTTTTTTTGAAATCTGTACAGGAGCAGCTTGGAAAATATTTGTAGTAAATACAGCAGCTCCAGAACAATCATTATCTGATACTATCATAGCTAGATCAAGAGCATCTTCCTTTTTCTTAACACCACAATGAATTCCTCCAACGCGATATCCTTTGGGATAAGTACCAGAAGTTGGAACATATTTCGATTTATCAATGGCATTCTGTTTGGGTCTAGTTGTTGAAATAAATCTATTGGAAGCAGTAACAGTTGAGGAGAATGCTAAAATAGGACGAACACTCTTCCCTAGAGAAGAAGAAAATGGTAGCATTTCAAAACCAATTCAAAATAATGCGAAAATAATAATAACCCTGACGAACGACAGACAATGACTTAGAGGTTCCGTCAAAAGATAACGGACTGACCAATTCTTCTATTATTTTCTCTCTTTCTTTAATATCCTTTTGAATTGAAAGAAAGAAATAGGTTGTGTATGCCAATATATATTCGAAAATCAATTGACGTTATGATTCAACGAATAATGACTCTTGATGTTGAAAAAGTCGTAGATCTCGATCGCGCGCTTTTTAGGTTTGCATTGCATTGCAGTTATGTAGTACGGCTATTACTAGCCACAGCCAAACCAGAATCACAGCTTATCAAAAAAAAGCACTCAAATATAAACATCACGACTAGACGGACTTAGATTGGCCGAACGAGGCATATTTTTACAGCAAAGAACTATTCTACCTCTGGTGGCTCGGGGCGTATCCCGCACAGCTTGTCATTATACAATGGGAGACGAAGGAAACTGTCCAAAATAGGCAGTTTCTAATTGTTAATGCCGAATTAGGCAATGACCAGCAGGGACCTAACCTCGAGCGGAAGCGAGCCATGGGCCTGCTATACGTAAAGGAGGATGTGGTGACTCCAGTGCTACAGCAGCTCCAGCATTTGAGGTCGAGCTCTATGTCCATTTCACTCCCCTCATGACCAAACTCAGGGCCATAACCTCGGGTCACTGGAGGCAGAGAAGGTGAAAACAGACAGACAATTGAATACCTATCTTAGGACAATTCCTATATTCAATATAAACTATGTCTCCTAATTATGATCTATATTTTTCTTCTCACCTAACTTAAGCTAACTTTTATAATTCGTATTGAAATAATTCGAGATTATCCAGTATCCTTGATAACTGCAAGTTTCAGAGAGATTCATATTAGAATAATAATTGAAAGGTTAAATTAAAGCTCTTTATTCGGATATCAAAAGACACTACATGCTGAAAATGATCGCCATATGCATAATGCCGAAAGGTCTTTATAAGCTGACGATCCCTAACCAGATCTAATCAGATCCAGTTCTAAACCTTGATAAGAAATGACGACCCCCTGGCTGACCGACTCAGGCATTGCCCCAGACCCGTAACACCACCCGCCGAACTCTAAAACTGGACCATAAAAGTACTACAGAAGATTCCAGGAGATAGGCAGTTTTCTCAAGAGACCTTCTAGTAAGATATGCAATATGCAGTATTATCGATATAATTACTTTGACGAGTCACTTGAGGCAGATGATATATAAGATGATATGTACAAATCACTTATGATGGTGAACAGTGCTATAATCGCAAAGGCAGAGAGGGCGGTAAATTCGGACCGGTAATAGCAATCATTATTTTATGCAAATGGCATGTGAAAGGAACTGACATGGAAATTCGTGTCCTCCAAAACGTATGACATTCATTACATTAAAAAATAATGAGGTTTCTTGGATGATACATGATCACAGGATATAGATAGGCAGAGGAGGACAAAAATGTGGGTCATTCTCGGACGACGTGTCACAATGTAATATTAGTATTTTAATATTTAAGAGCTAGGGAAAGAAATTGTTTTTCCTAATGAATATCACTCGGTCTATTTTATTTTTTATTATTCATTTGATAATTTTCTAATTCCTTCCCAATAAAATGTCGAATGAAGAGCGTGTAACGGAACTAGAAAAAGAATTAGAGATCCTCAACAGGCGTAAACTTATGATCGACGAGACTTTAAATAAAGTCCACTTTGATAACTTTCGTGGTAAGTGTCATGACCAAAGATGAGCGGAATCTTCTGTTGCTTCTGTCTTCACTAACTTCGCATCAGGTCACGACCGTCGTAATTTGATTGATTCCCGCCTTCATGAGGCGCAACTTGCTGTTCGAAGAGAAATATCGGACTTGGAAGAAGAATTGTCTACTCTTAAACAGCAGACCAGCTTTTGTATAGTGACATAATAGTATTTGATATGTTTTAAATGTATTTCCTAATTATTCTACAATCTGTTAGCCTGGATCAATACTAGCTGCCTCAGATGGCTAGGTACCTGTCTCAGACCCGTAGCTGGCTTTGTGAATCCGCTTTTGTAGATGCAATTTCTCACAAGTAGTTTTTGTATGATATCATCCTCATCATCACCTAATAAGTTGTTCAACTGGTCATTTGAGGCACACAGCATATTGAATGAATGAATCTGCAAAGCTCAAACATGTCCAGGGAGTAGAACAGGATGATATGCGTCGATGCTATAGAGATGGGCGAGAGGCGGGAAGGGGAAGGGAGGGGTGATGGGTCCCGGATCAGACGACATGTCACAGATGAAACTGTAATAGTCATCGATTTCAATATTTAAAGCGAGACGAAAGAACCTCACAATTATCGGGTTTCCTTTTTTATTCATTTAATACTTTTCAATTATTTCCGCGCAAAATGTCTACAGATGAAGAACGTATAAAGGATTTAGAACAACGATTAGAGACACTTAACAATTTTAAACTGATGATCGAGTCAAATATACAAGACATATCTATGGAAGATATGGACAGGAGTAAGTTATAAGACCATCGACAAGTAGTGAAACTATCCCTTATCTTAAAATTCTGTTTTTACTAACTTTGAAACAGGCGTCAAACGTGAATGGGTTGCCGACCTTCAGCACGACCTGGAGGCTGTTCGCATAGAAATAAAGGACCTGGAAAGAGAATTATCAACTCTGAGACCTAGCTTTTGTATAGTAGCCTAATAGCAATTGATAAATTTTAATAAACAAATAAACCCGATATCATTACCGAACCATAATCCTTAGATTAATAGTAGATATGTTTCTCTCGGATCCCCAGAACTTGTTCGCTTCGCGCGAGGTTAAGCGGCAGTAGTATGCACCGAGAGTATATTAACAGACTATGAAAAATGGCAGGTGCAGCGACTGCTATCTTCCAACACCTACGTGGCAGGGGGAGAATGCGAGAGAATAATGGATCGTGACAGGATGAGATGTCACAAACTGGAATAAGGTGGTCGATAATTTCAATATTTAAAGTGACGGAATAACATGCATTTCTCTTGATATCATCATCATCTCTCTTCTATTCATTTCATATCCACAAAATGATTAGTGTTGAAGAGCTGGTGATGAGAATAAGAGAAGAAATAGGAAGACTTCAACGAATTAGACAAGTCAATGCGGAAAATATACGAAGAATGTTGAGAATTTCTCCTAGTAAGTTATACTTGAATGCAATTGAACTGTTTCTACCTCTACTAACTTTAAAGCAACCACTGCTATACTTCAAAGACGTTATGAACTGGAACGTGAAGATGCCGATTGTGTTGCACGAATCCGGGCACTGGAAAGACAATTATCACTTCTCAGATTTTAGTACCACAAATTAGTTTTTTCCTCTAATCTATTTTGAAACAATTTGAAAAAAGTAATACTAGCTATACTAATTGATTAAATTTTATAATCTTTTTCCAATTATACAACTGGTTATTCCGAGAGTTGGAACTCTGCCAACCGCTGGGGAGTGTCTTTTTTCCTCCTGCCCCTAGCTCTCGCTACGCTCGAGAATCCGAATAGAATCTTCAATGATAAAACCCAAGCGAAGCGAACAATCAGTGTCTGAGGCTCCGCCCCAGCCACCGGAGGCAAAAAGGGGCCGAAATAGGATGGTCCACACAATAGATTAATATCCTTATAAACGCATTTATTTCAATCCTGTCAGATACGAACAAGCAAAATAACACGTAATAGACGCGCGTAATCTACGTGATACACGCGTCGGACATATACCTTTAAGCGCGTCTCAGGGTGTTGGCCATACCATTCCACTATCTTATCTGACCTTATCTTATTTATATCTTGTTAGAATCAAAAGTTTTAGAGTATATATAAAACGATCTTTTCTCAATGAATTCTTCAGATGATGATATCAACTATGATGAATTATTGGAAAAAAGCTCTGGTCTTCCAAGGAGATATTCAGAGGAGAATGATGAAGATACACTGGTTACCACCACTATAAGTAGCGATTCAAATACGAATACCAAGATATCGAGCTCTATCGGCACTACACCCATCAAATCTCCCTGGTGGGAATTGTCATCCGGATCCATCAAGCCCAGTGCTTCTAAGTCCTCGAGCTCCATCAAGTCGACTGACTCCATTACGCCCATCAGGTCCACTGCTTCTAAGTCCACAGGCTCCATCAAATCCACCGACTCCGTCAGGATTACACCCATCATGCCTAGAACTTCCAAGTCTACAGGCTTTATCACTCCGACCTCTTCCATCACCCCCAACTCTTCCTTAACCAGAAATACCAATCTACCAACTGATATCACTATTCACCGCGAATGGAGTATTGGGACTATGGGGTCATATATTTACCCAACCAATCTTCCAATCAGAGAATATCAAATGAATATCGTCAAAAAAGCACTTCTAACCAATGTGTTATGCGCACTGCCAACTGGTTTAGGAAAAACTTTCATCGCTAGTACAATAATGCTCAATTGGTATCGATGGACACTTGATACCAAAATTATATTTATGGCTCCTACTAGACCCTTGGTATCTCAACAAATTGAAGCCTGTTTATGTATTACTGGAATCCCACGTAGTGATACATGTGTTATGATTGGTTCTAGTATTACTAAGGAAAAGCG
The DNA here is from genome assembly GCA_030579875.1 of Sugiyamaella paludigena. Classification (NCBI taxonomy): domain Eukaryota; kingdom Fungi; phylum Ascomycota; class Dipodascomycetes; order Dipodascales; family Trichomonascaceae; genus Sugiyamaella; species Sugiyamaella paludigena. The sequence continues at coordinate 84,081 of JAKTRU010000045.1, forward strand.
TGAAGAAGAATGGAAAACAAAACGAGTCTTTTTTTCCACTCCTCAAATAGTTGATATTGATCTGAAAAATGGAATCATTGATCCCAAATCAATTATATGTCTTGTTGTTGATGAAGCTCATAGAGCTACAGGTGGGCATGCCTATGTTGAAGTGGTGAAATATATTTCTCAATTCAATCCGTCATTTCGTATTTTGGCACTTACTGCTACTCCATCTGGTCATATAGACGGAGTACAAGAGGTTATCAATAACCTAAATATCTCAAAAGCTGAGATTTACACAGAAGATAGCGATGAAGTCCGTAAGTATGTTTATGAACGACAGATAATAAACGTTAAAACTGAACCATCCGAGGAAGAAAAAATTATTATTGGTCATATTTCAAAAGCTATCCTACCATTACTTTCAGAAGCTAATAAAGCTAAAGTTTATCATGTAAGGGATCCCGAAAATATCACTCAATTCGGAGTTCTTCAGGCTTCTCAGAGATATAACGCATCTCCGGCAGGAAAATCCAATTCTCCCATGGTTTTTAAAATAAGGGGTATCTTATCAGTTTTGATAAAAATAGGTCAAGCTATGCATTTACTAAAAGTTCACGGGATTGTCCCGTTTTATAATTGTTTAAAGCAAATTGAATTGAATGCCAATGATGGTGCTAGTGACAAGAAGACAACAAAGAGGAAGAACAAATTTCTCGACCAATTTATATCTCATTCTGGTTTTCTAGATTGTATGGGTTTCTGTCATGATTTATTCATTGAAGATGAAACAAGTGGGAGAATCAAAGACAAGTTTATAGGTCATCCGAAATTACAAAATCTTGTAGATATTATTTTTAATTTCTATCACAACCGTGATGGTGAACCTCCATCGGATTCTCGAATAATTATTTTTTCTGAATATAGAGAATCAGCTTTGGAGATTGAGAGAGTTCTTAGAGATCACTGTTGGTTTACAGTTCGTCCTCACTTATTCATTGGTCAAGCCGCTAGTGGAGGAGTAGATTCATCTGGAAAGAGAAAAAATGGTATGAGCCAAAAAGAACAGCAAGAGGTGGTTAAGGATTTCAAAAATGGAAAATATAATACATTGATAGCAACATCAATTGGAGAAGAAGGTTTAGATATCGGACAAGTTGACTTGATCGTCTGTTATGATCAATCGAAAAGTCCTATTCGTAGTCTCCAGAGAATGGGTCGTACAGGACGAAAACGAGATGGTAAGATTTATTTGCTTATGACAAATCAAGAGAATCAAAATTTAGAACAGGCATTGAAAGGCTATAAATATATTCAAGATCAGATCAATAAGGATACGGCATTTAAATATAGTCCTAGTGATCCGATTCTTCCACTCGCTGATCCTATTTGTTTAAAACGATTCATCGAGATCCCAGATGAAAATAAAGAGGTTTTAACAAAGGTCAAAAGTAGTAGTGATTTGATAGATGAGATTTTTGTCAAGAATTCAGAATCGAAAAAATCTAATTCAAGTAAGAAAATAGGTAAGAGGAAGAAGGTACAATCGGAAGATGATGGATATTACTCTTTGATTGATTCATTTGAGAATCCTCAATCATCTCCTCCTCTGAAAAGAGCAAGAGTAGAGAATGTTGCTGACGACGACGATGATGATATTCGAATAATATCCAGCCAAGAATATCGAACTGGTAAGAGTTCATCACCTTCTGCCTACCAAGGATTACCTATCAAGCAGAACGAAACAAAAGAAATGAGACATGATTCCGCTTCTAATAATATTACTCCGATATCTAAAGCAAAGAGGAGTTATGTCACACCACCTAGCAGTTCCAGTGGATCACTACCGGTTGAGGCTGTAACAGACCATTATTCGAGTGAAATAGATTGGGGTGTTTTTGATATTTAGTGAAACTCTCCTCAGGGAATTGATCTTATGGTCTGAGGCAAATAAAAGAGAAACTTTGACTGGTCAATCCATAGTGTATTGAGTTGATATATATATGCTTTTGTAATAAAATGATCTTTGTTACCAACTTCTGAATTTATCCAATCAATATAAATAACATTCACTTCACAGGGCCTGGAGACGTCGGAAATACAAACAGGCCAAAATGAGTGCCGGTATTGTCGGCTCTGCTAAAATCTTCCACTCGCAGGATAACTCCGCTCCCGACTCTGTAGCTCGCTTCGTTAGGATTGTATTACCGGGATGAGGGGATCCTTTAGCGTTGCGAGAGCTTAGGCCGCGATGGCCCAGCCGCCAGAGGCAGATACACGATGGATCGTGCTGTAACTGCAGTGATCCCACGACTTAGCGGATAACACTCAGTAATGAATATCACTACCAATGGAAGGTTTCATAATCTCCTGGACTTGCCCTTGCTGCGGTAAAGATTACGCTTCCTCGGGCACGTACCAGATAGAAGTATACAGTTTAACATTTATAAATGTATATATGTATATGAATGTATGTCATAAAATAAAACAATAAATAGTTGATCGTAACTCATTTCTGCTTTTTGCGCAGTTGTGTACTATCATCAACAGCAGCAGTGGCAGTACGTTTTGTTCCAGGAAAGGAACTTGCTTTAATATCATTATCTTCATTAGAAATGCGTCTGGATGGATATTCAAAATGTTGACCTTCAAAAACATTTTGTGATACTCTCGGAGCTTCAGTAAAATATGAATGTAAAAGAGCATCATTGGCGGTGATTCTTTTAGATGGATCATATTCAAGCAAACTAGTTAATAAATCAAATCCTTTTGGGTTTGTCCAACCGGTAGAATGATACCAAGATTCTGAATTAGGCGAATACGTTTTCATAGCTTGTAGAGAATGATATTCAGGATATTTTGCTAAAGCAGGCCATTTTTCAATTGAAGGAGAGCCTAATATTTCCACAACTTTTTGTACTTGGTTTCTTTGGAAAGGTACATTTCTCTTATTATCCATTTTTGCTTCTTCTCCTTTGAAAATAGGACGAAGTGATAAAAGTTCAGCGAAAACACAACCGACAGCCCAAAGATCTATAGCAGGAGTATAATGTCTAGCTCCAAAAAGTAATTCAGGAGCACGATACCAGATAGTTACAACCACTTTATCACCAGCCCATAAAGACTGCAAAGGCTCTTGAAATAATCTTGCAAGACCTAAATCACCAATTTTAACTACCCCATCAGAAGTAAGCATAATATTAGCAGGTTTAAGATCACGATGGAGCACCCAATTTTGATGTAAATAAGATACACCATTTAATAATTGCCATAACACGGATTTGACAGTAGATTCCGGTATTGGTCTTCTTTCAGGATGACAATGAAAATGAATAATTTGTAATAAATCATGTTCAGCAAAATCAAAAATCATATAGATACTTTTATCTTCAAGAATGATTTCTACTAATTTAGTAATATTCTTATGATTCAATTCTCTACAGAGGGCCATTTCACGACAAGCGGATTGAGAGATTCCTGTATAGTGGGTTATTTCACCTTCTTTATCAGCTTTAAATTTTTTAATAGCACACACACGATTCATTTTAGTATCATTTTGTGATGATGATGATGCTGTTGTTGTTGTTATGGTCGTAGCTATTGTAGATGATGATGATTTCGCAGTTGCTTTATATACTCTGCCATAAGTGCCGGCAGCAATATAACCAACTATGTCATATTTGCTAAGAACACGAACTCTTTCTTGATCTTTTCTAGCCTTATAAGCAGCTAAAGGATTAGCAACAGAAGCAGGCATATTTAATACGAGAAACAAGAGGATTTGATGAAGACCAATTATTGTTGTTGTTATTAACATTAACTCGATTGATATTTCCTGCGATACCTATTAAACTATTCAAATTAGAACTGATATTATTATTAGAAGGGTTAACAGTAGTTGTGATAGATATTGGAACTTCGATTACGAATGAGAGTACCACTACCACCAACACCACCAAGAGAATTCCTCCTTATATTATTTAAATAATTACTTTTATTATTAACATTAGAATTCAAATGTATCTGTTGATAAGAATTAGAATCAATATTCAAAAGATTATTGTTAGAAAGGAAACTTGGTGGAGCTTGTTTCTATGATGGAAGTCGATCGATAAAAAGGGCAATTCACGTGACTATTTCCGATGTCCGACCGGGCCCCTGAACCTTCGACGATGCCGTCAAGTACTAATTGCAGTGATTTTTGTGAATTCACGTGATGATGATATGGATTATTGTATGGTAATAATTGCTGATTGATGATATTATTTTGACAATTTGGTGGCCCTGGACCTGCTGAAGACCTTCTATTATCCATAGAAGGATGAAAGGGAAGAGGAAATGGTGGAAAACGTGGTGAGATCAGGAGTAGAGTGGGAGTGGAGTGGGTGTGAGTGGGAGTGAGCAGGAGTGGATCAAGCAAGAGGAGGTCGAGGAGGAGGACGAGAGTGAAACCAAGAAAAATCAAAGAGAAAAGAAAGAGAGAAGAAAAAGAAATAGAAGAGGAGAAAAACCTATTAGATCAAGAGAAGAAAACAAAAAAATGCAGATGACCCGAATCCGAGGCCTCTCTCATTCTACTCAGCTGGAGATGAAAATTTGGTACGAGATTTTGAAGTTTCGGTCGAAGTTAGGATTCGGGCGGAGATATATGGTGGGGTCGTACGGCTGTTTCTAAGTAAAACTTTATTTTGGGTAGAAGTGGGGGAGGGGCGGTCAATTTGGTGGGGTTGACATCTGAACTAGTGATGTGTCGTGTGTGGTTTTGGCAGTGGCCAGTGAGGTTTTGGTAGGAAACTTCAGCTGATCGAATATTCAGAATGGGGAAGCGTAAAATAACTAATACCGCTTCGGCCATAAATATATCATAAAACAGAAAGAGAAAAGAAAGAAGAAACATACATGGACAGTGTTAAGATCTTTCTTCTATTTTCTCATGCACGGTAACACTGCTGGAGTTTGCTTAGCTGAGCCCAAGTTAACATTGCCACCATATTTATCTTCTCCTCCAGATTCTAGTTTTGATGCATTCAATAGCCAGGATTCAGAGTTGGTCTAGAGAAAGCCGAACTGAGCCGGTTTAATCTGGTAGTACTAGGCATTGTATGCAATCCTTCTAACCGCACTGGACCCCACTAATGCTCCGCGGATCTTAGGCGAGAATCCTGCTGCCTCTCGTCTGCCCAGTTTGCCTTCGGTGGCTGGGGCTCTCCTAGCTCTCGCTAGGTGGAGAAGTGAAGGAAGGGATCATGTTAAAGTGACAGAGACAGGGTCTAGCCGCAGATGAGAACAAAAGTGACAAACCGACATCTGGCCGTCATTTACTGAGTGCTGACTCGATAGAAACAGGCGAAAATAACATTTGAAAGTTGTCTGTGTATAACATACTTTGCCAGGTTGTATATATATGATTGCAAGCATTATTTCCAACCATGTTAGCCATGGTAAGAAAGGATATAACCCAATAACTGATCGATATTGCTCATATATGATCAAAACCGGGGGTAAAGATCAAGACAGTTTAGTCAAAATCTTAGTCTTGATCGCCAGACGATTAGAATTGGATCTTGGCCAATGAATATATCATTAATCCTGTGAAAATTTCCGAAAATAAAAACTTGAAAAGTCTTTGAAAAGTCTTTCGGCAATTCCACCAGGATTGATCAACATTGAGCCCAATTTCTTCGGCGACATAAAGAACAGGAACTTCGCAGCGATTGGAATCCGCCGAAGATCCACGCTGCCGCCGCCCATGAACAGATAACTCCCTCGAGAGAAACAAGGATAGATGATTCCATGATTCCAATATATATAATTTTGACTGAAATAGAAAAAAGACAGAAAACAACTGGAAAGACTTATTATATGACTGTAAATAATGAGGTTCAACCGTAAGCACACGAATATGAGCTTCTAGTCTTTCAAGGATGGCATTCTAGTATTCCACCTCTTTGATACCTGCTTAGCATTGCCAATCTCAGATTCAGGAAATCCTTCCAATATACGAGATCTATGTTGTCAGAGAATCTGTTCATCTTTGATAGCCCTTCCAATATGCTGAAAAGCTCATCAATATGAGCTACATTGGTTATCCTTTTCCTTTCGATTAATCTTATGTCATCTTCTACGGTTGCCAGTATAGCGCTCAAAGTCCAGGATTAATCTTGTGTTATCATCTAAGGTTGCTATAGCAGATCTGGATGTTGTCCTCATAATATTATTCTCAAGTCGATCTCCAGCTAGTATCATCAGAATTCCTGTATTAACAGTAATCAACTCGCTCAGCCAGAAGTTTGGTTGCTTTTAATCTCGGACAAACTGTTCTTCGAGGGTTAAATCTAAAAACTTTATCAACCCAAGGGTGCGGTATGACAATTGGGATCATTGTCGAGCAATCTTCCGGGATTAAAACATGGTATGACAATATTATCTCAATTACTGATAATATCATATCACGCTTCAATATGAGCGATCGCTTACTTAGATCGAAATATCACTAGAGATATCTTCCCCAGAATATTGTGTTACTATATTGTCAACATTAATGATATATTTCACTATACAGGCTTTGACTTCAACTCTGAGAGGCCATCATCATATCTCGCATAGCAACGTCGATAGCGAAAGTTGCACTCCTCCGGCTTCAAATTTTCTAACTGGACGACTTTCGAGTACTACGATCATTAGGTTCTTCACACATTTTCTTAGCTCCCGGTCTGCCACTTCCTTGAGAATCGACTGGCCCCAAAAAACTACACAATTCTTTTTAGAAATCATCTGAGTCAGGTTGGTTGCCACTGTAGTATGTAAACAAGTAAAATCTTCAAAAATTGCAATTCGCCTGTTATTCTCACGGAACCCAAACGCATCCTATACATTTGTCGTCTTCCAGCCAATCGAAAGTTTTAGAGAAATTTTGGTAATGAGAATATGATGACTTGAAGTTGTCAAATGCTTTGTCAGTTTTTTCAACTAGTTTGTTATATTCAGAACCCCGCGAGCTAGTAGGAAATTGAACTTTATCATTTCCAGGAACACGTTTCTTGTAAGATTCAATCAAGATTCCATTGAATATAGATTGTACCTGATCCTTGTTTTCGAGGTGAAATGATATCATGAAAACTAACAATACAATTTGTGAATGAGATATCAAATCGCTGGTATACGTTGTTGTCTTTAATTTTATTCCATTGGCAGCATTATGTGGAACAGAAATAATATAAAGTAAGTATTAATCGAACTTTTCTGCCAAGATAAGATAAGGAAATACACGACCGAAATTGGAGGCAAGCTCTAATCAAGTTAACTAGAATCGATATTCAACATTAAATGTTTTAAGTTCAGGCTCTCAATTCGGTCAGGCCAGCCCGTACTTCTGGAGAAGCCGACGAGAAGGATTATTGAACTGGAACCTCTATCGCGAAACGGCAGCTAATACGGAGTTCTTGGGGATAGAATGATAAAAATAAATAAAATTAAAAGCATATACAATCTAGAGCAAACAAACAAGAACTAGAAAAGCAAACAGCTACCAAAGTCGGGTTTCAGCCATACATATCTCGAATTTTAGTTCGGAGTCGCTGAAGGATCACCATATAACGCTCTAACTCCAGCCTGGCATCACCAATCTCAAGTTCAGCTGATGCTTTCCTATCTCCAGGTATGCCCCTCTCAGCATACACCTGAGCAGCATCGATAGCCTGTCCCATGGTGCCTATAAGTTCTTCAATAGAACCTAGCAGTCGATAAGCTGAAACTCTGTCAAATTCGGTAGCCCAACTTTTAATATTCTTCATCACGACCGAACATTTATCAAAAATTTTTATAGCAGATTCCACTCCATTTTTCATAACTTCATTCTGAAGCATACGCCCCGGTCTTAACCTCTCTACAGTGGCATCAGCCAAATCCTTTACATTAATGGTAGCAAAAGTAACTCGCTCGACATCGAGACGCATCTCGTCACACTTAGCGGCAGCTTTGGCACTTTCTAAATCTCTGGCATATTGTTCATCATGTAGTGTATCGTCTAATATTTCCGAAAGAAACTCGAAGCGAAGTAAGCTGTGAGGTATAACTATTGGATTCCTATCAGACAGTTCCCCAGGCCTGTCGAAGATTAAGTCGTAGGGTATGATGATATCTCCTATCTCACTGTTACGGTTAACTATCACTCTCTGGCCGTCCTCGATCAGGC
>JAKTRU010000046.1:0-89643 GCA_030579875.1 Sugiyamaella paludigena
GTTTTATTTCTATAATTAGATTATTTCAGTATTATAGAAACAAAAATACAGACCTTTATTAGCTGGCATGGTATAGTTTCTCGAGCGTAGCGAGAGCTGGGGGGTCTGGGGGCAACGCCCCCAGCCGCCGGAGGCATATGGTACACATACATGTCAGCCGTACTTATCACGTGCTAAGATCGCGTTTTTAATGAAATTTCATTTTGAACTTCGTTCTTCGAGTCGAGTTCATCATTCATTGGCTTCTTCGAGTCGTGTTCATATCTTCGAGTCGAGTCGAGTTCATCATTCATTTTAGAAGAAGAGATCTTTGAATTGAATCCTCTCTCATCATGTCAAATATACCACCAACATTCACTGAAGCATTGGTTAGATCAATTAAATCAACTCCTTATAATTCATCAGTTGTTAATCAAATTAGAATCAATCGTCAGAAATTAGGTGACACACTATTTTTTGATGCTCTTTTACGCGATTTAGCTCAAGTTGAATCTTCATTATATCCTCCAAAGGATCTTGAATCATTATTATTATTGATCCAAAAAATCGAGGCTAAAGTTGATGCCAACAAAGTTAAACAAGCATCACTTATATATTATTTATTTTTAGATTATCCCTTATCATTAACTGGTAATGAATCTCTAGCGAATTATTTTGCTGAAGAAGTAGGAATTCCAATTGGTTATCGAGAAGTGGTTACAGGATTTTGGTATATGGATAGATTAGATTATGATAATGCTTTAATTCATTTAGGACATCCAAAAGCTTTACCAACTTATCATAACAAGATTATTGCTTCATTTCTGAAGGTTTCTTCTTCCTCGTCATCTCCATCTGGCCCTTCTGTTGCTGCAACTCAAATCATCTCATATTTTAATGCTAAATGTCCTACATTGATCTCACCTGATACTCTTAATTATTATGTTGAGAGTCTTTGTGAAGTATCTCTATTTTCTGCAGTTCGATTTCTAAGAACTGTATCTCCTTCGGTTCAACCAGAATTATTCCGAAGAGTCGTGGAATATTCGGTGACAACGGTTAATTCTCGTAAGAAGAATATTTGGAGATTAGCAAATATTTCGTTAAATGATTCTGAATCTGATCTTTTAAAGAAAGTATTAATCGATCTATCCGAGTCATCGACTGATGAACAAGTTTCCTCAATTGCAAAGGATATTTTGGTATTACGCTCACTTCATACAGGTGATCTTGAAACTGCTCAGCAAATTTCGTCACTGAACAATAAAAACTCGTTATCCTCCTCTTCGAACGGTTCTGCAAGGGTCGAATGGACCGATATAACTAGGGGTATTGCGCTTAGTGGTTAGACTTATACTTCTTGTAGACTATTTAGAATATATTATTTATTGAAGTGTTTGATTCATACCCAGTCTCGAGACTAGAGTCGGTGATGAAATCCGGGTCCGGGAGTCAGTTCCAACTTTCTATAAACTATTTAATATATTATTTAATTAGAATATTACTGTTCTGTGTATATTTAGTGATGGAAGAGACGGATATTGTTCTCAACATAAACAACGTCAAAGGAATTAGCAGCTTCAAGTACAACCTTATCTTGAACAGACCCACTAGGAGCAGCAATATATTTGACACCACTCTTAACAGCACGATAAACATTATCAGAAAATGGAAAGAAAGCATCCGAAGCTAAAGAAACATCAGAAAGTTGTGAAATCCATTCTTTACGTTCAGCAGCAGTCAAAGGTTCAGGTACAGTAACAAATTTTGCTTCATAATCAACCAATTCGGGGCCCTCAGTTGGAATGTTTCCAGAAACATAAAGATCAATAGCATTTGATTTGTCAGGACGTTTAGTACCTTTAGCCCATTTGAACGCTAATACTTTGGGATGTTGTCTCAACCACCAATTATCAGCTTTATCACCCGCAAGTCTAGTGCAATGGATACGAGATTGTTGACCAGCTCCAAGTCCAATGACCATACCATTCTTAGCATAACATACAGAATTTGATTGAGTATATTTAAGAGCAATAGTAGCAACAGTCAAATCAATCAAAGCCTGTTGAGTAATATTTTTGTTGTTGGAAATTATTTCACGGAATGTAGAAGAATTAATGACTGCATCATTACGCTTTTGAGTGAGATAAATTCCATAAACTTGACGGGTTTCAATTGAATCAGGATTATAATTTGGATCGATTTGCAAAACACAATATTTACCAGCTTTTTTCTTTTTCAAAATTTCAAGAGCTCCTGGTTCATAGCCAGGAGCAATAACACCATCTGATACTTCTTTTGAAATAATTTGAGCAGTTGGAATATCTACCTTATTTGAAAGAGCAATAAAATCACCAAATGAAGACATTCTATCAGCGCCTCGTGCACGAGCATAAGCATTGGCAAGAGGAGATAAATTTTCAATATCAGAAACAAAATAAATTTTCTTTTCAAGATCACTTAATGGTAAACCAACTGCAGCACCAGCAGGTGAAACATGTTTAAAAGAAGCAGCAGCTGGTAAATTTAAAGAAGCAGATAATTCTTTAACTAAAGGCCAAGAATTTAACGCATCAAGTAAATTGATATAACCAGGTGAACCAGAAAGTACTTTAAATGGTAATTCACCTTTTGTAACATAAGCCTGAGCGGGTTTTTGATGAGGATTAGCACCATATCTTAAAGGTAATTGAGAAATATCTTCAGAATATTGTTTACGGAAAAAATCAGCAATTGTAGCATCATAAATAGCAGTATGTTCAAAGGCTTTTAAAGCTAATCTTTGTCTAGTTTCAATTGAGATTTCTGAAGTGCCTTTACTATTTTCTAATTCTTGAAGAAATAAATGATAATCAGTTGGATCAGATAGAATAGTAACACGAGAATGATTTTTAGCAGCAGCTCTCAATAAAGTGACCCCACCAATATCGATTTCTTCAACTGCTTCTTCAATTGTAACATTAACTTTAGAAATGGTTTCCTTAAAAGGGTACAAATTACAAACCACATAATCTACTTTTTCAATTCCTTGAGCAGATAAATCTTTTTCATCACTTTCAATATTACGAGCCAAAATACCGGCATGAACAGCTGGGTGCAAAGTTTTCACTCTTCCAGACAGCATTTCTGGAGCATGAGTAATTGCCGAAACATCTTCAACTGGGAACCCAGCATCTCGAATCATACGAGCAGTACCTCCAGAAGCAAGTAATCGAACATTATTTTTGACAAGTCCTTTAGCTAAATCAAGAAGGCCTGTTTTATCATAAACAGAGATTATAGCAGTTTTAGACGAGGACATTGTATAGACACTTTCTATATGAGTTAGTATAGATCAGAGTACCCCCACCAGGAAGGATAAAGAATAATTTCTAGACCAAGATCAAATCCTAAATGGTTCTAGCAATCAGACAAACTGAGCAGTAGTTAACATACACTTTCAATTTTTATAAAGTTAAAGTCCTTTACTATTCCAATCTCTTCTTCAATCCCTTGAAAAGAAAACTAAAAAGAAAAAAAAAAATCTCAAACGTAAAAAATAATGAATGAGAGAGAGAAAAAAAATTGTGTGTGAGAGAGACAGAGAGACAGAGAGAGACAGAAGCAGCAGGCGAAGTCCGGCGAAAAATGTGGAATCTCGCCAGGGCGCGGGAGGGAGGCCTGGCAGGCCGGCGGGCCCTAAGACATAAGTCACGTGTACGGTAATTAAAGAGGTTACCCGGATATTATTTGGCTTGGCGGATAAGTGGGCGCCTGAGGCAGATGCCCATCTGCCTCCGACGGTTGAGACTGGTGAGCAAAATACGTTGCTCTGTCATGATCACACTCTTAACCTTGAAAGAGCGGGTCTAGGGCTCCCGGATGCAGGTGGGGTTAGTCGTCTTGGTCTCAATATCTTGTGGCCCCGACCTCATCCAAGTTGTAAAGTCATACACTATTCTCGAACTTTCATCTATCAGAGTGGTTCAGAGATAGTATGTATTCAGCAGACTGCTTGTCATGGAACTACTAGTGTTTGATATTCAAATCGTTGGTATCAGGTATCGATCTATACAACTGTCTGTGAACCTGGACAGCTCCTTACAGTCTACAGCCCAAGATTCCGAGCCCGATGACTGGAGTCGCTAGTGACACTGTCGGGTCAATCATTTCCTAATGAGGAAACAAAAATAACTGCCAATACGATTTTCCTGTAAATTAACGGTAACTTTAAGTTAACGACTTATTTAGAGATTAATTATAGATATACTATTGTTTTATTGACAGCTACTTGTCTCAATTCTATAGAGTGAACCCGATCCTTGCTACACATTGTAGCGTACTCCAAACATACCTCTCTCGCTGGAAGGTTCCCGAACAGAACAGGATAATCCATAACCTAACCCCGATCATTATAAAGTAAACTTTTTTATCCGCTTCCCTCCTTTCTCCTTCTTCTTTTTTCTTTAACGCAAAATAGCACAGCTGGAATTATATAAAAGCATTCCTATGAGGCGGACCCGTTAAGGAGTCTGCCCAGGACATATGTGGATTTTCAAGTATGCCAGACTGGAGATCAGATATTTAGCCAATCTTGGGTGCAGCGAGTCATCTGTGTAATTTCCTCTCTTTGGATTGGAATTGCCTAAGGGTTGCCCTTCGTGGTCCCGGATGAGATTTGGTGCAATGATTGACCGAACATTTTATAGAACAATAGAAGAATATATAGATAATAAAGAGATTGGTAGAAGATAGTTCTTGCTATAAATGTTCCTCCTGTATTGGGGGATAAAGCATTATGAAAAAATTTCTTGAAATCACGTGCTGCAGTCCTGGTGCGCGCGTTATTATATACTTGGGATTTTAGTTAGTCCGACCATCTCGACTCAGCCGATTTCCGATGGAATTGTAAACTCCTAGGTTAGCTTTGCTAGCAGAGGCTCGAAAGCGAGGGACACAACCCGGTCTTTCACTGGTGCTTACTAGCTCAATTCCTCCCGGCATCGGCTAGAGTCAGAACACCAGAGATGTTCCAACTAATCCCGTGAAATAACGACCCGGAAATTTGTATACTCGATTCATGAGGACGTAGCAGATATGAAACAAATGGTTTTTTATTCAACATTAGCACTCATAGAGAACTGAAATTATAAACACAAACATATAACAATCATCATAAAGGGCCGATATTTAAAATTCTTTTTATCATCGATTTTCTCTCAAATGAGTAAAATGCCTTTTTTAATATTGGAAACCAAAGCCTCAACAATAACTCGCTTAACGGTATCTCCATAAGCTGAGAGTGTTGTGCTTCTTCCAAATGTGACGTCTACCAGATTTAGTATTGTTGAACAAATGTCCCTTGTTGATACCTCTGGATTTCTTACCAGTGGAAGTAAGACCACGGGATTCACGATGTTTATGAACAGGGTTGGCGATCCAGTTATAACGAGCATCACGACGAATAGCTTTATGTTGAGGATCAACAAGAATAACTTCAAAGTACTTATAAGTAGAATCTTGATTAATCCAATAAGAGTTAAGGACTCGCAAATTAGGAGCACGACGTCCAACACGCTCTTCAGCAGTAGCACGTAATGAACGTTGATATTTAAGTTGGTTAATACCCATGTTGGTGGGCTTACCATAAGTGGCACCCTTAGGAGCAGGCTTCTTACGTCCACCACGTCTAACACGGATACGATAGATAACAAATCCTTGTTTAGCCTTATAACCAAGACGACGAGCCTTATCAGGACGAGAAGGTCTTGAAGCTCTGTGAATTACATTGAGCTGACGGTATTCCCAACATCTAACACGGAGCAAGAAACGGAGAATATCCGATTGCTTGTTACGAGAAATCTCTTCCAAGTACTTATAGGCACCCATTGCTGTTTACTTTGTCGAACGAAAAAACAATAATTGACGAAGGTGGATGGAGATGATGATAATATGGTCGAAGATGAAATTTCAATTCTTTTACCTTGAAGCCAGGGTTGCGGTAATTGTATAGTGAGAGGATGAATTTGAGTCTCTTTTAGATCGGAGAGTGCGCACAATATTTCCTAAAACGGTAAGAACTGCATATTAGCGTGACTACGTATTTCCATAATAGGAAATGAATGTAAATCAACGAGCACGTGACCTAACTGATATGCGCGCGCGCGCGCGCGCGCACTCGTCTGCGTCTGTACGTGTCCAGACCCCACCCACGGCTCACTTAACTCTCTAATGAGCTTCAATATTATATTAACCGAGGCCGAGGATATGTAATCAAACCAAATTTATCGAGATTAAGAGTCGGTGTTGATATGCACGTCTAGTCCTGTTGAGAGAGCTGACTGATAAGTACCATGTCGTCATAAGAAGTATTGATTGACGGTGGTTAGCTTTGCAACAATGTTCTTAATCAATCCCCACTTAGATAGGTAATGATAGACTTTTGTGCCTGATGGCTTTCCTTTAAAATTAAGAGTGGATTATCGATTGTGATTTGTAAGGGGATGGCAAATCCCACAGGCGGAGCATTGGCCAGTCGAAATTAATCGTCGGCCGTAGGATACGTCGCCCTAGTTTGAAATTAGCTACGCTTGAGTTTGTGCGATAAGATGGTTGGGTTGAAAAGGAAGACTCGAGCGTAGAGAGAGCAAGGGATGTGGGGGGTCGCCCGAGGCAACCCTCTGATCTTAGCCTTCGAAGCGAGGCTGGATAAAGCATGATTATTAAGGCTGGTTGATATTTACATATTAACAAGGATCATCTTTGTCATATGACGTCAGAGAATGTGTTAAGATCTGATGAATAAGTTATGTCAACAACACAACCATCAATGATTGAGTTATTAAAGAAAATCGATCATCAAATAATTAATTAACTATAACAAGGGAAGGGAGTACATGTATTTAGGAGTTTTTGTCATCGAAGATCCGATATAATTAGAGCATGACAGTCCAACCTCAGGCTTGTTATACCAATGATTCTCAACTTGACTTAGATCACACTAGGCTATATAAAGTTACACATCCAATTAACGTTAACAGAGTTAATTCTCTTAATGAGCTGATTATACCAAAATATTATCTACTTCTAATATAAACGTAAGTCTCACTCATAAAGACCTGTTACTATTCACGCGCTCGCAGTGTACCTTATCCTTGGTGGCACATGTATCAAGCGTTGAGTTCGTAAGACATCGTCATATCATAGCAATGTGGATCGGGGCCACGTTTCATCATACACAACGTGCCAGTACTGTACCTGTTTTGCTGTTGATCCTTATGTTAAGGTTTAGGGATTTCTTTTTTGGTTGGGTAGAATCTGGTGTGCCTTGCATATTCTTACCAAGATGGTAGCCCCCCTGTCGATCATAATAGGATGAAACGGATTTTAAGGGGCAGCAGGAGGGGGAACGAAGGGATTGAGCAAGAAAATGTGAGTGGGGATCGAGGATTAAAAAGAGGGCGCCTGGACCTGCTTATTATTTTGAACTCTCCTGTCGATCGGTGTACGGGGGTGTATGTGTTATGATGCAACGGGTCGAATGAATAGAAAGTCTAGTCCACATACATATATATATAAGATCTCTGCACCTTTTTTTTTAATTTCGATTTCTTTTAAAAACTTATATCAGTGTCATCTCTCATTCAAAAAAGATTAAAAGATTTCTCTTTATTTACCTTTGTATTGTTTCTTCTACCGTTGAAAATTCATTTTCTTCCTAGAACACGACAATATATAATAATAGGGTTTTTCCACATACACAAAATGGCTGCTAATACTAATGTTGCTAATGTCCTGGCTGGCTTACCAACAGCTATTCAATATTCATCTATTATTGGTGCTTTAAATGCTGCTGCTCAAGGCACTGGGTTGATACTAGATTCTCCACCATCCTCCACGCTTACTTCATCTGCCTCTCCAACTTCGGCCATTGTTCCAGATAATACTCTTGCTACTGCTAGTTTAGCTATAGACACATCGGATCCAGCTGGTATCATAACGTCTCCGACTGGAACACTTCCTGATTTAACAGCATCCGTTATAGTTCCTTCGATTACGGCTATTCGTCCCGGTGGTAATTTTACAATTTCTTCTAACGGAACTGCTGCAATCACCTCTGCTCATAATGGATCTTCTTCGGCAACTTTATCAGCTTCAACTTCAGCTTCAACAGGTTCAGCTAACAATATTCGTGTTTCAAAAGCCACAGTAGGTTTTATAGCTGTAATCGCAATTGGTATAGGTCTTAACCAGTTTTAATAATAAAGACTTGATTAAGATTAAGACTCAGGCCTAAATAGATTATGAACTTTATCTGCAGAAAGGATGTCTTAAATCCAGGTTAGCCTATTTATTTTATTTTATTTTATATTTCTATCGTAATTTTTTTTAATATTCTTTTTGGATTATTTATAACTATCCCACAATGTTTTAATATGTACCTAAAAATGTTCAGAGCGCATTATACTAGTTACGAATAGATATTTTATCTAACGATTTTGCACGATCCTAATATCTCAACGACAGTGAGACTATACCATGTTAAATAAGTAAAGCACCAGAGTAACTAGTAGTCCTATTGGGAACTTCTGATACAAAGGTGAGACATGAACTGTAGATATGAGCCGAAAGATATTACCGAACTAGATCTGAGATCCATGTCAGAAAATAGTGAATAATTCGATATGATTTGCGTCTATAACAGGATATCAATCTATAATAGACGTAGAAGCTGCCCATTCCAGAACTGCCCTCTACCCAATTGCTATATCCATCTCCTCAACCGGAAAGGCTAGTTGGAGGCATAATCTTCTTTACATCAAGAAATCACAAGTGTTCGTATGAATGATAATTCTAGATCCTACGGCTTTCATCAGTAAATTCGCCCGGTGTCTGGGATTCTGCCACGTGTATTCCACTCCATACTTCTGCTCGACCGGGTAGTTGATAAGATTCCAGCCATATCCCAAGCACTAACCTCAAGAGCATTACCAATACCTCTGTCAGTGCGTCAGTTATGGGAGATTCAATAACCAACATAAGCAAGATATAACCGGCTCCGTTCTCCTTCATCTCAGACCCTCTTCATACCCGCCAAAAGCTTCAGTTATTCTAATAATCCTAAGGAAGCGTGAAAATGAAGTCAACTGGTCCCATTCATAACCCTAGAATTAACGGCATATTCAGCATGATCCTCACCTGAGATAAGCAAGAAGAATGAATAGAATAAATTGGCAGGATTTCGGCCCCAAAACATCGAGCCAATGTCATTGCAGTGATATTTGTTTCAATTGAGAAAAGTAACTCATCTATTTTGCCATTAAGACCAGTAGTTTAAGGTACAACGAATGCAGGTGCTGGCTGAATAGATGAAGGTCCCCTCCAGATTTTACCAAAGAATGTCGCATTAATTTTGGTACTAGCATCTTGACGCTTGGAAAACATTTGCAATTCTGGAAACAAGTCACAGAGAAGTCAGTCAAGGGTATAATAACACTATAATAATCAGAGAAAGAATCTGAAGTGCCATCTCAAAGTACCCTGGGGATGGCCACTTTGCTCGAACCCCCGTCCCGGGTACCTCAACGGCTTCACCGTTGTTAGATAATCTATACAAGAAAATATGCTTTGGTATTTTTATAATGCTACGGAAAAATCATACGGAAATAATGTATAAACAATGTCATGTAGAAAATAGTGATAGGTAATATGATTATAGCAAGAAACAAGGGCTCCACGGTCCTATATCATGCAGCATAATATTATGAATAGGTCCTGAGCATAACTACAGGTAAGGGAGTCTAGAGCATAAGCTTAGCCTTGACTGGACTATGATGTGGAACAGCATTTTCCTCAAAAAAGAGAGAGTTTGCCATATATGAAGATGCTATTTCCATGATTCTCAATCTAACCACCATAAGGAAATATTTGAAAGAGCACTTGGAATAGCAGGAGTCTAGCAAGATCTATGTCGCTGGTATTATGACGAAGTTACTGGAAGCGGACTAGCTGTAAGTGGACTAGTTGGACGTATCGCTGGAACTAGACTAGTTGTGTGTGTTTGATGGAAGCAGGTAGGATATCATCTGAATAACAATAAGAAAGAGGGGAACCGCCTCCAAAATTGGAAAACACAATGGAATTGAAATAGTATTAACTAAAGAAGACAGGAAAAAGATATGTATGAAAAGGTCTGAGACTTTCGGGGGCCGCTGGTGGCAGTTGGATAACACCACCTTGTACTCAGTAGGAAGATGTCCTTGGTAGAAGAGTAAAAAGATGTGATAGCAATTTTGTGGGTATCATTTGGATGATAGCGTATTCTCACGTTTCGTTTCACTTGGGTATAGGGCAACGTCATTGGTAGAGTGAGGCGAAATAAAAAGAAGTGATAGCAATTTTGTGGATGGCGAGGGCGAAGATTCTGGAAATTAGGGGCCCGACCGCAGCAGATGATACCATCGTCTGGTATTTCGTTTTATTTGGATATAGTGTAACTTCATTGGCAAAGTGAGGCGAAGTCACTAAGGATAAAGAGCGATATGAATCTCAAGTGAAGCGAGAGCTACGGAGGTGCAGTCGTTAACGCCTTCTGTGTTCGCACTTCACATGGCAACAAAGATTCCTATCCGGTGGAAGGATATGTGGTGGTATTAAGACTTTGATAAACGGTCTTATGAAGGGAGTTTTTGAAGGAATAGTGAAGAGCAAGTAAATAGAGATATAACGAGACTTACCAAACAAGAACTTATACGAAAGCAGTTTCATTTCCGGTGACGGAAGACAGAGAATGTCTGTAGCAGTTTTCTAGGAGAAGAAGATTCTTTGGAATGGAATCTCGTCTTACAATCAGGTCTGGTATAATCCTGTGGTAGAGGGGAGGTTGGGAGGGGTAAAGAGGGGGGATCCGGGTAGAGGAACTAAACTGGGAGAAAGCCTTAGCTGAAGGGTCCAATTACAGATCTGCCCATTTAGGGAGGAGGTAGCCGCGAAGGAAAAGAGTGAGGAGGGGCAATAAAAAATATTTATAAGGTGTTGTTTTTGAGACAATCCTGCTCCTTTTCGGAGATATCCTCCTTGCTGATTTAAGAAATAAAACCCAATCATATGGGAAGAAATTTTTGATGTAATAGTTTGTTTCATTCTATTCATTCATGAGGATAGATGCTAATAGATTTCTTCAAAGAACTAGAGCGAATGAGATCCAGGGCGGGGCGGGAATTCCTAAACTGGCAAGCACAAACTCTATCCAACGGCTGTTGAGGTGGTGCTAACTAGTTGTTTATTTGCTCATAACCATAATCTAGTCCGTTTAGTCCGTCAGGGTCCCTCACTAACTTTCCCAGTGTACACTACACAAGTAGGTACTAAAAATGTGACTTTCCTCAATTGAGTATATAATCGACGGTACGCGCGCGATGTGTCCGTTTACCACACTAAGCACCCTTAATTCCCGTATTTATTATATCATCTTGTCATGCATTTCAATGCAATGTATAGATCAAGAATTGGTTAACCTAGTTGAGGCAAGTAACAGAATAATAACAACCCGATCCTATAACTGATCGACTTGTGCAGAAAGGAAAAGAAAAGGCATTATTAAGTTTTAAGGCGATCGATCGAAGATAATATGCCGCGTGAATTGTTCCAAGCTTATAATCCAATACGGTATTAGATTGTTTTAATTCGGAAATGTTCTCTGCAAAGAACAATAGCCAATTTTAAGGTTGCTTAATGTTAATCTCCTCATTAGATCGATCTGTATGAAATGAATCTATCAACCGATCGACAGGGCCTACTCACTTTTCATTGTTCTTTCTCATTCCAATAGTTGACATCATAGAAGATTAAGTAGTGTATCATTCTGCGAATGCAGCGAATCCATTACACCACGAAGGGATCTCCTAAAAGGAATTCTTACATGCTGATGATGAAATGTTGAGATGCAGTATAGTATTAGAACTGTACACAATAACAGCTAGCGCGAGCGAGTGAGATAGTTGCATTCACCATTATTATGATTGTATGAAGTCTCTGTTGGTTTATCACCTTTAAGAACTGTCAGATATGGACAATCGAAGGCAAAAAAGACAACAAAGACAAGAAAGACAACAAAGACAACAAAACCACAGCTAGTGCTTTTTATAGGAGGATATTAGTGGACACGATACCAGTCAGTCCCTGATAGTCGCATTAAGTGTCCGTATGTCGCGTTCACATAAACCTACTCCATAGTTCGAAATTGATGTCACGAGTGATAGAAAAATGTGGGGAAATCACCATTCAGTCAGGTATGATATAGTCTGTAGCTGATATGCTGTCTTAGACTCATTTTCTTTCGGCTGGTCATAATTTATCGACGTAAGAACAGGTCCGTTATTCTTCACTGAACGCATGGAAGTGGTGATCTTGAAACTTAAAAACACGCGCCTCTATTCTAAGAGGATTCCAGGATTCCAGAAGACTGATCTTGTTCCGAAGTTGAATTCAAAAGAATGCCATAGATTGGGGTTTCACCAAGAACTAAAAAGAAAAAATTCGACTTGTGCGTTCATTCTAATATTTTGCCCTTCCGAAATAGAACGTTAAAGAAAAGATAGAGAAAAGATATGAGCATCTTTTTTGATGGTTGGCGCTTTCTTTCGATCAAATAATTGAAATGACCCGCTGGGATTAGACCAATCGTTTATTATTCTGAGGTATTTAACATCTTCACGTTAACTTGGCGGTCTGTGGTAACGCTCCGCCACGGCGGGAAACCATACTTTCTGTTGAGTTGGACTTAATTAGTTTCCTAATTCCATGAGGTCGTTCCATTGTTCTTCTTATCACACTGTAGACTTAATGGGATGAGGATAGAGTAGCTCATAAATTGGACATTTAATAAGTATGTCTACCAGCTAATGAGATCGGAAAAGAGAAGTTTTACCTCATGTTATAAATCTGTAACTTGAAGCAGTGCTAGGGATATGATGGAATTTATAAGAAGTAAGACAGTGGAACGAGTATCGTGTCATCGAGTTCTGAAACTTCTCACCTCAATAGAAAAGCCGGAAAGAGGAAGTTGGGAAAATGACCATACACAGGTGATAGATGCTAATAGTTAAGAATCAAGATGGAGTCTGGAAATTTTTCAAAGCCTCTGAATGAGATAAAATTCCACTGCTCATAAAGGGAGAGATATTATTGAGTTTAAAGATTTCTTCTTCGACATAAGCGAAAAAAAAAGTCCAGAGAGTAACAAACTGAATTCCGTTACTCTCTCTCTCACTTTTGTACGAGGTTTGATTTAATATTGGAAAAGAAAAATCCTCCACGAAGAACCTTTACAAATATGACGGTGAAATGAGAATTTTTTTTTAGAGTTCACATAGTGCTAAATTGTATAAGGGATTAATCACAGTTCCTGGCAGAACAGCGATTGGCACTTCTGCAGATCACCATAATAGACGTAATACTATTTGTATACTATTTAATAATATGGGGTGAATTTCTAGAGCAATGATAATAAATATATGATTGAAAATTCGATAAATAAATCTTATATAAAGTATAAATCTCGTAAATAATTGGAATATAAATCTAGATATATATCTGTTCGTCATCAGTTATTCTCTATGTCCTGCATCTACGATACTAGCATCACCGCAGCCCAACTGCTAACAATGCCTCCTACTAAACTAATTTACTCTTTCAATTTCCTGTAATATGTCATCTCTTTATATTACCTTCTTCCCTTTCCACCAGTAATATTCGTTTTGAGTTGAACACATATACTTAAGGACACAGCTTGCTACTACGTAGTTGGGGCTAGCGAGCTAGGCATCCAAATCACGTGATTTATTACCTTAAAATCTAATATATATATTAAGTTACCGGGCCTGCCAGCTGTAGCTGACAGAAGATCTTCCCCCCTCACTAGATCTTGACTTATTTAGGCTAATTATGTATGATGGTCTGTGCACGCATCCCTGTGCGGCTATACACTGTAAGGGTTACTTAACGTTCAACCCTTACTTAAGTTAATTATGTTCTGTTCAAAACCCACGGTAACTTAGTACTAGTTCGACAATACTTACAACAGAACCGTTGATTAGTTAGTTACTACGAAACATTCCTCTAAGAGGTTAAAGTAATCAGAAAAAAAGAAAATTCTAGGTAGGCCATTATGAATCATTATCATCATAGGCGGGCCGAGAATGTTTAACATGTTTAACGTTGATAATAAGGCCCCTAGCTTTTGCGGAGGGGTCAAATATCTGAGATCTGAAATAGATCTGAGCGGTTAAATATATCCGCGGAGACGAGGGGTGAAGTGAGTGTGGAGAGATAGATATAATGGAACTGGGTGTAACTGCCAGAGAGGACCTACAATAGAACAAGACAGAGAACCCGTTTCTTTTGTTAACATTAGAAGAGTTCTTGGTATTCTTCCAAGAGTGAGACGTTCTTGGTTTCCCAAATGGGGGATACGGTGAATCGTTCGGCCGCAATTCATGATACTCTCAGGCCACTTTCTTGTCATGTATTATGATCTAGATCACATAGATTGATAAGACAATGACACTATGTGTCAGAATATGTGACGAGACATTATCGCTACATTGCTATTGTTTCATTTTAATCGCTTGTCTCTCCGTGGACAGAAGCAAGACATTACTACTATCATTCCTATTGTTTCATTTTGATCGACTGTCTCTGACGGATAAAATGAGACCAAGACATTACTAGTGTTCGTATTATTGTCTGTCCACAATACTACTGCTACGATTGTCTCAGTTAGTGGATCGACTTTAGAATATACAATTATTTTGAACAGAAAAATTCATTAATTCATTAAGAGTGTGTGTAATATACATTAGAATGCAGTTATAAGTAAGATTCCTTTCAAACATTTAGAAACAATTACAAAGAAATAAAAACCAAGCGAATATATATGAACAAAAAAAATAAAAATAAAAAATAAAAAGGACAAGTGATGTATAGAGAGATTGTTGAATCCAAATTGTGTAGTGGATCTATATGCCATCTTCCAAGGAGGAATAAGAAAAAGAATAATATATACTACTGCTACAAGTAGTTTTTGTCTGAGTGTTCGTTACTTTATTTGTCTATATTTGCGTGTTCGTGTACTTGTTAGATAATTAAGGTCAACCGTTATTATTACCACCTGCCATTGGAGCAGGTCTGAGTCGCATCATGGTATTCCTATTTTGAGTCATAAATATCTGAAAACATGTTAATAAAATTAATAAAAAATCCCTAAACTCATTATCTGCTTACCCTTAAATGAGAATCGAATTCCTGGCGTTCACTTCCAGTAAGATATGGCTCCCAAACTTGTCGTTGATTTAATGAATCAGTATATTCATATGGACATAATTGTCTTACTTCTGCAGATCGACCTGCTTCTATAGTTAGCAAATACATTCCATTATCTCCGACCCCTAGCCATTTGGACTTACCTTGTTGATGTTGGAGTTGAGTGCGAATAACCCTCTGATTTAAATTATACCATTCTTGCCACGTCTCGACAGGATGTCTATTGGAGCTATAGAGAGGTGGTCTTAGAGACATCTGATGATGATATGATGATTGATTTAAATTCGGGAGAATACTATTAGTGAACAATAATTCGACCATAAAGAAAATGATTTAAAAAATATTAAGTGAAAATTCAATCACTTTTATAACAAAATAAAATGATTTATCGTAATAGTGGCAGCGTTAACGAATCACCACACACAAAATATAGACAAATCTGAGATAAGGATCAAATGACCAAATGACCAAAAAATTCGAACAATGACAAAAAATGACCTATAAGAATACGACTTGAGAAAACAATCTTTACGAAATATGATGACCTTTTGACTTTTGATCTATATCAAGACTTTACTAAAACTTGATGAAACAACTATAACGAACATCCCCCAGGGGTAAAAACCAAGAAAAAAAATTTAGGAGAAAAAAACCTACTTTTCCTGGTGGATCTAAGGGACTATATATAAATAAAGATCCAGCATATGTAGGGTGCTGAGCTGTTAATGTATATCTGATCGAATTGGTTGTTTTAGTGCACCGATTAATAGATGAACTAATGTATCATGTACGGTGTATATTGAACTTAACATTTCGGGACTTAGCTGTGTACAGTGTACATACAGAAAAAGAACTGATTGGTGATCTGTATTTATTGTACTAATGTATGTAGTAAGTGAACTTAACATTTCGGGTCTTCGATATGCATATCTTTCGATTCGAACTTATGAACTAACGTTAACGTTAACATTAACGTTAAAACTGTGATGTTACTATTACAGCATCTAGATCTTCGTCTTTTACTTTATGACTAAAGTTAATGTGAACCCCTTACTAATTATAGTAAATAAAATAAAAAAGAAAGCTTCTATTTTTTTTCTTTTTGAAATGATAAACAACAAAAATTATCAATTGAATTATGTAGAGAGACTATTATTATTAACGACAGAGACTATCAATCAAAATGTTCTGAAACGGTTGGTTAATCGTGAATAACGGTTGATCGAAAGGAAGAAACCAGCAGCTAAATTATTGAAATGTGACATGTAATGCTATAACTAACGCTATCTCTCAATTGAAAGTTACATGTCAGTCATAACTGTCTATCATATTTCCTTCTTCTGAATACATAACTGTCTATCATGTTTCCTTCTTCTATCTGATTCTGAATTCTTCTAACCCAATTTTTTTGACTTCAGCGGCTGGGGATACTTGTATTGACATGACCAAGGCACTCGTTCTTGTCATTACGTCTCTAGCTCTTGCTCTTGCTCTTGCTGATGCTCATGCTTTTTTCCCTGCCCTGTTCTGCCCTCTCACTCATGCGATCTCATTGTTTACAGTTCTTTGCCTTCTATCTTTTTGCTCTCTGATTTCTCTCTTTCTTAATTATCCTATCCTTGTCCTCCCCCTTCTTCTATTCTCCTTTTTCTTTCTCATTTCATCAGTAGTTCTTCCTCTCTCCTCCTCTCTTCTTTGGTGAAAAACATTAGCACTCCTCGACCTTCGTACTTCAAGCACCATACCTAAAAGATAACTCTTCAACTGTTGGATTCATGAGCGACCTAAGCTTTTTTGTCTCAGATTTTTTACCACATTTCTTTTTCTCAAATTTCATTTATTAGAGATTCTTTTCACTTAAATTTTTACTATTTTCTTTTTTTTCCCTGGTGTAAGTGCATATTGTGTGCCTCCGGCGGTTGAGCTTTAGACCCCAATCTTTTGCTTCGGTCAAGAAGTGGACGCAAAATTTTCTTGACCGAAATAAAATTCTCCAACCGCCGGGGGGCGAAAAAGAAAAAGAAAAAGAAAAGATGAAGACAATTTCTCTCAGTCGTAGTGTTCATTAGCCGACCGGGACGAGAAAAGCAGATCGCTCTGCTCTGGGGACAAGGTTTGTACATACAAAGATTCCAACCCTCCCAGCTGCACTCGGGGTCCTTCGTTTTTGGCCTATCTGTCAGATCAGAATTTTTTTTCTTCCCTCTTCATTGTGATTTATCTAACTTACTTATACTTTGCAGATTGAATCGTGGGCTGGTTTGCATGCATATCTAACCTAACTGGCCACTTAATCTGGCGCACCTGTGCGCCTCTGGCGCGCCTCCCAAGTACAATTCACATTCTACTGCAACCTAGCTTTCAGTCTAAAAGTAAAGTTTTGTTCGGCCCGGAGTCGAATCGGAAGAAACTTTTAAATTTGGCAGGCGGCTTTGGGTGGGCCAAAAAACCAATTTTGTTTCGTTTCGTCTCTAGTGGCCAGGGCGCTGCAGCCCAGACATCATTGTCTCGCTCACCGGTGGCCCTTTTTGTCATTTCTGCCGCTCTCCGGAAGAGACGGTCCGGCATGAAGCACGCAATAATATTTGAGGCAGTGTGTGCCCCAAATGCTGGAGGCATAAGGATTGGGGGCAGAGAAATGAGATCTGAGGCAGTGAGCGCCTGACACAGCGCGGATATCCCCCTTTTGCAATTGGCCGATACAGTCCTGGCCCTAAACTGGGCTTAGTTAGATCGATAGGCTTTTATAGGTAATAAAAAAAACGTTAGATTGTACATGAGAGTAGGGACGAGGTTGAAAAAAAGAAAGCCTCAACCTGAACGGAGAACAAGACAATCTCCGAGAGATGAAGCTGGATTAAGAGTACGGGGTGGAGAGGGGTTGCCTGAGCGAAGGAGATAGAAGAAAAGTGATATATCATGGAGGAAGAGAGGAATAAATAATTTTTACTGTCCATTCCACCATTGACGATGTCTGGGCGGAACTCTGGGTGAAACTCAGCCAATGGACATTATGCCTTCTGGCCAGTCGAATGAGATCATAGCCACAAAAACGAGTCTGGGCCAGAGCCACATCGTGATCTTTCATGGTGTTGGCATGTGTAGTCCTTGCGACCAACTCTAATGTTATCTGAATATGTGTAAACAACCCTAGTTTATTTTATTTTTTACCCTTCTACATTTATTCAAAACTTGGCAAGCATTCGGATCAAAAATACCGTTCTATTTGTTTAGGTAGTTAGAGTAGTATTGGTAGGTGGTACAGGTAAAGAATAGACCAGGAAGAAAGAAAAATATTTCCAAGAACTTGAGTGTTTCCTTTTGTTCTCTCCTCTTTCCCTTTGTTTATATAAGCGTAGAGAATCTATTCATCCATATTCATCGATTTGTTTATTATCAATCCCAATTCAAGTTTATTCCTAGTCAATCATTCGTTCGATCTAGCTATGTTGTCTTCTTTTCTCTTTTTTCAACTGTCTATCTCTGTATCTCTTTAGAGTATGCCATGTTGGCCATACGTTTATTATACTCACGCAGTGTGCGTAAGGTGGTTATGTATATCCCCCCTCACAATTTTCTTTTTTTGTCACATATCCAATTTCCCTGCCTGCCTGCTTGCCTGCTGGCATGCTGGCCTGCTTCTTTTAGATTAGATCTTTCTCATCTGATCTGATCTTGTACTTGATAGGACTAAAAACAAAACCAAAGAAAAAATAAAATAAAATAAATCAGAAGAAAAAGTATAGGAGTACAGCGATTTCTAAAAAAATAACCTGAACCACTCCGTAATTCACCACTCGCTTTGATTTACACCGGCCACCTACCTACACACCCCGGCCACTGTCATATTTTCAGGTTCACGTGCAAGATATGAATATTCGATCATAGTCCTATACTATATTTGCCCCGCTTCTGTATTATCTTTATATTCCGCATCTTTCCATTCCCTGTATTATGTGTTATGCTCTCAAGTTAGTTATGTAGGTAGACCCAGTTTTATGTTCTGATTATTGTAGTACATCGGAGTCCTTGAATTGACCAGATCTACTTTCAACCCCGCTTTCTCACTTTAGGCCACCTTAATTGACCATTTTCTGAGACGATCATATCGATCCTTTCTACAATAATATTTTCAAATAAGGAAGAAGAATCAAGGCTAAGAATAAGTCAGCGGCCAGCCAACCAGAGATGATGAGCTAGTTCGGGATCCGGGCAGGGGTTTATGCTCCAAACGTCGAAGGTACATCGAATGAAGGTTAGACAGGGTCAAAATTAACCGTCGGAGGCAAACTGAGACATAACCCCGATGTTTGGGGGGGAGATGCAACTCAGACCGTTGGGTCCGGGGGCCGCAGACAGGGTCTTTCTTCCTTTACTTTTTTTATGTGCATCATGAAGAGGACATAAAAAAGATGTATGACCACAAACAAGAACGGGATATTATTCATATGCACAATGTACATACATAGAGTGCAATACAGACTGTATGTATGGTATTATTTTATTATGTGTTTTACATACTATATATGATCCAAGGGTTATCTTAAATATGCAAGTATACCGACCTGCTTGTAAGCCGTTTCTTTTGTTTTTGTTAGGGCATATTTTAGTTTAGATTCTATGCAGAATGCAGATTTAAGTAATGTATGGTCAAAAATTATCTAAACTCTAACAAGTTAAAGTTTACTTTAGTGTTCGTTGTAAACTCAACATTCAGGAGGCCAGAGCTTCTGCTACGGTCACCATTATCTCCCCCTGCCTGATCTACCGGGTTAGCGTTTTGGCCCAGATTATCTTCCCCATACAACAAATTACCAATTGTCTGCTTATTAACGGTTGACTTCCTATGTTGTCTATCTATTGTCGAGATCGTACGGCGGGGGCACGTAAGATGATATGATGATTGATTGTCAAGCGGCCATAGGAAGTAAGCTGACTATAATATTATTTTATTTACATGCCGGCATTAATGTAGGGTGTACTGTAGGTTTTATTCCTTCGTATTTCATGCCCAAGTTTGTAACTCAAACTAACAGGTCAACTTAATATTAACTGCAGAATCCCCAATTGTCAGATGATGGTTGTGCTATATATACATGCTACAGCTTAGACTGTTAAAGTTAACATAACTGTCTGCGTGCGCAATGCAATAAACTACAGTAAGTTCGTACATGTGTGGTGTAACAGCACGCACTTCTCCGTACTTGTACCATACGTGTGTTAATAATGTGTTTGCAGACGGTTAATCTTCATTGCCGTAGCCCCCTGTCCGTTCGCCTCATGCCGGCGTTTTTTTTTGTTTACTTCCTTCCTCATACTATCTCTTCCTGTGATGTTGCTTGCCGTTGCAGTCGCTCGATCTGGCCTCCTATCATCTACATTTTACAGATATCCGTTTGCCGATGGGTCTGAATTCGTCCGCTTTCTAGTTGCCATCGGAGAATTGTTAAAGATAATGAATGCCCTTGATGATCTATGTTGATCTCTGTTAATAACTACCGACGCGAGATATATAACCTGTATGTATGTAGATAACCAGTAAAATGTCTCTCATCGTTTCAAAATAAGAAAGATGTGTCTCAGTTAACTGGATTATCTAAACGATCAGAACGAAAACAGATCCACGTGTGAATCTTTCCGTCTGTGTCAGAATCGCTGTTAGTTTTATTATCCGATTTACCCAGTTGTAGATAGATAGTGCTCGAGGGTTTCTTACTAACATCAAAACGCGGGCGGAGTCTCACTTATGGCTTTACTAACTAATTTCGATCGAGCACGCAGTGGCCGGTAGAGCTGGAATGTCTCTCCGTCGCCACCCAAGATGTCACCTTTCCTCGATCTGTGTATCTATCTGGTTTGTTGTTGATACCATCAGGCTTGGTTATCCATGTACATTAAAAGAATTAAGTGGGGAAAAATGTTGAGATGATTAAATTGGACCTGGCCTAGGAAACAGATGTCAGAAAAGGGACTAAAGCGACACACTACTTAACTATCATGTTTTGACAAAGTTAGTTATATAAATATTTATAAAGTTATATTCAATCTAATGCTTCATGCATCAGTCTTTGTACATGTTAATGTAAGTAAATTCCGTTCAAGTATTAATTCAAAGTTGGATTAGATATGATAATGAAGCACTTTTAACATTAACTTAAAAGTTAACCCCCGTCGGGAGCTAACCGAAGCAGACTGACTAAACTTTCCGTGCTAGAGTTTTGCAAACCCGAGCGTAGCTAGAGCTGGAAAAGGAAACTAACGAACGGGAAGGAAGGAAGATCTTATCTGCCTGTGGAGCTATGCCCCAACCGCCGGAGGCATCAGATGCCAATATCGGACCGACCTTCGTTTGTCTTGTTAATAAAGTGGTGCCACCGCTCGGTTAATATCCGAGTTTTGCGAGAGAAACATATGGTCCATTTGGAATTAGACCTCGAGCCGCCAGGAGTTAGTTGGACAGGGTTGTGCGGGGCAACATCCGATTAGTCTTTAACCTATTTTTTTAAGTTAAGACAATTAATTGAATTGAGGTTGTTTAAAAAATATTTTTGACTATCTGCATAACAAGGTTAGTTCTACACAGTAATTGTGCTAACTGTAATGGTAAACATTTAGCTGATTCTGGCTGATTCGGCTGATTTTTTTTCGAGTTTAAAGCCGGAGATGTACCCTTCCTGTAACAGCTGATTAAACTATCACGGATCCGACGCGTTATTTGTAGTTAACTACGGGAACTATGTATGTAATAGTTCAGCTTTAGTTAGTACATATAGTTGTTTACTAATGCTATGTTGACTTCTAAAATGGAGCCGGCGATGTCCGAGGAGATAACAAAAACTTAGCCGCTAGAAGGTAAGACTCGATATGAAAGAAATATAACCAACTCAATAACTTTACACCCAAGGCATCATGAATATTATTGAGCTTTGATCACGCCAATAACCAACTGCCAGGTAGATAAAAGACACCTTTAAGCTTAATAATGATATTACATTCACTGGTTAAGTCAACTGAAGTTAGATTAGTCTTTTGATTTCCCGCAGATTTAGGTTTAAGTTTAAAAAACAATGGTAAATATTTGATTATCTCTTAATCAAGATACCTACATGAATTTCCTCAACGGGTAGATCTTACTAAACTAACATGTATATCTTTTAATTTGTAAGTTATTTATTAGAAGTATGTCTTAAACTGATCTCCCACATTTTAAGACATGATTTATTATTTTAGTGTACTGTACAGTACTGTACAGCACCGTGCAGGATAGCGTTTATCTATCTATAACTAGTACTAAGCACAAACTACAACAACTAACCTAACCTATCTATCTAACTTATTATTATTTATTCACTCAGCTAAACTCCGTTCTCATTCCATGTATGGTATAATTTCTTAATCTAGTTAAACCTTGTTTTTGTTTCGATTATCTTTTTAAGGGTCCTCTTTAGTTATCGTTTATCTGATCAGTTCTAATGTGTTTGTTTTTAACGGTCATGCCGTTAACCGCCGCCTGAATCAATGTCTTCAAAAGATTAAAACATTGGGCGGTTACGCACAGGAGGAGGGTTTTGGATTTGAATCATTTAAGACTCTGGTAGTTAGGAGACTTCTCCTCGCGTCTTTGTCTCCGGTTGCTGGGGCGTTGACTTAGATCAGAGAATAGCTTTCTTGAATCCGACTGCATCTGATAACCTCGACCTCGGCAACCTCAGTCCTTCAGCTTTGGCATGCCCGAGAATAGTACCAGATCCGGATCCGACTACATCTGACGACCTCGGCAACCTCAGTCCTTCAGCTTTAGCACGCTCGAGAATGTAGTACCAGATCCGGATTGACTGTTTTACTTCCGGAGCCTACGCCAGAGGGTGATATTCTATAGCCTGCAATCGCTACGAGTCTGGAGGATGAGATGAGGTAGTGAAGTCACAGATGTGAAATTACTACAATGTTTATGATTACTAAAACCAGATTAAATAATAACTATGCCAAATTGATTACAATTATTAACTGATTCATGATGAATTTGAAAGTTTCACATAAAAAATCATCATCGAATTGAACCTTGGACCGCGCCAGGCAACATCGGACCAATATTCAGCAACTGGGTGACTTATATATCCCAGACCATGCATTCCGCAGTTACAATGCCGATTCCATTAACTTGTAGAGTGCTTCAACTTTATCAATATCTCCATTTACTACCCAAATTCATCAATCAACAGAAGAATGAATCGATTGACCAATCACTATGGTTCGACAATTGTTAGTTCATCTAACTCACATAACAGTTCTTCTTCCCTGATCCATCCTCTGTCCATCCTCCATCAATCCATCTATCACCTAATCTATCCACGATTAAATCTAATCATTCGTTTGATCTTTCAATGCCTTTTCCTCTGAGATTGCCAATGAATAGCTGCTGACCTAGTATCCAAGGCAAATAAAGTATTTAAATATAGAAGTGCACCATCCCAAAAATCTTTGATCTGAGCAAAAACTGGTTTTTTATTAATGACCTCTCCTTTGGAAATATACTGCTTAGGAGGCATATTCTCTGATTCCTGGAGAACGAAATGAAGTCAACTGCAAAACAACTCAGTGAGGAGAGATAAAATCTTCAATATCCGTATGACAATATGCTATAACCCGATGAAGATATTATCTCAATCAATGACTTGAACAACGAGTTCTAGATCCAAACGAAGATATTTATCACAATCAATGACTTGAACAACGAGTTTCTAGATCCAAACGAAGATGTATATACTACAGTAATCGCCAACTACTATAACCAAATGAATCTTATTTCAGACCAGACCAAGGATCTATGACATGATATGAAGAAGTGTTCATTTTCTGTGACGAATCAAAATATATTTCATCATTATACTGCATATATTCTCTAATCGGACTTTTCAATAGCAATAACCTAAATGTTATGCGGGTCAGATAAAACGAACCTCCACCGCGGGTCATAGCGGGTCATGGTCATTTGGCACCAGAGAGACGACTAGACTTGAACGGAACCAGAGTTAAGGAGCAGAGACGGGACCTCCGCGATGGGCCGGGAGAAGAAGGTGGAGGTCGAGTATCGCAAGCAACTCCTTTAGTTGCTCTTGCTCAACCGACTTCGACCGATTGATGTATGGGGTTAAATCCGAATCTAGAAGGGTACATATCCTATTGATCCACTTAAGACATGTTGATATCGACAGCTTGATTTGCTCGTTACCGCCCATAATTTTGTTGAGCGGCCATCTTTGTCATCTTACCCCTAAGACTCCCCTGAATCAGATTGCAATCTATCCCCTGGATCATGTTCGTTTAGCCCCTGGATCATGTTCGTTTAGCCTATGAGTAGTATATCTTCCGAGCATCAGTTATGAGCATCAGTTATCGATGCCCCTTGTTTAAAATTTGTCCACAATAACTGTTAATCGTTAGCCGACTGCATTGTTAATACTGGATGATATATATTCACTGTATAATACATACCTAATACATACCTACAATGAGCGTCAACCGACAGATATGTTAATGCTGAATCTTATTATTTTCGTCCTGAGAGTTTAAGTTATCGTAAAACGTAGAGAGTAGAGTAGCATAAAATTATTTTCAACCGGGTATAAAGAAAACTTTAATTAACCATTTTTTTCTTTTTCTTGCTTGCTTTTTAGAGGAGACCATCCATATGAAACAGACCGACAACAGGACGGCAAATAATTTCCTAATCGTTATAATGGTGATGAAGATGAAGAAGATCTTCGGGATTTACAAGCTGTAGATCATGTAACAAAAACCAACTCTCTGATGCCGCAAAAGCAACCAGATATCGTTGTCACTTACACCGCAAAGTTCTTTTTATGCAGTATACGGGGCCGTTTATCTCGGTCTATCAAGTTGTTAAACCATGCGTGTATCCAATTATCTCCATCACCTCCTGTTAAAAACTGCCCCATATAGTCTGCGACCTCCAGTTGTTAGGCTAGATCCAATTTTCCTCATATTTAAGACTGGGATCTTCGCAACACCCCAGACCTCTGGTTGCGCACTCGTGTAACATATGCTTCCGCATTAAGTTAAAGACGGAACTTGCCTCTAGTGCCGTTTATTCAAATATATGTACTCGTATTTATTATACTATTTTTCAGAAGCTAATTTTGCCTCTTATTTATATCAGTCGGCTTTAACTTTGAGGAAGCAAATGGACACAAACTGCCCCAGACCTCGTAGCGGATGTCACTAACTAATGCAACGACCAATTGTATATATCACTTTTACGGTTTATACTACCTCCATATCTTCTTCTTCTTCCTCTTCATCAGAAAATTTATCGTCAATATCAACAACATCTGTATCCAATTTCACCCTCGGTTGATGATCCCTATGCAAAACAATTCGACTCTGCTCATCTGCTTCATTACACAATGCTAATAATTGTTCCTTAGTTAATTCAGCAAATTGAGTTGATCGAACAATATGACCCCAATTTCTAAAACAATGTAACGCAGCTTTACGACAAATAATAGATTCCTCGGCTTGAACTGCCCTCTGCCAAATCAATAATGCCGTACTATTTGTTATAAGCCCTTGCTGTGTTATAGTTTCAATACATAATTGACGCAAACGAGGTAAATCATAAACGTTGGCCAAAATCAACAATCCAGTCACTTCATCAAAAGTACAGCCTTCAATCGAATCTCGATACATGAATTCAACTAATTTACGGACCCATGCAATAGGTTCAGGAATGCATAGACTTCTATTATGATATTCTTGCATTTGACTTGATATTATTCGTCTGAAATGTGGCCATCTGGCCCATAAAACCATCATATGAACCTTTATAGGTGGACTGGAAATGGTATATTCATTTGTTGAAACAAGCTCTTCAAGGCTACGTGATAAAGGTGGTCTTTCCTTACCATTTATAGCAGTTATTTCAAAATCACACATTTCGGATCGAACAAAAAAATCATACATATCATAACCAATCGTACCTATAGCTGGCGATTCACCAGTTGTGTCTTTTTCTTCAGCAGTATATCCTAGATATGATAAATCAAGTCTTAAAACATGACTTAATCTTTCATCTCCTCCTATATGGGATTCTGGTTGACCTAAAAATACTAGGTGAGTCTTCACTGATATCATATGATACCATACATAACCAGAGAAATAATCATCACAATCCTCCATAACTGGAGACCAATTTAAAGATTTTAAATCTAGAGCCGAAATGCTACTTTGAATTCTTCCAAATGCGGCCGCTGATCCAGGAACAACTGCATCAATAACAGTTCCCGTAACACCAGATCCATAATAATGAGTTCCAAAACTAGATGGTTTAGGCAATGAAGAAACAATTAATGCTGAACCTATAGAATCTGTACCAATATCATACCAAGAAACCAAGGCCACTCGGTCTTGATCTTTATCTAAACCTCCAAATGCCCATACTTTATTATCATAGACCATAATTGTATGATCATAACGAGATACGAAAGATCTTGGTCCCGACCATTTTCTAGTTTTGAAATCATATAAAATCATCTCATCACTAACACCTTCTTTCGTAATGCCACCAGATATAATCATTTTTGTGCCATCTTCTGTTAAACAAGCAGCATGTCTTGATCTTCCAGAAGGAATAAAAATTGACTGATCATTTTGTTTTTGATCTTCTTGGTCTTGGTCTTGGTCTTGGTCTTGGTCTTGGTCTTGGTCTAGATCTTGTTCAAGTTCAATATTTCCATCTTTTAAATTACGGACTTTACTCCATCTACGTTCTTCCAAATCAAAATAATAAATAACATTAGAAAATGAATCATCTTCTTTTTCACCGCCAAAAATAACTACCTTAGAATCATATATTACTGATGTATGACCAAACAATACACCAGGACACTTTTCTCCAGGTTCTGGAGATTTCTGTGTCCAAACATTAGTTTCAAGATCCAATATGCTCACATTTTGATCCACTAAAAAAGAATTAGTCTCAACTTCTAAACCCACAGACCCGTCCTCCAACGACTCAGAATCGAAGTAGACTACCACCCCCTTCTTCGCTACCAAGTGAACTTACTCTCATCAGTGAATTTATCAAAACCACCATAAACAAAAACGGTATTTTCAGAAATGGCAATAGACTGATTCAGTAGACTTGGAGGAACTCTTCCTATATAGCAGTTAGTAAATGAATAGTAAATCGAGAAATCACAGAATAGGAGTGAACAGTAGGTTCTAGTCTCACCCATCGGAGAAGCGGTTTATGTCTCTGAGCATGGTTCAGTGCTTTATGTCTTCGAGCATGATTCAGTACTTACCAGAAGTTTCAGCAATGTGATATACAGGAGGTTTGGCTCTAGCCGGTACCTGAGCATGAGGTAACATTTGAATTGACATGGTTTAAAAACCAAAGCAAAAATGCAATAAAAAAAGTTGAAATTATTTCCTTAGAGATCAACGACTAAGTGATTACACCAACATTCAATCAAAAGAAAAATTCAAGTAACAAATGTGAGAATGAAATAAGGACCAAAAAATGATTTTCGGGTGAAATTCTAATAACTAAAGGACTAGATCTATAACCCTTGATAAATAGATATAATAATCTTCGGAATCAACCAACCAAGTCCAATTCTTTCTTATCGATGAGGATCGATCAAGGTAAGCCGCAGGTAAGCAGGATCGGTATCGGTACAGTTACTTTCAACCCTCAATAAACAAAATTTGGTGTTCTAACACATATACCCCAAAAAAATTTCATCCACTCTTAAAAAGAAACCTATTATTAGAAAACTAAGTTGACTAACCGTTTGTTATCTTTTCAATCAGATGGATTCAAGTGATAAAGATATATTTCAAATTGGCTTAAAAAATATGAAGAAGCGGAGTTTTCAGCCTTGTTATTCTTAGTCAGCCATCATCGCTTACGTAATAGTTACATAATCACTAACTATTATTTGGACGCTCAACAACGGATCACAACCTAGTGTTAAGTTATTGCTGAGGACATTTACCGACATTTAGTTCGAGGTAGGTACTTTCCTCATTAAATAATTGCCTTTACTTGTAGTTCTAAATAACCATTCTACTCCTGAGTGGGGGTCAACTAATTCTATCAATTCTACTATAACTGTCTCTTTTTGTCAATATTTTAGTGTACGGCTGCTAAGACATTCTAGGGCTGGACAGTCGGAAAAATTCAATTTAAGTCCCGGAAAAACAATTCTACTCCGATTTGATTTATTGATACGATATCAATACCCAAATTGAAATGAACAACTCATTGGCTATGAACTCTGACAGCTGTTGGTGATTTGGATCCCATCCCCTCTGCCTCCGGCGGCTGGGGCGTAGCCCCAGACCCCATAGCTCGCTTCGCTCGAGGTTGATATCTCGTTGAGGTTGGTCTGCCCAGATATGTGGTTTCTACCGGGGATAATCCGTCACGAACCGTTCCGACCTCGTCTGCCCGGGCGAATGGGCGCTTGCCCAGACCTTGTAGCTTGCTTCGTTCGAGGTTAAGATCGTGTTCTCCTGACCTTTCCTGATCTTTAGCTATCGGTCAAATGTGACTTATCGGTTTCTGTATCCCTCCCTCTTCGTTCGGTATTTCTTGTATCTACCCTCCTTCCCCACGATTACGTATATGATCTTGAGCTAGGATAGTACGCTTTGAACCAGGAGCATGCCTCTAGTCGGATTATAGCTACAAATCTCAGTAGATTCACCTTTGTTCGGTCTTAACCTGGAGTGAAACGAGGCTAGGAGCCTGGGAACGCCCCAGCTGGAGGCAACTGCAGAAATAAAGATATAAGTATATATATATTATCCTATCGTTCAGATATCAAATCAAGAAGAACGATTGAGTGGAGTGGGTGGAAGAGCGGAGTGGGTTCGGGCATTAAGTCGATCCGATGTTATGGCCCCTTATATAATAGTTTATCTAATCTACCTTCGATAGCTCTTATTCTATGTTGTTGTAAATATAGATAAAGGAATCTTAAACTTGAAAGATATATATATACTCTATGCGATCACGACGATATATGGTATATTGAATTTTGCATATTTTCAAGCTTTCTTCTAGTTCTTGAACTAACATTTTGTTTCGGCGTCGGGGAAACATAAGACGCGTTAGCCTCACAGATTTTCCAAATTTTTTTTTACCAACCGACCAACTAACCAACCGCCAACAGCAACCATCACCAAAAACTTTTTCTGATTATTTATATGGTCTGGATTGGTTTTAATAACCTTGAATATATATATATATGATCTGAAATCGGATCTCGGTCATATATCAGCTTGTTGGGATAGAGAGTGTGCGTACATCTTGTTTGCTGGCTACTAAGCGATATCTGAAAATTTTCGTTGTTCTCGTATATGAGCACTTATTGAATTCAAAAGTCATTGGATGAGTATTATTCCCACTATTGCTATTATTGTTATTGCTACTGGTACTACTACAATTATTCCAATTGTTTAATATGATGTCTAAATCAGTTTCACCAGGAACTTTCGATGAACCGGCAACGATGATAAGCGTACCAGACGCGTCGATCGCGTCGGTTAAAAAAGAATCGAATCCAATAATATCAACAACAATAACTTCCTCGAAGACTGATGGTACTCCTGCTGGTGATAATGCTCCTACTGGTGATAATGCTCATATTGATAATGCTCATACTGATGATAATGCTGTTGCTACTCCTACTCCTGCTGATTCTAAGTTCTTAGATGATGATAATAATAGAACCCCTATTTCACCCGGTTCTCCGCCATCTGCTGGACCTCGTTTTAAAGATCCTTTCAATCCAACACCCAGCCCTCCTCGGCGAACTTCAGGAAGAATTCGAAGTATTCCTCAATTCTACGTAGGAGAACCACTTCCTCCACCTAGAAAGAGGAAGAAGCCCACAAAGAAGAAATCATCTCCGTTAAAACAGCCAACAGAATCAACTGCTAATGGTGATGATTCTCTAGATGGCATTGCTAATACTACTAATGATGATAGTGTTACTGATGGAATTACCACCACTACTAATACTAACGGAGTTGTTGATACAGATGGTGATGTTGCTATGTTGACAGAAGGAGATGATAACGTACGTATAGATAGAACTACAGGAGCTAAAACAATCCCCGTTTCAATGCTTCCAAAGACAAAAGGTGCGAAAGTCACTAAGTCAAAGCCAAAATCAACCCCGTCTAAATCAACTCCATCCAGGTCAACACCATCGAAATCATCGTCTAAATCAACACCAAAAAAATCAACTAAATCAAAATCAAAATCAAAAGATTCCAAAACCTCTACACCGTCAAAGAGTAAAAAGTCGGCAAACGCGAAGAAGTCTCCAAAGAAATCAAAGGCCAAAGCCAAACCGACAGCCAAGGATTCTAAAAAGTCGAAAGCTAAGAAGCGTCCCTTGAAGATATCCCTTAAAGTCCGAAAGAAGGTCCCGCCTCCGAATTTCACACCTATTGAAACAAATTCACCTTTAGAAATTGTTTGGGAAAAATTGATTCTTCGAGAATTTGTTCTTAGATGTAAGTCACTCACCTCCCTTTTTCTCGCTCATGACGCATTCTCAGTGGAATTCTTTTCACAGAACCATTACTAACATATATAGTTGATAAATTATGTCGTATGCCCACAAGACATTCAATGGCAGTGAATGATCCTACACAACCATGGAATGAGTATCTATACAAATCATTGATAGTTTCTTTACTAAAAGTGATCGCAAACGATACTAGCCCATTGGTGGCAAATGCCAAATTACTCCTGAATGAAATAG
Source organism: Sugiyamaella paludigena (assembly GCA_030579875.1). Taxonomy (NCBI): domain Eukaryota; kingdom Fungi; phylum Ascomycota; class Dipodascomycetes; order Dipodascales; family Trichomonascaceae; genus Sugiyamaella; species Sugiyamaella paludigena. Next base: position 31,086 of record JAKTRU010000046.1, read on the forward strand.
AAAAAACATCTGCTGAGTCTGAAAAATTGTGGTATCTGCTTGAAGATATAGTATACGAAGATCCAAAAGACCATGGCAGGCCTAGTAATACACAATTTGAGCAAGTGAATGGTCCAGAAAATGCTATCGATTTATGGCATTTACGATTGATTCACAAGTTAATGATTTTAGCCACATGTACAGAAACAATCAGACTCACCATTCAGAATGATCAGGATGAATTACGAAAGGTTCAACTTGATACTGCGGAAGAAGTGAAAGCTTTGAAGGCCGCTTGGGAAGAAATGGCTTTGAAATTGAGTGCTGCTCAATTATCCTTACCTGAAAGTGAACAAGCCAGATGGAGTGAGAAATATGCTGGTTCACGTCAGGCCAATTTGAATAAAATTCGTAAAGCGGAACAGAATTGTTATTTTCTTCACCTTAAATATAACCAGAGAACAATACCCTTGGGTTCTGATACTCAAGGAAACACCTACTGGCATTTTCAACAAAAGTCCAAAGATATTCCTGCTTGGGGGTCTTGGATTATCTGTGAGCCGAATCCAAATTATGAAACTCCTCTGGGTGATTCACCGTTTCTTAAAAAGGAGTCTAATGGTATGAAATCTGAGGAAGTTAATGGACATGCTCAGATGATTAACGGTTCAGCTATAAATGGATCATCAACCAACGGATCCGTCAAATCGACTTCACCGCATCAACGTCAACTGTTTTATGTAGCAGGTAAGCAATCGATTCTAGAACTGATCCAATGGATCAAAGAAGGTCAATGGGGTATTGTTAATGATAATCTCGTGAAGGAATTGGAAACTTATGCTAGCAAATGTGATGAATGACTTTAGAAACAAACATCAATAGATTTTTTTAATTAATATATAATTATACTACCTCTGGCCGTAGGGCAAGCCCAGTACCTCCTAGTTCGAGTGTAGAGATATACTACCAAATTATATCGCCGCTTTTTCGCACCAGACGCGTTACAGGATCGAACTCTTTTTAAACAATCTCTAATGGGTCTCTATCATATTCACTGACAGACACTTCAAATTCATCATATTCATCTTTATAATTGGAAACAAAATCTTTCAAGAGTTGTTTTCCAAGAACAGGTAAGAACCCTCGCTCTGTATTACTATGACCGCACACAATTGCACTTGAACCAGTCTCAATAAGATGAAGTGCATCGTGATGGTCTAATTCTCCAGTAAAATGTACATCAGCCTTGACACCTTGAAGAAGAGAAGATCCAGACCCAGCGCAGATAGCAATTGATTCGATTAATTTACGATCAAGACGATGAGCTTCAGCAAATGCTACTTGGACATAAGACAATTGTAGATGTGCCTTGATCCTTTCAACGAGCTCACTTAAAGGAATTGGATCAGCTAATCGAACTATTCGTCCCATCCCGGCTCCTTCATGCAAATGCATAGCATGTTCTGGGACAAGTACTGGAGTTATAACAGAACGAGACTTTTCATATTGACGACCTCCAGAAACGCCGTCCGCTAGCCAATCAGCCACTCCACCAATTGCAGCATCCACTGATGTATGAGGACAATAAACGCTAATTCCAGCGCGTACAAGTCTTAGAAGAGAATGTTGTTGAGAATCATCAGGAGTAATACTTTTCAAACCTCGGAAAATAAATGGGTGATAAGCAATTATCAATGATCTTTTTTGTTTGATAGCTTCTTCAACTACTCTTGAAGTAAGATCAATTGTTAACAACACAGAAAGCTTATTATTATCCCGCTGTTGTGGAGTGGTATCTTCATCAGGAATTGGACACCCTAGAAGAAGTCCAGTATTATCCCAAGATTTATCTGCCAATTCTCGAGGATATAATCGTTGAACTGAGAAACGGGAAATAGTTAGTAATCAATCCAATAGATTCATTGTCATATATCGGCTACACTTTGAGCGGGTTAAGACTCAAGTCAAGCGAGAACCACTAGATCTATCTAGGACTTGACCCAGTCGTCGGAGGCTAAAGCTATATCCCGGAATTACGTAAACCTCCAGCAATTTCAATCAATTGGGAATCCTTTCATAGAAGCAAGATCAATGTCTTAGTCAATGACAGATATCTATATTACTTACTCGATGATACGATATTCTTAACAGTTCTTTGCGAGGACATAGTTCAGAAGACGATGATTCAATTTAATGAAAGTCAGTAATTAATTACTGAATCAGAAGATCAATGAGTCAACGATCAATGAATCAAATCCAAAACAAAGAAATCCCCAAACAACATGAAAAGAAGAAAGAAGAATTAACGTCAAAAGCTCGAAGTTAAGTAAATGGTGATAGATTCCAAATCATTTGTCGCGATTGATCGACATCTCGAAAAAAATTCAGCCGTACGACATATCTAATCAGATTGAAAAATTTCAGCCGTGCGATTCAAAGTTGGTAGAAGACTGGCGGAAATGAATTTTGAGAGCCCGATAAGAGATACAAAAATTGACCTCTTTAGACGCTTCTTAAAGTGAGGATTATCTGAATTTACAATGATCTGAATCGTCTGATCAGAATTATATATATATATATATATATATATATTTATGTATACGGCCCAGTTTATAGTAGTCTGGATGGGCATACAAACTCAATCCTATATAAGGATATTTAAGGATTAGTTCCCAACCCACATCTTACATTATCAGATTGAGATTGGAGTCCAGGAGTCTTGAACTTAGACTCTTACTTCTCCGTTCGTACTTGATTATTTCAAATGTCAGGAATATCTTCGAGTGATCTAGATAAGGCTATCAGGCAACGGTTAGGAGCGAGCCATGTTGTTGTTAATGATACATCAGGTAAATTGGTGTGGGTGAAGGAGCAATTGTCATGGAGGATGTTGTAGACAAAATGTGATTATTAGTAATACCATGTTGGAAGCAGTTGATGATCTGTCTGTTGTTAACATGGACTGGTAGATAATAAACTTATATACTAACAAAGTGTAGGTGGATGTGGTCAGGCATTTGAAGTTGTTATCGTATCATCACAATTTGCTGGAAAGAATAAATTATTGAGACATCGTTTAGTTAATAGTGCTTTAAAAGAGGAAATTGCTGTTATCCATGCTTTTACACAGGTGAGTTTGGATTGTCTGGCATCGGTCTCCAAGAATGTTGTACTCGTCCGGCACGATCTTACCCTCGAGGGAAGCGAGCTATGGTCGCCAATGGCATAAATGATATATGTACTGACGTTTAGAAAACATATACCCCCGAAGAGTGGAGTCAGCAATAACAAGAATGTAAATAAATCTATATGTACATTATTAAGTTATATTCTCAATAAATAAAAGTCTTCGAGACTAGATTTTTTCGCGTGGGTATATTCAGTATCCTCCTTCCAAACTAGTAAATTCCCCCAATAATCTTCTTTCCCATTTTGTAGTGGTCTCAGTTAATCTATAAAGAACGCCTGCTGCTAACGCTTGCACTCTTTCGTCAGGAACATTTTCCCAGCTATCTTCTAGCCACATTTTAAGTTCCACAATTTGCCGTGGCCATGTAGCAACCAAAAATTCACCATCATTGACTTCTAAGATTATTAATATTCCTGTCACAACTGATTCAAGCACCGGAACTGCAGCAGTCGCAGCAGCTCTCTGGCTCAACAATATATCAAGAAACTCACTGCTCATTGTTATCATATCGGAACTAGAAGGATAAGCAGCATGTAAAATCAACGTCAAAGTTTTAAGAAAATGCGCTACTAATATATCAGAATAAGTCCCAATTGCATTAATTCCTCCACCACTAGCATACCATTGGCCAATTAAAGGCGAAAAAAATCGTCTAGATGCCATTTTAGCAAATTGATTAGTGATTATCTTATGACCAGCCACAATATTATTATCATCACCAGCACTACCAACTGATATTTCTCTCTGCCGTAGAAGTTTAGAAGAGATTCTAAGTACTTTAGGACCACCAATAATTTCGTCCTTGGCTTTGACTGATACTTGCTTTAATAATCCTTCTTGAAGATCTGCTGTGACAAAATCGATTGCCTTAGTATCACCGTAATTTTCTACCGGGTCTGCTTGAAAAGGAGTAGCTGAAGAACCCACGTTCATCAGCAACGACATATTAGTCGAAATAAGGCGGTTATTCGGAGTATTACCATTTCGTTCGATAGGATTGGCAAATAGTTTATGAACTTCCGGTGGCAATAGCTTTGGAGGTTGAGAATTATTTTTTGCTTTGGCAACTGCTTCAATGTCATCATGTCCACTCAATTCTCTAGCTCCCAAAGCAATACTTGATAAAATATTTATTCTTTGCTGAAGAGAATAATCTGCAGTGAAGACCAATTGAGCCAGGTAAGTAGGAACAACTAACGGGCAAGACGCTACTAAAGCAGATAGCGCGATAAGTCTATTTTCATTAAAATTTTCCATTTCAAAGGTATCCTTCATACCTGCTAATTGTTCACTAAGAGGATGCGCATAGAGTTGAAGCTCCTGACCATACCTAGCCTTTCTGCGAATTAAATCTGCCCCGTAAATTAGCCCTAAACGATTTTTATCATAATTATCAGCCTTCAGGTACTCTAACAGATCTTTGATATAAACAGGAGCTGAAAATTTCTTCTTTTCAGCCAAAGCAGGGTCATCGTCAGAATCTTCTTCATCACTGTCGGGAATAGGATAAGCTTGAAGGTCTTTATCATCATCGTTGTCAACATCACTATCATCATTAAGTTCAATTATTTTTGGGCCTTGAGAATTGCGATGAATTGAAGTATCATCAGTCATTGAATTCGAAGATTTTTTGTTTCGTTTCTCGGATAGGATAATATTTTCCATCGATTCAACTAACTCTACCCTTTCATTTCCCTCATTATTCTGCAATGACTTCCATAATTGCTTATTGTTCAAGTCGAACAATTTAATTTTTTCTTCTGTCGCTACCACCTTTAGCCAATTCTTCAAATCATCATCATATAGTTCTTCCATATCAAATTTCAATGGTTTTCCCTCGGCATCAGCACGTCTGCTTAGTTCTTGAGCAACTATTGCACCATACAACCTTGCTTTCTCCATCGATGCACTTAAACGATTGGTTACAGCATTAAGATATTCAGATGATGAAGATATCAACTTTAAAAATGAAATATCAAAGGATTTTATACATAATATTAATAATTGAGTTTGGGCTTCTTGAATGAGTACAGGATTATGATTGATTCCGACCAAATTACCCCATCTTTCAATAAGTCCTTTAAATTGCGCCTGTATTAATAGGCTGAGCTTTTTCCTGTCATTATCCTCTTGCTGCCCCTGACCACTAATGGCAACAATTGCCCGCCTCATATTAAAATTGACCCTAACTGACTCCGCGTAAGAAAAAATAGGCGGCGATTTACATTCCTGTAAAAACAGCTTCAAAATACTAGCTACTGCAGAAACCTTGCTATTATTATTGCCGTTCATTTGATCTCGTAAATACTTTTCTTGTAAAAATGGTAAAAGGCAGGTTTCCATGAAATACCATTTCTCACTCGGTCTGGAAATAATCTTGTAAATATTTAATAAACCAGTGAGTTGGTCATTATTGCATAACTCATCAGCAATAACAGTCGGATATCCCAATCTTAAAGCTCTCTCCAATGTCTCGGTCATTACGGAACCTGAATTTGAACCTGGACTCAAGCCTAATGCTGAACCTGACTCCAATCCAGATACCGAATCCACAGCCGAATAAGCTGCATAGAACTCATAAATCTCCCTTGCCAATACTCTGGAATATTCCGATCCAGAACTTAATCTCTTCCATTTGTCATATCGAATTATATCTATTTTAGTCAACTGATGCTTATATTGATCCAACCAATGATTAGCGATTGAAATAGCCTCAAGAATCTTACTTCCGGAAAACAGACTAACCAATTCCTTATAATAAAGTCTGGCGGTAGTCGAACCTTTTTTATTTTCAGTAGTAACAATAGATATACGCTTGAATGCTAAAAGGAAAGCAGGATAAGAATATGCACTAGATTGTCTTTGTTTTACTTCTCCGGAATTATGCGGTCCTGAAATAATATTACCTAGAATCCAACATAGAAGATTCATATGAGTACAATAAGATATCTGATCAACCAGTTTAGATTCTTGTGAAGAAATAACTTGTGCTAAGGCCGAAATTCTCGCTACAAGGCTACTTATCCCAGTTAAACTTCTAAACAACTCTAATATCAGAGGATTACAATCATCATTTTCTCCTCCATCGTCTAGTTCTGGTAATGTATGGTTTATTAATATTGAGAACAGGTCTAATGATTTAGGATTCGGAATATTCACCAAAGTTCCATAAGATGGCGTATTTAGCAAAGAAGATATCAATTCATCAACCCGATTCTTTGAAGAAGAATTCTTTAATTCCTCTATAATCTTATCCATTTGCCCAACTCCATATGAATCATATCCAATCAAAGTGAATTATATTGGTTATCACCGGAAAGCAAAATGATGAAACATCAAACACAGTCCTCAGCTGGTTAATTTTATTGTGTGGGCCAGGTCCAGGCCGGTCAAAATTGCACAGCCGCACGATATTTACGCAGATCTAAGATCCGTATCTCATGCCTCCGGCGGTTGGGGATATGCCCCAGATCCCATGCTCTGGAAGATATTAATTTCGATTCTGTCATGAAGTTCTTCCGCACGCCACAAGTGTATTTAGACCTTCGCCTGTTTCATGGCTCTGTCCTGAGCTAATCATGTAATGAAATAATAACTCCGGTAGCTTAAACTAGGGACTGCTACTAGTCACTGTAGTAATGAAAATCCCGGCAGAATTCTGTTTTTAAATTAATCAATTATGAAAGTCAGCAACAGTTAAAATGAGAAGCGCAGGCTGAGATTAGGAAAAGTCTGCGACAAAACCAGGAAAACCTATAGATAGGAGATAAACAGCGAGAGTCGGCATATTCTGGATATCTTCAATATCTGCTAAGCTCGACGAAGCCCGGAGTTGGCGAATCGGTCCAATCTCTACTTTTGGTAATACTGATGCAAACTTGCGTGACCATTATAGCCAGTTTTATTCTACGAAGTGCTCCATTAATATAATGTAGAAGTCGGTTGTGAAGTTCAGGCTCCCTATTCAACTTGCCTTGTTCATTACATTCTCAAATTTATCAAAACAACTGAATTCACGCTAGGCATGACGATATCATCAGCTTTAACTTTAGAAATGCCTCTTTCATGAAACTTTTTTTAAGTTCTTTAGCTGCGTGTGCCAGGTTTGCGATCTTTTCGGCGTCTATCAGCAGATCGTCAACCTTTCTTATTTCACCTTCGTCAGACATGTATAATAACTTCCTAGCTCCTCATTGATGCCATATGCCCTCGAAGCGATGGCCACCCCAGGGAAGTTCTTCAACAGCAACATCAAAGGTTATTCGTATGGACAATCAAATGCATTCCAAACGTTTCTCATTTAATAGCCTTTGAAACTCGGCGGAATTGTTAATAATTAAAATACAATAAGTTGGAATTTCTTCGACTTCTTTCTCAAATCGGTCAGCCAGTTTATCTTCTTGCGTACTAACAATTGTTTTCTCAAACTTGCCAGCCGGTTATAAACTAATCATATTCAGACCCCTGTGTGAGAAGCGGGATTTGGGGCTGGTCCTTTTCAGATACCAATTTTCATATGCCTCAAGATTCAACTCAGCAAGGAATCTCTTTGCAGGAAATAGAGTTGTTAGAACTGTTTCTGGAGCTGTTAGGACTGCAAACCGACATCAGGAAACGAAAAGAACACTTTGATAATTGTTCGCCTTGTTTGTCTGTATTAGCATGACTGAGAACGAGCATAATTGAAAATTCACCTACGTTCGTCCATAGAAACCGATATTACGGGTTATGCTATACCCACGGTTTCATTTTCTTTTCCAAGGTAACAAAAGAACCACGACAATCATGGGAGAAACAAAATTATAATGTGCATAATATCCTTTTAGGTTCGTTTTCAAGAAAACAAGCATGGTGACCCCGTCTTTCTCAAGCTAAAATTAAAACGATGATAAAATTCTGGACGAAAACAGTGATGAAGGGGGAACTCCCACTAATGGTTCTGGCTAACAAGGCTCATTTCTGGTAAGCCCTGCTAAATTTTCGAACTAGAATTCATGTTGATAGTATTGATTAACGACATTCAGATTATAGCTTCGGCAGTGCCCAAAACTTCAATCGAATGATTGATTTTCATTCGTTTTGCCAATTGTTTTAAAAATTGATAAACAGCACAGCTTACACGTAAATAATAATAAACTGATGATAATATAATAATTGATTTAATGACTGATTGATTGATTATCATTTATTGTTTGGTATACTACACCAGCAAATGATCCACAATGAATTATCCTTGATAGGGATAATACCCTTATCCTACTTTGCAACACCAGTATTTGTAATGAATCAAATTGTTTACAAATTTGGCGTTAGTAGTTTAGTGGTAGAGCGCGGCGTTCCCATATAAGGAAAGAGAAAGTCTGTTTGAATCGGATTGGATTTTGCCGTGACCCGGGTTCGATTCCCGGCTGACGCATTTTATTGTTATTTTTAACTGCCTGATGGAGTCAGGGCATAACTCATTACATGTTCTCGTAATCGACCACGAGTTTCTTTATGCTTTTTTTATCATTGACTGGTTTAGAATCTAAATTAGAATTAAATTAGAAATCTAGAGGCATGCCACGCCCGCAGGGAGGAGATGTAGGTGGTCTAAGGATAGCTAAAGGCTCATGACTCTCAAGCCTCACTCTGCCAAATTGATTCATGCCTCAAATGAAATTGAACAGATTTGGGAAGATTTGAGGCCGTGATTTTTAAGTGGGGGAGCTATCACATGGATTATAACATATCAAAAGACTATAAAAGCGTAACGATGAAACAGGCATTCCGACATGTCAAATCGCAAAAAAAAAAAATTTAAGGAGCTTGAAACTAGACGGTTGTTATTCTCCTAACTGTCATATATTTTTTATAACAGTTTCTATAATTATTATTAGCAACCGAATTTATCTACGCAATGATTAATAGAGATTTACGTCGAATGGATTTGGGGCGAGAGTTGCGCCAACTACGCTAGTTTTTAGATCAATTGACCAGCGAGCTTGTGAATATTCGAAAAATGCCGCGTAAGTTTTTGAGTTTTTCATAAATTTTATTTCTGGCTGTCTTAACTTAGCTAACTTAAATAAAGAATCTTTTGATCGAGATATGGCGATCTATAAATATGAACAAGATATCAAGAGCTATCGGGATCAGATCGATGCTGTGCAACGACAACTTGATTATCTCTCGCGCTGAGAAGTAATAAACTGATTATACAATAAGGTAAAATTACGTACACCTATTGTTTGAATAAACTAAATCTTTAGTAGTAATTAAATACCGGAGAAGTACGTCCATGCCCCATTGAACCTCAAACACATTATAATGTCATTATTTGGGTAGATACCCCAGGCAGCCTCAAATATGCTTCCACTAGATAAAATAACGCCTTTACCAGCCAAAATAATACGTATCGGTACACTATTAGCGAATCACTATGATGAGGCTTCAGCAAGCTGAGGTTAGGTGTCTGCAAACAATCAGAAATGATCTGTAACTTTAGGTCCCTGCAGATGCAAGGGCTGTATTTAGTTTTTTTCAATTTAGAATTGCTCTAACGGAATGTATCAACTACACTGTATTAGCTTTCTTACCGATTCTCAGAAAAGTAACAATTTCAGGATTCAGGATTTATATCGCGAAGAATGTGTAAAGTACTGTATTGCATAGGACATATACATACCTAAATTCCCGGGTTATTCTTTCACATTGTCTCTTCCAGATCTGTAAGAGCTAAACGACCTCTTCACTTGAATTAGATACCAAAGAGAATTAAGAGTGAAGCGAGAGCTGGGGCCCTAACAGCACCACCACTCTGGCTTCGCTCGCGGCGTGCTGTTCACACGTAAGGCACCGGTGAACACGCGCGCGCGGGTCGAAGTCAGCACGTGATAACAAGATTTCAGCCGCATTCCTAGCAAGGGAAAAAATTCATTGCCTTCACTATGCATGCATGCAATACGAAATGTCTTATATTCACATGAAAGCACGTAATCCCGTTGACAGATTTCAGAATTTCTCATACTCTTGAAATGCACCGAACGTACACTCACAAATTTTGTTTTTGACCCTCTTTCTTTTTTGGGTTTAGATCGTTTTATAGTTAACCTAAGTTAATTAACATTGTTCAGATATATGACTGATGTGGATATTATTACTTTTTCTGAAAAAAATTCTCGATCATGAAAAAAACTTACCTGTTGGGTAAGTCAACTACAGTCCAAAATCAATGCAGTACTACCATACGTTAACTTAGCTGCATTATCATGCGATATTTTATTTGGGCGTTTAATTTACGTGATTCAGCCAAAGGGAACTCTTGTTTTCCGAGGTCTGGTTTCCGACATCGGGGGTGTGCTTTGGGTTCTTTCGCAGTTCCAATCTCGCCGGTCTGCCTTCGGCGGCTGGGGCGTTGCCCCAGATTGCTAGCTTTCGCCACGCTCGAGAATTGAAACCCCGCTCCAACCATCGTCAGCATCCATAGCCCCGGGCCCCTAGCTTCTGTCCCAACTCCCAATCTGTATATAGGTGCTTGTCCCCTCTTTCTTACCCCACTCTAACTAACTCTCTCAACTGATTTTTTTTCTGGCCCAATCGCCTGGTCCGGTCCTGATCTTCTCACCTGTACCCGACGAATCATAATCTTTGCTCTACCCAAGTCACCACAATATGCTGACAGCGGTAAGCCCGTCGTCACAGATATGCTAAATAACACCAACCAATTAAAATCGTTTTCTATTTATCTATCTATAATACGATGTAAATAGGTCTAACAATTAAGTTAGCATTACCGTCAGTTAGCTAGTCTTGCTTGGCCGCCTAGTCGCCTAGTCTCTTCAGTCGATCAATGGTCCGGTCAGTTGTCGGAATTCGCTAGCCCAAAGTTAAAATACTAGTTTGACATAAAGTTTATCCTTGAACAGAGTTCTGTACGAGGGTCGTAATCTCTCTCTAACTGGCACTGGTGTGTGTGCATATATGTGAGGCGAACTATAAAAATGACGTGCTAACGGGTTACATACAATTGTTTCAGCGGGGGCTCTGCTTCCTTACCTTTTTCTATATAAAGTCCTGTTGATCTCTTTGGTTGGGTTTTTTCTTTCAGTCATATTCTCTTAATTATATTAAAATATATTACAACCGATATATTGAAGTAATCATACATTCTCACAATGGCTCCTTCTCATTTTGATACTCTTCAACTTCATGCTGGTCAGGAGAATTCCGACTCGGCAACAAATGCTCGTGCGGTTCCAATTTATGCTACTACTTCATTCACTTTCGATGATTCTCAAGCAGCCGCTGATGCTTTTGCCTTAAAAACTCCTAGTTTTGTTTATTCCAGAATTGCTAATCCTACAAATGATGTTTTTGAAAAAAGAATTGCTGCTCTTGAAAATGGTGCTGCTGCAGTTGCTGTGGCATCTGGTCAAGCTGCTCAATTTGCTGCTTTAACTGCTTTAGCTCATAGTGGTCACAATATTGTTGCAACTCCATATTTATATGGTGGTACTTATAATCTTTTAAAAGTCTCTTTTAAAAGACTTGGTGTTGAGACTAAATTTGTTGAAGGTGATGACGCTGCAGAATTCGAAAAAGCTATTGATGAAAATACTAGAGCCATTTATGTTGAAAGTATTGGTAATCCAAAATATAATATTCCTGACTTTGAAGCACTTGCCGCCGTTGCTCATAAACATGGTATTCCACTTGTAGTTGATAATACTTTTGGTGCTGGTGGTTTCTTAGTTCGTCCTATTGATCATGGCGCTGATATTGTTGTTCATTCTGCTACTAAATGGATTGGTGGTCATGGTACTACTATTGGTGGTGTAGTCATTGATAGTGGTAAATTTCCTTGGGGTAAACATGCTGATAAATTCCCTCATATTGCCGGTCCATCTGAGGCTTATCATGGTCTTTCTTTCTTAGATACTTTTAAAGAAGTTGCTTTTATTACTCATCTTCGATGTGAAGTTCTTAGAGATTTTGGTCCTTCTTTGAATCCATTTGGTGCATTTTTATTATTACAAGGTCTTGAAACTTTATCACTTCGTGTTGAAAGACATGTTTCAAATGCTTTAGCGCTTGCTCAATATTTTGAAAAATCTCCTCATGTTGCTTGGGTTTCTTATCCCGGTTTAGAATCTCATCCTTATCATAAAGTGGCTCTTAAATATCTTAAAAATGGTTTTGGTGCTGTTTTATCTTTTGGTGCTAAACCAATTAATGGTGTAGATCAAAGTGCTAATATTGTTGATAAACTTAAGCTTGCTTCAAATTTAGCTAATGTTGGTGATTTAAAAACTCTTGTTATTGCTCCTTTTTATACTACTCATGCTCAATTGAGTGAAGTAGAAAGAGCTGCAAGTGGTGTTAGTGCAGATTTGATTCGTGTTGCTGTTGGTACTGAATTTATTGATGATATAATTGCTGATTTTGAAGGTGCTTTCAAGCAGATTTATGGTGCCTAAAGAATGACGAGAAGTTTAATGATAATCGTAGACTGATATAAAAAATAGAAATAAAAGTTTAGATCAATATTAATCGAAGTCTACGACTATCTTGCAAAGGCAAGGGGAGCATAACGAGAGCTGTAGGTTTGGGGCTACACCCCGGCGCTCCCTGCCGCCCGAGGCAAACGTCTACTTCCTGAACTTCTTGTCTTTGGCGAATAAAATTTCTCCGAAAAAGAATCAGGGGTCTATCAGTACTTGGAGACGGGAACAAGATCAGGTGAGCCGAGAGCTCTGGCTCTCCCTATAGCCAGTGTCTTGGTAGATTATGTTACTTGTCCTAAGTTCCTCTATACAGCAGGATAGTCTCCGAGGACATTGCGATCAGATCATCGGATTTATTGACCAAAAATTGAATTATTTCGGTCAAATCATTCCGTTTTTCAGAGTTATCTCATCTCTTAGTGAGGATGGGGGTATAATTCCTCATTCAGTAAGTGGGTTAGGGTTTAAGAGCTGATGAATTTGCACTCAAATAGCTCAGAAAAATGTCACAAAATATAACAAGTCCGATATGGTGTAATGGTTAGCACAGTTCGCTCTCACCGAGCAGATCGGGGTTCGATTCCCCGTATCGGAGTTATCTTTTTAAATTTTTTGACTCTCAAGGGATTGATAGAGTCGATATGCCTCGGTCTAATAAGCTGAATTCTCCGCCATGATTTGGCCGCCGAGTAATGTGTGACCTAAGCAGGAGGTAGAGATCTCTGCAGACGGGAAGGATTCTAGCGAACCGAGAACTAGGGATTTGGGGTTACGCCCAGTTGCCCGAGGCGGATTAGGGGACCTCTTACGCAGCATGAACTCGTGAGTCTGGGCCTGGCCCAAAGTAATATATAGTCAGGTAAGTCAACGCTTCACTTCAATTAATTCTATCATTTCAGATATTTCATTATCATCATCATATATACGTTATCATTATACTGCTCTATCATACCTTTTAACCATTGTAAGTAAAATCCACAGTCCGGTTGCTACACCGTAAAACCCAAAAATAACGGGTAATAAAATTGATGCACCAAATTTAGTTATAAAGGCACCAATAATAACTGGAAATATAGCAGATCCACATCCACTTAAAGCGGCAGCAGTGGAAATTCCTGAAACATGTAATCGTTTAGGAAGCACAGTAGTAGCCATGACCATGGCAGACGGGAAGATTGGTCCGATGAATACTCCTACTAAAACTATTAAACTACCGGCAACAAAGATTGGAGCAGAACAATCAGACCAAAACAGTAAATGGAAAAGTACTGCACCTCCCATATAGGTCAATATGACTGCATTAAGACTCTTAAATCTTCCAGTGACAAACCCTAGACATAATCTACCCATGGATAAACCAGTCCAAAAACCGGTAGATATCAAGCCTATCTTTTTGGGATCAGCATGACGCTCTCTAATCATATAAGTAATTAACCAACCGCTATAACCCAATTCAATTCCATTATAAGAACATAAGAATAGAGCCAGAACCCACACTGCAGGCGTTCTAAAGACTTCCATATGATCAACAGCAGTCGGGACTGAAGGACTGTGATTATTATCATTATGAGAAGGGCCAATGTCTTCATTATCTTCTGACTGGTCTGTTTCAATAATATAAGCTTCGGCATTATCATGACGAAAAGCAAATAATACAGAAATCACCATTGCAGCAGCTAAAATGGCCATAAGTCGGTAGAAAAAATACCAAGGACGATCAACACTAAGTAATAATGACACAACAGCAGGACCTAACATACCACCCAGAGCATAACAAGCATGAAGTATGCCTAGTACACCATGAGCATTTTCAAAAGCTCCTATCCAAGCATTCCATGACCCGTTAATAAACCCAGCACCTAATCCAGATAAGACATAAGCAACTAATAACAATGGGAAAGGCGGTGCCGTCAATGCAATTGAATAACTTGCTAATTCAAATGATGCACCTAAAAATCCTACACCTCTACGACCAACACGAACATGAGTCCAACCACTTAGACCTGCTGATAATAAAGATCCAAAAAGTGGTACTAAAAATAATACTGAAACTTCCAGATCATTTAATTCATAATGTGATTCCAAAGAAGGAAGAATAGCTCCTAAAGCAGAATCAGTAAGACCCATAATAATGAATCCTGCAAGTGCTATAATGACTTTGAATTGATTACCTGGTGGTTTATTCCAAGCTTGACGACCTCTATAATATTTATGACCATCATCATGAAACTCATGGTAATCTTCTAACGGAGTATTTGCAACAGTAGCTATTTCTTGAAGGAGAGGAGTTGACGAAGAATGGTGGATGTCATCATCATTATTATCATCATTATTACTATCTATATCAAAGGTTTCCACATTATGATCTTCATCTTCTAGATTTGTGTGATTTATATTATCATCGTTGAGTTGAGTATTTGAGTTAATTTTGTCGAACTGTGTCTGCTGGGTATCATTAGTTGGTGTTTCCCCATCAGGCAGCGGCGTCATATTGAGAAATAGATATAAACGACTTGAAATTCAGAGATGTTTTTGAATCTAATACAGAGAGAATCTGAACAGAGCGATCACAATATAGAAGAAACTACACATAAATTGCCTCAACTGCTCTCGATCCAGTAATTGTTGATACTGATACTCCCCCAATTAAGTGAGCCCTAATTAAGTATTTGTATTTAAATAGATCAATATATCATATCTTGATAAATCCAAAAGAAATAGGAAACGAAATAAACATGAAAATGAAGAAATGAAGAAATGAAGAAATAGACTTGGCAGCCGGTTAATTCATAAGAGATCTTCTTATACTACATTACTTCCTGCAGCAGATCTTTTTCGGCCAGATCCTTATTCTGCGGACCCTAATAACATATGATAAACTCTAAAAGGGGTTAGGCCGGATAAACGGTTCGATGTAACAGAAACCACAAAATACGGCGGGGTTATCAACCGATAAGATAGCAACAGATCAATTCTTTATCCATATATATATTATAATAAACAGAAATCTTCATGAGATGATATTCTGATTCGAAATATGATTCGGAATATTAAGATAGTAATATAATAATCTATTCCTTGTGTTGTTCTTAATAAAAAATGGAGATTTAATTAAAACGAAAGCTGTTTGTTTAACCCTTTCCAGACACTGCATAAAGAGGGGAATTCGCGGTAACGGTCCGGTTAGCTAAGAAACAGAGGTATCAGATGAGAGCAAGTAGATCTGTTGTTAAATCCTCTTGAATCTGGCCCACTCTCGTGCCTCCGGCGGCTGGGGCCTAGCCCCAGACCCCTAGCTCTCGCTACGCTCGAGATCGAACTAGACCGAGAGATTTGAATATATCGCTCCATCCTCTATATCCGTCGTACCTAAATCTATGTACGGCTGAATAAATTTAAGTTTTGATGGATGATCTGACTGATATCTGACGATAAATAGGATCTAATATATAAATATGCGGTGATTTGTTCATTGTTCAGGAGTTGAAAATGCTATAGCTTAAATTATTAAATTATTAGTACTGTACGTAACGGCAACTTCGCGGTACGAGTAGAGCTCGGAGAAGCATTTCCCAATGATATTTATGCAGGTCAATGCAGGTTGATGTAACAATAAAATTGATGAACTTGGTTGATGTGACCACCCCCACTTTCTCATCGCGGGGTCTCGGCTTCCTACCCGAGAGATCATAAAATTGATCAATCAATTATCCGATCCGATTTATCAATCTAAGTAACTAAACAGACAATTATTTATGGCGGTAATATTTGATTCTAATAGTTTGAGAATAGTCAACTCACCTAAGGTCGGATGATCATCTCGAGAGTGGAAGAGAACAGAATCCGGGGTAACAACCACCGCCTGTTAAGTTTTCTTCCGATTTATAGCTTGGTTCAAGTTTAACTATTATTAACCTGAGTTAAGTTAATGGTTTAATTTAATCAAAGATAAATGATAACTTATAGCAATTATATACGAGTTACATATATCTTTTAAAGGAGGTCCTGGCATCACAGCCAAGCAGTTGAAGATGCACCTCTCGATCACATCCTGCTTTCTTTTGCACTAAAAATAATGATCAAAAATTATCAATAATAACTTGCGTATAGGATCACAAAGTTTTATAATTCGAGTATGGGACAAGCGATAGATCCGCTTTTTACATGCATATGCCAGATGACATTGATCGACAGTTACTGGCGGCTGATAAAATTTTAAGCCGCACAAAGTTCATATGCAAAAATAGTTGATTATTGATATCGTGAGATCTATCGCTCTTTGGCTTTGATTTTAAACTTTTTGGCAAGAATTTAGATTTGACTGTATGTTCTACCCACAAAATAACTTAGGGAGTCGACAGTATATCCCAGGCAGCAAGTTTTGAGGTTAGATCTAGTTCAGAATTAGGTCATTTTATTTATTATTTATTTATTATTTTCCATGTATGGACGACTACTGCATCTTTCCTTTCAGACTTCAAGATTCAATATATGTATAAAAACTTCGTCTCATCCACGTATTTGGGTCGTCGTTTTTTCAAATCCCTTGTTGGTGACATAAAATATCTTACTAAAGTAACCGAGGGATCCCCTGAACCTAGTAAAGTGAAGTTAGTCAGCTCGCGTCGATCTGGTACTATTGTATCCAGTCCCTATCACACCATCTCTCGTAGTGATTCCACTATCACCACCAGTTCCAGTTCCACCCACATTTCCCCTGCCTCTTCCGCTTCTTCATCTTCTTCTTCCTCCTCTACCATGCCCTTGGAATATATCCCAGGTTTAGTACCTGTTGATGGCCAACATGAAAACACCCTGACCAAAACCTCCATATCAACAACCACTATTGAAAAGAGCTTATATTTCAGGGAACAAGTCAGTTCTCGTGGAGTTTCTTCTTCTATAGTTGTTGAAGCTGAAGAAATTGAGAAAACGGCTCGTTTGCCTATATCTTCATCATCTTCTTCATCCTCAGATTTAGATGCTTCCCTTGCTGCTGCCCTTACTAAAGCCGAGGAAAAAGCCGAGAGAAAAGCCCTTATTCGAGAAGAAAAACTTCGAAAGAGGATATCAAAAGCTCAGAATATGCTTTTAAGAGGTGCTGAAGCTATTCAAAATAATGCTATTTTGGTTTGTCTTGATATCGAATGCTGGGAACGTGATAATTCTAAAATGACAGAATTAGGTGTAACTATCTATGATGGAACTATTACAAAATCGAAACCATTAGCTGATAGAATTATTAATGAACATTTCATAATAAGTGAATATAAATGGATGAAAAATGGTCGTTTTGTTGCTGATAACAAATTCAATTTCTTATTAGGTTCGTCTGAAATCCTGAGTATGCAGAGTTGTAGAGATAAGTACGAGGATCTTATCAAGAGCTGTGAAGCCCGCGCTAGATTGAATGATACGGAAGTACTCTATTTAGGTCATGGCGTCAAATCAGATTTCACTATGTTACGCCGTTTGGGGTTTTATTTAGGATCACATGGTCCTGACCCTGAATATATCGATACTCTTGATATCTGGCAACTATCCAACTTTGATTTTGGTGCGTTAGGTAAAGTTCTTGACTTTATGAAAATTGATCATAGAGCTATGCACAATGCAGGTAATGATGCTTACTTCACTATGATACTAGGTCTTTGTTTATGCAGCAATCCTATTCGTGAGAAATTTAATTTGAATAATGGCGGAGATAGAGCCTTTCCTTCACTTCTTTCAAAAATAGATTTTAGTTTGTTTCCAATCACAGACATGAAGAATATACCGGTGGTATGTTAAGAAAATAGACTAGCGGTACTAGTATAAAGTATTTATTAATAGAACAGTAATTAGATATAACCAATATCTGTTTTCGTAGCCAAGATCTGCTTTCTGTCGCGAATAGTCTTAACCGATAAATTTATTGCTACCATAAGTTGCCAGTATTGGTGATTGTCTGAAAAAACCAGCCGTGCGGCTCAAAATATTTCTCAGACACGGGACTGCTCCCCATCAGCCGGAGGCAGACAGACATTGGAATACTCTGACCCTAGCTCTCTGTGGGCTCAGATTTTTTCTTGCTTTACAATATTTGTATGATGATCTGAGCTGCTCTCGAGCCTGGCCACTAGGATGTGTCTGTCTGGCGCAGGCCCTATGTCACGTATAACGTATATCGCATTGTTTTAAATTACCATACGCAATGAAGCCAATCATTTATAAATGATGATCATCCCTTATTTGATTATTTTTTATGTCATGATGAGAAAGAAAAGAGGTTTCAAGTTCAGTTTTGACTATCTCGTCGTAAGTTAGAAACTCAACTACTGTTGATGAATTCTCTCCAGATACAAGCAATTGTTGATTTCTAGGACATCCGAAATTTCAACTTCTGGCATCGAAAATTGATTTCAGCCTTTAGAGAATTTCGCGCCCTGGAAAAACTTGAGAGTGTTGTGTTTCAGCCAGCATGAACAATGTCCCAGGCACCATAGCTCTCGCTTCCCTCGACAGGCCTAAGTACTAGATCGTGAACTTCAGCAGAAACTCAACTTCCGAGAGCTATGGGGTCCGGGGCTTCACCCCAGCAGCTGGAGTCAAAACCGGGCATGATTATCTGAGGCTCCGATGGCTGAAGACTATGCCTTAGAATTTGGATCAATAATGATCATTTATTATGAGTTACCGTTTTGGGATAGAAATAGTCACTCAAAATATTAGCGTATATTTCAGTCCAGTCCAATTTTGAGCCGCACTCAACTAGTTCTGTCAAGCGACTCGGTGAAAGTAACGTGAACAAAGTTCAATTCATACTGCCTCGTTCCCTCTCTCATCTTCTTGATTACCACCAATAAAGAACAAACATAGAGATTTGCCTTTAAATATCCTATCCTCAAGTTTAAATTTATAAGAGTCGAAATGGGAGGCATCTCAGAAAAGAAAGTCGAATATTTCACCAGGCTTCGTCAGCTTTTGACCGAGTACAAGTCAATCTTCCTTGTTGGAGTTGACAATGTCTCGTCTCAACAAATGCACGAAGTTAGAAAATCCCTTCGTGGTGAAGCCGTTGTAGTCATGGGTAAGAACACCATGGTTCGACGTGCTTTCCGTGGATTTGTTTCTGAATTCCCAGAAATTGAGAAGATTTTACCTTACGTTCGTGGTAATATTGGATTTGTTTTCACCAATGCTGATCTTAAGACTATTCGTGAAGCTATTATTTCCAATCGTGTTGCAGCTCCTGCTCGTGCTGGTGCCGTAGCCCCTGCTGATGTTTGGGTCCCTGCTGGTAATACTGGTATGGAACCTGGTAAGACTTCTTTCTTCCAGGCACTTGGTGTTCCAACTAAGATTGCTCGTGGTACCATTGAAATTGTGTCTGATGTTTTGGTTACTGAAGCTGGTTCCAAGGTTGGTCCTTCCGAAGCCACTTTGCTTAACATGCTTAACATCTCTCCTTTTACTTATGGTTTGACTGTTGAGCAAGTTTATGACAATGGTCAAGTTTTCGCTCCTTCTATTTTGGATATTACTGATGAGGAACTTACTAGTCATTTCTTGGCTGCCATTAAGACCATCACCACCATTTCATTGGCTGCCAGCTATCCTACTTTACCAGCTGTGGGTCACTCTCTTATCAATCACTATAAGAAGATCTTGGCTTTATCCATTGCTACTGATTACACTTTCGAAGGATCTGAAGCTATTAAGGATCGTATTGCTAATCCTGATGCTTATGCTGCTGCTGCTCCTGCTGGCGGTGCTGCTGCTTCTGGATCGGCTGGCGCTGCTGAAGAAGAAGCTGCTCCTGAAGAAGAAGCTGAAGAATCTGATGAGGATATGGGAATGGGTCTCTTTGACTAAACCGGTTAATCAGAAACAGTTCTTGATGTAATAATGAAGAATTGAAAATATATACATAAAAAAGTGCAGATGTATGTTTTGTATATATATCTATATGTAGGTATAAAATGTAATAACATTTGAAGTATAGTTTTCTGAGTAATGGATCTTGGTTTTGTCCAGACCCCTAGTCTGGCATTGCTCGAAGTCAATACCATGTTGTTGAGTATAACGCAATTAAACAGTGTAATACCACTATAATTATGCATCAGTGCTTTGGTTCTGGTTCTGCTCGAGATTGACAAGTCTCAAGTTCTTCGACGAAGTGGGAGCAGTCAGATCTCGATAACAATCAGTTCTGCATACAGTATAATATTAATTTGGTTGAGAATAAATGATTTCCTTAATTCTGATTCCAGGAATCGTCCTAGAATAGCACTCGAATCTTGAATGCCGACTAAACCAATCCACGACGCTTTATCCTTACCTGTTCTGACCAGATTACTTGCTTCGAAACAAACTCTCCTAACTTACATCTCAATACCGTATACTTCGTAACTTCGCCAATACGGACATTAACTCTCCACCAGACAATCCCCTGGGAACATCCCGAGCTCTGGGAGATGATCTGGGCGATTTCCACATCCTTTTGTATTCATAATTCTCCGGCCGATCACGCAGGGTAGATAAGCCGCAGTCTCATCTGTTGATGATCAGCAGCCGTTTTCGCCCTTTATACTATTGCTGCATGTACTGCATCAAATAAAGTGCATAATAAGCTTAATAGTTACTAGTCGAATACCCGTGGCGGCAAACGGATGATTGCCATATCCCGGCTAACCGATAAGGGCATATATCTACTTCTGTTCATAATCTTCGGGCCGGATTATTATTCACGATCCTTCTCATTTATCTTTATATCTTAATATTATTTTATATTTTTCATATCTTTTATTGATATATATTTATTTCATATTATATTGGATGTGTTAATTTCATAAAAGATTGTGATTATTGAACGTGTTAATTAGGAGAAAGAAGTTGTGAAATATATGTTTCGGGGTTTGTGATAAATCCGAGACCGAGTGGCAATAAACCCGCTTTAATCAATCATTCGAGATATTACAAGTCATTAGGATTCATAACTCACACTAACACAATTAATATCTGTTACAATGACTGAAGAAAAGCATATTTTTATTCTCATTCATGGGTAAGTTTGATGATGATGGTACCGAAATAGTACGCGATTATTAACTTCTTTCAGACTGTTTGGAAACCCAGTACATCTTCAATGTATGAAAGATACTCTTTTCCAGAGATTTGATAATGAGTCTGATGTCGAAATCTTTGTACCTATAGGAAATGCAGGAATGAAGTCATTTGATGGAGTCCAATTGGGGGCTGAAAGAGTTTTAGATGAATTAGATGAATTCATTCTTAAGAGAAAATCAGAAGATCCAGGAATTAAATTCACAAAGCTTAGTATCGTGGGTTATTCTTTAGGTGGACTTTATGGTCGATATTTAATTGGGTTACTTCACGAAAGAAAATTCTTTGATGAAGTAACTCCAGTTATTTTCACCACCTTTGCCACTCCTCATGTTGGATCAAGCTTCTATACAGATTCATATCGATCTCAAATATTAAATCTATTAGGTGGGAATGTCTTAGGAGTTTCAGGAAATGATTTGTTCTCTTCTAATCATTCAACAATTTTACGTGATTTAGCCGATCCAACTATGGTTTTCTTTAAAGGATTGCAAAAATTTAAACATTTGATTTTATTTGCTAATGCAGTTCATGATCGAACAGTCCCATTTTTTACTGCTTATATATCTCCAAAAGATCCATTTCAAAAGAGGGATTTCATTGACTATCATTTCCATGAATATGATAATGAAGAATATTTATTAAAATACCCCTCACCAAACGAACAGAAGACATCATCAGTGACTATATCAACTCCTCCATTTTTTATTGATATGACAAACTCTAAGTTTCTTGATCAAAGTACTGGAATTGAGGCTGGTGTTAGTCTTCAGGAACGACAGTTTCAGGCTTTTGCAGTTATTGCTCTTCCGTGGATCTTACCTATAGTTCTAGCTATCACATCTGTAACTACCATTGTATCTCATTATCGTGTTCGTGAGGCAACTCGAACTCGTGCTATTCATCTAGACACCGCTTCACCCCTTTCTAATGATTCAAGTCAAACTATTATTTCCACCTCAGAATCACAATCTCGTGGACTAGCTCAATGGACTGGAGATGTTGTAGATGAAGTATTAGCTGCCGATACTATAGAGGATCATCAATTGACTGATATGCCTGGTGAAGATAATAGAATTTCGACCGTTAAAGATAAAGACGAGACCACTATTATATTATCAGATTCGCCTGTTTCAAAACGTCTAGCTGTGAAACCAAGCCTAGGTAGTGGTTTCAAAGGGTTGTTAGATGAAACACCAACTTCACTTGAACTTTCCTCCCAAGTAAGGGAGCAAATTGATATTCTCAATACACTTCCATGGGAGAAGTATGTTGTTAAACTTCAGAGAATGCATTCTCATGCAGAAATTGCTAATCGTCGAAATAAGCCAGGTCAGGGCCAAAAGCTGGTAGGATTTTGGGTTGAACTAGTTGCGTCGAAACTTGAACAACTCGCTTCTTCATCATCATCAACAGGAACAACCGCATAAGTAATAAAGAATGAGAATATGAATATCTTAGGAATAATAAATAAAAATATGAAGATTAATTCTTCTGCTCTTCGTATAAGTGGGGCTCAGTCCTGTTCTATGTCTCGATCGACCAGTTGGGTTTCACTATTACTTGTTTTCACCCGGGTCGAATAGGGAGGTCAATGATGAGATCAACTTCGCCTGAGATAGAGATTGTGGTAGCGTCTGGGTTCAGCTACGGAGATAAGCCAAAGGGCACGCCCAAGCCAGATGCCAGAATTAGCTAGTCAGAACAAACACATCTTTTAACTTATATATATATTTATATATAGAACTTGTAGCAACAACTAGTTCATTTTATACCTACATGTCACCCACAATAATAAGGCATTTCAAGATTATTAATCTTGCAAAGTAACGTAATTAGCAGGTAAAAGACCTCTTTCTCCATTGTAAACACCGCTCCACCAGGCCTCATCTACAAAGTCAATATCGGAAATAACTGCACCCTCTGGGAAGGTTAATTCTCCTTCCTCCTGTGCATCATAATCATATTCGGCTACTGCACTGGGGCCGGACGATTCGTGAGCATGTTGAATAACTTCAGCCACATGAGCAGCATCAGGAACTGTGCCATTAGGACCCGAATCATCCCCATTAGTAAGAGATGCCGAATCGGTAAGCTCAACGTAATTGGATGGGAATAATCCCGATTGTCCTTGAGAATTTGTACCTTGCCACCAATCAGTATCTACTTTTTCAATATCTGTAATGACTTCCCCCTCTCTCAGAGACAATTCATTATCCTCATCCTTATCATAATCATAAACAACTACAGCCACAAACCCTCGAAGTAAAGGTTGAGATCTACTGTGAGATTCCGCATCGCCAGTAGTATCACTAGGAATACCCTCAGAAAGAGCAGCGGCAATGGATTCTTGGCGGCCTATATCAGGCCTTGGTCGATCAGTTGGCGTAGGAGCACCTTCAGTAAGCTCGGGTGGTTGGATAACTTCAGTATCGAGTTCTGATTCAGGGAGTCGAGAAGGAAGTCCAGGAACAGCTCTAGGTATAGGTATAGTTTCTTGTTCCTCCACTTCATGGTTAGCTTCAGCAGGGAAACGTGGTGGAAGCGCCCTCTGTGTAGCAGGAGCAGGAGCAGGAGCAGGAGCAGGAGCAGGAGCAGGAGCAGGAGCTGAAGATTGAGCAAATCTACTAGTTAAATCGGCAAAAGATCTTTGAGGAGCTTCAGGCTCAGGCTCCTCCTCAAGCTTCTGCTCAGCCTCAAATTCACGCTCAGACTCAGGTTCAGGTTCACGCCTCTCCTCGGGTTCATTTAACGATAAACCAGCAGTCGAACGTGCAATAGAAGAAGTAGGAGCAGGAGCAACTTTTCCATGTTTCTCAGCCCATAATTGAGCAGGAGTCTTACCGCCTTGACTACCGAAGTCTTTAAACCCAGCAGCAGCAGGTTCGGTGCCTATAGGTCGGCCAAAAACATCGACAGGCAACGAGGGAGCAGTTCCCCTGGTAGAACCACCTGGCTGAAATCGGCCAGCGACAGCACTTCTATCAACCTTAGGTTTAGGCAACTGAGTAAGTCTTCCGGATTGAGAAGAACCAAATACACTCATTCGTTCTTTAACTGATTTAGGAGCTGCATCCTCTTCTTCCTCTTCTTCGTCTTCTTCTTGATTGTTCGAAGAAGAAGAAAATGCTGCCAATCGATCTTTAAATTGTTTAGGTTCTTCAGAGACCACGCCAGAATCGATTGTTGAAGAAGAAAGTTGTCTTGTCGCAGGAGGAGGAGGAGAGGGCGTAGAAGCTTTAGCATCTGCTTGAGCACGAATAGAGGCAATGTCAACTTTACCAATAGGTTGATAAGAACTTTGCAAAGGAGTTGGTCTTTCATCAGCAAATCTAGATTCTTTAGCTTGAGCACGTATGGCGGCAATATCCACTTTTCCAACTGGTTTATATGAGCTTTCAGGTTCTTCAAATACAGCTCTTCTCGAACCGGAATTTGAACTTTTTGCACCACTAGAAGATACTACTCTGACAGAAGCAGAAGATGGTTCCACAGTCCTAGAACTAGCAGTAGTACTACTAGTAACTGGCGGTGCAGCCGGTTTATTCTTTAAGCTGGAAATATCAACCCTAGTAGGTTTATAAGCGGATTGAACTTTAGTCAAATTAGCATGCTCTTGATCTACTGGAGCAGGGGCATCACCCCAATCTTCTTCAGCAGCTCCTGTACTAGCAGATGCATATTTTGGACGCAGTGGAACCGTAGAACTACGTGTCGGAGCAGAACCATACTTGGAACCAGAAGAACCATCAACTTTCTGAAGAATAATTGATGGTGATAAATCACTAGCTGATCTAGCAGTAATCTGAACATGATAACCGTGGAAATATTTAGCAACAGTAGCATAATGAGCATTAAAGTATCCCTTTGTTCGTTCCGGTACTCCCTCACCAACCCAACCCACCAAGACGAATTTTGGTAAATTGTTATAATCCACACGAGCAAAACCGTATTGCACTTTTCCATCATCAAATTCCTCGACAAAGTCAGCAAGGAAATCTACATAGTTAGTAACAAAATAATAATGTGATGACCCACAACTCTTCGTGAAGCCGAACTCAGAATAACCTCGAAAACGAGAAAAACCTCTACTCAAATGAGAAGTCCGGAACAGAAGAAGAGAGAATTGGTCTGGGGTATAGCTTTACCCCACGAGTCAGGAATGAGTCTGGATAACAGTTACCAATACCAGCACAGCATAACCTTCCGACTCCAAACCGTATGTATATATTACTTACTACCATCACCAGGTCCATGAGCTAATGGTTTTAAAGCATTAGATGACCCGGCCTCATAATTGAATACAGCCCATGAAACAGCAGGATCACTAGAAACAATTGAATCATACAACAGCTTCAATTCCTTTCCATGGCTGGAAAGATCAATTGTGAAGGACATTTTATAACAACGACCAACCTAAGCTTCACTTTGTTTAATATAGAAGAAGAAGAAAACTTCAACGTAACGAACTCGAATTCGAACTCGAAGATGATGTTGATGACGATGAGCAGAGTAAGTGTGGATTGGATTGGTGCTAACCACCAGCCGGGCCAGCTTGTGCGTTTCTAAAACGAGGAGGCGGAGCTGCTGCGCTTGTGTTCTCTGTCTATAAGCCGGGTAACTAGTTTGTGGCCGTAGTCATGTGATTTTTACATATATTGAATTAAATAATTGAATTAATTAACAGCTAGCTAGCTGGGGGGACTTGAACGTTTATCTGCTCTAGATATATATAGTCATTATAATTTTCTTGCTGTGATTGAGAGACTCTACTCAAGAACATAAATTTCGAGGATGTGCTGCGGTCCTCGGGGGCTGGGGGAAGAAGATCTCCGAAATTATGCAAGCGCATGACGTTACATGTATTGGGCTTATACGCATGCATGTTTTCCTGGTACGTCACTCACTTCATCTGCCTCGGCGGCCGGGGCGTTGACCCAGACCCTAGCTCTTCTAGCCGTCGCTACGCTCGAGAACAATTATAAACACGGGTCGCATGAGCCTGAAAGTATTAGTCTCAGAAACTGACAAGCAGATATAGCTTAAAGCTAAACTAGTATACCAGTCTTACCAGAAAAATAACTTAGTATGGTGCTGTACAAAGCAAGCATAGAGAGAAAGAAAAAGATACGCTGTCTGAGGGATTAGAAGCTATAACTGTTTGAAGTAGCAGGAATACATCAGGATTGTTTAGTAACTTACGCGAGTCCCTTCAGCCACATTATGGTTTTAATGACACAATACAGTATCTGACTCAGAGTGAGAAGAACTTTCGAATATATTCATCTTAGAAACGTATTTTATTCATTATTCATTCATTCATAGTAGCAAAATATTCAAGGATTCCCCACATCCACTAAAGTCGGGTTAGGTTTACCCCTGAATATCACATCACCACAGATCTCAAGGCAGAACCGGTGGGGCAGATAAATTAACATCAGCAGTAGAGAAAGAAAGTTCTCAATAATACTCTTATATATTTATACAGATAATATTAACAGGACGAAAAATTGTTTACAATTTTCTTTAATGAACTGGTGTCGCTATCGTCATCTCTCATAAATACTGTTGTTGGTTCCCTACCTACTATTTCAACAAAATACCCGGCTAAACAAACAATAACAACTGTGGAAAATTCCATCAAAACTATCATTACAAGACGAATCTTCCAATCGCTATCAAATGGACTGAACCGATCATAAGCTTCAAAAGAATTAGTGTTGACAGTACAAATAGCAACCAAGCTATATATACCACGAATTAATAAGAATATTGAACTGATAAATACACCATAAATATAAGGTAGATATCGTCGACTATAATCAACCCCGATATTTCTTCGACATAACTCTGCTAATGAAAGAATGGTGAATACACCAAAAAATTGTAAAGCTGCTCCCGCTTTTGCCAAACCGATACCCACTTTATCACTAGTAACATCACCATTAATTGCAACGTAACCTCGAACTTGTAATACAATTGCTGGAATAAGTAAGACTCGAATCATAATTGACCAAAACCTCACTGGGTGAAACTTTTGACGTTTGCCAGTAGCGTGAAAATTATCAACTCCAGTAATTATGAATCCTAAAATTGTCAATTGAAGTAGCACACCCCCGGCAATGTTTGATAGTATTGCTCCCACTATCAATATTACAACATCGGGAGAGTTTGTTGTATTTTCTTGGGAGATAATGAAACTTGACCCAAGAATTTTAACTAAGAATTACTGTTAGTACATAATATATTGCCTTCTGCCTCCAGTTAAATCACGTCAATGTGCTTCAGCGACCAGGGCCCACAATCATCCTTAGGACCTACCAATTGAAAATATAATAAGAAATAACCAGGAAATAAACCATTTTCTAGGTCGATGGAATATTATAATAAAGATACTGAATATGAGACTGAGTGAATATACAGCCAATTCGAAAACATAAAGATTTTCAGCAGAACTTAGCATAATGATAAATAAACAGGTTGGAAATATCTGAAGGATTAAAAGAATTTCTTAAATTAAAAAATAAAATCGATATGAATTTATTGTCTTTTTATATCAGACGAACATATTGTGAATCAGGTCGTCCTCCCATGGAACTTAGCATAAGATATTCAGCGTCGATCCGTATTTAAAGATAGGGTGGGGAGTTTTTATTGTTGTTATCTACGATCGGCACGATAGTCATATGTCCAAACGGTCATGCAACTGCATGACTGATCTACACCAAAAGAAGGGGTGGGGGAAATTTTAATTCGCTCAGCGGCAGTTTAAGTACTAAATAGAATAATTAATAATAGATCTGGTATTTAAGCTTTCAAGGTTTCGTAGTAGGTTTGCAGCAGCGTGACTACCAAGTTATCGGGAACAGCGCTTCGAAGGAGAAGGGCGTAGGCCAGACCGTCAGACCGTTAGATTTCGCTTCGCTCGAGAGATTGAACAGTTTCTTCTGCTTGAACTTACCTCTCGAGTACAGCGAGAGCTAGGGGTATGAGGCCAGGGGCCAACCACTGGAAGCTGAGGAAAAGGGGAGACGGTATTCAGTGTTCACTTACACCATGTAAGTTGTAGATGTAACACACGGCCAACATGCATGTATAATAAACGTTATGAGCTGGCCCAACCTGATAGGTTAGAGCTTGAATGGTAGAAATATTAGAACCTACACAGAATCAAGATGAGATGTGGTATATTGGATGAGATCTAGAGGGCGTAAAGGTTAGAACTTGCCAACGATCCATATGTTAGATCCAATTTGAGACCGTGCGCACTACTAACAATTAAGGTAACTTTTTGGACGATCCGTATTTGAACTTGCATACAGCCAGGCCCATGATCTTCCACTTTTTCTTAAGGAGATCTGTTCTATCCGTCTTATCTCCTTTCGATTTGGAAATTTCTCCCTCCACCTCCTCTTCCTTCGTTTCAATTGAGAAGGTTCACTTTCTAATGTTACGATGTTAAACGGATCTTCATTCTATTTTAAATAATTTTTGGTTTTTGTTTCTCTTTCTTTTTAGTATGGCCACTCAAACTTTCTGCCTGCGCAAACGACCTTACTCTTCTCAATGACTACAACAAGAACTTCTCATAAGAAATCGAGACTAGGTTGTCTCCAATGTAAACGACTTAGAGTGAAAGTATGCGGTTTGCTAACTATCATTTGCATCTAGCAGTCGCCCTGCACCCATTTCTTGGCTTCGCTCTGGGCATTAGTCTGCCTCCAGGGTCTGGGCAGCCCTCCCCGATCCCAGATACCCCGCCGAGTGGGGTTCATACCTAGATCTGATGGTTGAGCTTCATTGTGAAGCAGCTGCTAACGTAGCGGACAGATCGGGCCTTAAACAGGTAGACTACATGTGATGTCGAGCGAAGCGAGAGCAATATATGGGGCAGCCTGTGGAGGCAGATGATATCTCTTTACTTTTGATGTTTATTGATAATTACTAACTAGGCAAAAAGTGCGACGAAAACAGGCCATCTTGTGATTATTGTCTACGAAATGGTAGAAATTGCCAGTATCCAGAGGTTATACCTCCTCGGAAGAGTAAATCTAAACAAGATCGGACATTAGAAGCTTCATATGAAGAAGGTGCTGACGATGGTGATAATCTTTCTTCACGTAGTACTGTCGATGAGGGAAACTCTAAAGGGGAAACTTCGATTGATAATAGCAGTAGTGACATCAGTCCCTATGCTGATGGTGGCTTTGGTAGTAACCATTTTGATGAATTATCTCAAATCAGCAATTTGTTATCTTCATCGTCATCATCGGCCATTTCTTTGTTTATTGAAGAAAGAGATAATGGATCTGAAATTCCTGCTGATGACGATGTAGATTCAATGACTGTACCCTCAT
Organism: Sugiyamaella paludigena; assembly: GCA_030579875.1. Lineage (NCBI taxonomy): Eukaryota > Fungi > Ascomycota > Dipodascomycetes > Dipodascales > Trichomonascaceae > Sugiyamaella > Sugiyamaella paludigena. The sequence goes on from JAKTRU010000046.1 coordinate 61,202, forward strand.
CTGTTAACTGGTTGTCGTCATTATCATCATCTCAGATTCAATGCTTGCAATATTTCCTTCATGAGGGAGTTTTCATTTATTGTATGGGCGTTCCAGAACTTACTTCAGTGTGGTCAACTGAAGGAATTCAAGTAGCATTTCAATCCCCTACAGTCATGAATGGTATTATGGCTTGTTCTGGTAATTTGATGAACTTGCGAGGCTTAGGTAGGAGCTCTGGTGATTTTAATCGTAGAGATTATTTCCATCAAACTATAATAGGCTTAAGAAATTCTCTATCTGGCGATGATCGTAACCCTGCGGAGTTAATACTCGCTTCATCTCTTATTACTTCCTGTTGTTATTTAGATGATAGTAATAATCTACCTATTTTATCATTTAAGGGTGGTCTTGATTTGCTTGGATTAGCTCAAGGTACAAGTAAGGTTTTTGATAAATATCTGCTTCTATCACCAGAATCGTTTATCGAAGCTTATTATAGATCTCAACAAAAACATAGACTTGCAGCTTGTGAAATTACAAACGGAAATACTGGTGACAACAATGATCCTGGCAACGTCGAAGATGATTACAAGGTAATAGAATTTCTGGATTATTTGAATAAGATATTAGACGAAATATTTATTGCTAAAGGGATTTGTATTGATCCTCAGGAAATTTTTTTTTACAAGGCATGTCTTGAAGGAGTCCGTAATGCTTTTTATACGGGATTTTTAATGAATTCATTTTTCCCAGTTATAGCAATTATAAGTGAAACTCCTGCAGAACTTAGTCTGCTTTGTCGTATGGAACGTCCTTTTGCACTAGTATTCTTAATTTTTATGTGTGCTTTATTTCGGAGGACTGTGTTTAGATTTAGACGAGGCAGCAATCCTTGGGATATATGTTTAAGGGAAGCCTATGAAAAACTGCCTGAACCACTTAGACTCGTAGGAAATGTAGGGCTTCAGTTTGCAAAAGGTCAGAGGTTCAACGAAGATATTTCAAAACTATTAAGACTTTTAGAACCTGTTCAGGGACAACTATTGGGTGATCTAGCTCTAGCTATGTTCAAAAGAGGTTGATCATCTGGCGAAAGAAGCCAGTTGTAATTCCGATGCGACCAAACTGCTATAAGTATATTTTACATCAACAAGTTTTGTAATAACTATTATCTGGCTCCCTCATGAGCTTGGGAAACTATACGAGCTTAGCTCCAGAAGACCGAGATTCGATTATCCTTCTGTTTTGCCTCCGGCGGCTGGGGCGTAGCCCCAGACCCCCCAGCTCTCGCTTCGCTCGAGAAGACCACCGGCTAACCACCAATGCTATATACCCCTCGCGAAATATAGGAGGAAGGACTTGTACCGCGGATATACAGTATATGCACAGACTGCAGATCACTCACCGCCCACAAGCTAAATCCCTGGACAAAAATATGCTCTTAAATTGACATATTTTGTAAATCCTTTTGTTGTTTATATCCTGTTAACCGCCAAACGCGAGACATCCAGGCATTATAACCGAATCGAGACAAATGTCGCTACTCTGCTTTTTAGCTGCGTATGTTTATCTCCATGGAAATAAATATTTCGTTCCTAGTCATCTGCTGCCTCTTCTTGTTCTCTCATCTTCTTGACCTTTAACTTCGTCTTCGTCTTCATCTTTACCTTGACCATCATCTTTGATTCTTCCTATTATATTGTGATAGTCTATTAGCCGATTAGATTGAATTGAAGGAAAAGACCTATCAGATAAAATTGAGTTGTTAAGATAAACTCAACGAAATCCTAACTTTGCTCTGTATAGGGATTGGAGATATCCTTCCCAACACACTCGTTTTTTCTCATTATTTAGTTGATTCTTATAAGATCTATCTAGATTCGGTTTGTAGAAAGAAGTTTATTTCATTTGTCTTGTCAAGTTCTTGATTAATAAATATTGTATACAATGGTTGAGTTATCAGATTATCAGAAACTAGAAAAAGTCGGAGAAGGTAAGTAAATGATTGCAATGGCCTTCCTATGTTTGAAGAATCGGGATACTCGATTTGAGGCACGAATTTGGAATAGCGAATTGAGTCTAGGGGATTCTCGACAGCGAGAGCACCGGAATCTGAGGCAGGCAATATACACATAGTGATTATCTGACTAACATATATACAAGGTACCTATGGAGTGGTATATAAAGCCAGAGATACTCTTAATGGTAATCGACTTGTTGCTTTGAAGAAAATCAGATTGGAAGCAGAAGATGAGGGAGTTCCTTCCACCGCAATTCGTGAAATTAGTCTTCTTAGAGAAATGCGTGATGATTATATTGTTTCACTTTATAATATTGTTCATTCTGATTCTCATAAATTGTATCTTGTCTTTGAATTTTTGGATCTTGATTTGAAGAAATATATGGAATCCATTCCTGCTAATATGGGATTGGAACCAGATATGGTTAAAAGATTCATGAGTCAATTAGTTAAGGGAACAAAATATTGTCATTCTCATCGAATTCTCCATAGAGATTTGAAACCACAAAACCTGTTAATTGATAAAGAAGGTAATTTGAAACTCGCTGATTTCGGTCTCGCAAGAGCATTCGGTGTACCATTACGTACTTATACTCATGAAGTTGTCACTCTTTGGTATAGAGCCCCAGAAATTTTGTTGGGAGGAAGACAATATTCTACTGGAGTAGATATGTGGTCGATCGGGTGTATCTTTGCTGAAATGGTTACTCGTAAGCCGTTATTCCCGGGAGATTCTGAGATTGATGAAATATTTAAAATCTTTAGATTATTAGGTACTCCAAATGAATCAATTTGGCCTGGAGTTACTTCATTACCTGATTTTAAGAGTACTTTCCCACAATGGAGTAAGAAACGAATTGAAACTCAGGTACCAGGATTGGATCATTATGGAATTGATTTATTGGAGAGTCTGTTAGCTTATGACCCAGCTATGCGTATTAGTGCTAAAAGATCTATTCAGCATCCGTACTTTGATATTGGTGAGCCTGCTGCTGCTGGCGGTAACGGGGCTAATTCTACTTCACGGATGGTAATTAATCAACAGCAGCCACAACAGCAGCAACACCAACAACAACATCAAGCGATGAGAGCTTAATTTTTCTTTTGAAGACACTGTACGAATGCCTTAGTGGACGACACACTTTAGAGGAAACTGGTAATGGTAAAAAAAATTATATAATAAATCATAAATCATAAATCATAATAGTAAAAAAAAATTAAGGTCGGTTGTTAATTTATGGATTACGGAGAAATTAAGGGAAATAAACTGACGCATTTAAATGTTGTCTTAGATACCACGCAGACAACAAATTTTGGGACGTAAGGCATTGTTATTCATCTTTATTTATGATGTCATGGGCATACCCAGAGAATATTCAAATCAAATAGCTAATATATACATATGTCAAGCTTCAAATTCTCTCTAACTTCGCCCTCTACTGTATCTCAGATTTTCCTCGAGAAGTTTCCCAGCTCTCAACCTGATTGAGCAGAGCCAAAGTTGGGGCTGTGTGTTTATGTCGGCTTTCGATCTGGGGGAGGGGGAGGGCTCAGCCCAGAATCCAAATTCTTGAAATAGCGAGGGAATCCCTTGTCATTCACGATTCACTGGGAAGAACTCTACATAATCATCGCCTGAATTGACCCTTGAACAAATTCAGAAGATTGTCTCGAGTCCCCGGCCAGTGGTGAGTTGAAATATTTTATTGTAACACCCTGGCCATCTAAACAGTCTCAAGCTTTATGGTAAATAATGGCCATGAAGGTAACTCACTCAGCTAGCTCACTGTTGTCGTCCACTCGAATTTCAGATACGTTGACTGCCGAACACATAAATATTTGATGGCAGCAACAACCGTTCCTGATCTTGCAAAGGAATTTCACATGGTGGCTAAACAGCACGCGCGCGATGAGGAAGGGCTGACATCCACAGGAACAGCCACATTCTTCACACCCACAATTGAATGATCAGCGGTTTTTAATATTTATAAGTAGTACTAGTATAGTAGTATCATAAGCACAGAAACACGCAACTACAGATATATCAAAGATTGTTGTCTGAAAGAACGAGCGACGAAGACCAGCTTTCGCTCTCATCAGGCAATCCAGAACCCATGTTTGGCATTACGTCTTTTCCTATTCATTGACAATCAAAATTATGTTATTTTCATTCAAAATAATATCAGTTTTCGCAACATCGTACGATCTCATCGCAAAGTATTAATTAGTTTGGTTGATAACTGGATCATGCCACAATCGGTCTCCGATCAGCCACAAATATGGTATGAAACTTATGGATCACAGCTGAATAGTTTAGTATCGCAAATTAAATAGTAGCCGAAATAGTATCTGCATGTATTGTACAGTATAATAAAATTTAAATTTCCAAGATTGCGTCATTGCAGAGAAATATTGTAGATTTAAAGTTTACGGTACAATACTAGACTACTATATGTTCTATTTTTCTTGACAAGATCATACATTTCGATTGATAACATATCCTGAACAATAAATGAATTTCTAACTTTTAATCCACAGAAGAGAGATCCAGTGGGAAGAAAAGTTTTCCAAATAAGTTTCAATCACTGAACTAATTGAGTGGTTATTTGTTAGTGCAAACTTTATCTCGAGTTATCTGTGTAGTCCCTGCATGTAAGTGGTCACTCTTTTTCCCAGATAAGCCTAGCGTTTAATAACGTTAGTCACAATCTTACAGAAAATGATGTTATTTTCATGCAGCCGTACTTCCACAATCTGATTAACTTCTTAGCATTAGTCACATGATTTTTGGTGATTCCGGGGTGATAAGATCAAATGTGATGACAATTGATTGATGATGGACCAATTCAATTGAAAGTGGGCCCTAAAGTGGCTTTATTTTCATCTGTGGCGCCTATTTGTGGCAGCGTAGCATCTCCGAAAGAAAGATTCTCGGCGGGGTTCCGGTAGTGGCTTGCGCGGTATTGGCGTCAATAGGAAATGATTCTAAGTTTGGAATAATTATAAAAGGAGAGATATATGCCTATTTTTATTTGGTAGCTAAAATATATTATATATATAGTTATTTCAGAGGATTCAGAAGATTCAGAAGAATACTATTTTTATAATATATTATTCTCACTTTTGGTATTTCACTTAATAATAATGTCTCCTAGTGCTGAAACTAAAAACGGTTCCGTTAAGGGCCCAATTACTCCTTTCCTCAAGAGTGCTCTTGATATTAATAAGTTATCTCTTGAAAAACTTCAAATCAGAGAAAAGGAAGCTCAACCTTATGAATTCGATTATTTAACACCTGCTTTCCCTGATCTTAAATGGGCTCCATTGGAGAAATTCGATTATGTTGATAAAGCTGCTAATGCTGATCCTGAATATAAGGAACTTTTCAAAGATGTAACTTCATATCATCATCTTACTCCTAAGATTGGCACTGTACTTGAGGGGGTTAATTTAGCCAAATTAAATGATAAACAAAAAGAAGAATTGGCTCACTTAATTGCTTATCGTGGAGTTGTATTTTTCAGAGATCAGACAGATCTTGATATTCATGCCCAACTTGAATTGGGAAGATTCTGGGGTAAACTCCATAAACACGCTACTACCGCTTTACCAAAAGGTTGGAAAGAACAAGGATTAGAAGAAATTCATGTTGTTTATACTGATGATAAAAAAGCTCCTAATCAAGCATACTCTCAAAGTTCTTTATGGCATTCAGATGTTTCATATGAAGTCCAACCTCCTTCTTATACTACTTTGAAATTAATTGATGGTCCCGAAACTGGTGGCGATACTTTGTGGGTTTCAGGCAGTGCTCTTTATGATTCATTATCACCTGGTCTTAAAGAATATGTTGAAAAACATACTGCTCTTCATTCTGCTCATGAGCAAGCTAATGGTGCTAGAGCTAGTGGTACACCTGTTCGTCGTGAGCCAATTATATCCGAACATCCTCTTGTTAGAGTTCATCCTATAACTGGATATAAATCTCTCTATATCAACCCTGGTTTCACCAGAAGTATTGTCGGTGTTCCTAAAGCTGAATCTGAAGCTATTCTTAACTATCTATTTAGCTTACTTGTAACTGCTCAAGAATATGTAGCCCGATTTAAATGGGAAAAGCATTCTGTAGCAGCATGGGACAATAGAAACACAACCCATACTGCTTCTTATGGATTTTATCCTAATAGAAGACATGCTGTAAGAGTCACTGTCCATGGAGAAGTTCCTTATTATGATAAGAATGGAATTAGTGAGCAAGAAGCTATTGATCAGGCTCTCGGTCTTAAAAGTGCTGTGATTGATGGTAGCAAGGGATCAAATTATAATGATTAAATAAGATCAGCTTCTTCCTTTATTCCCCGACAATAAAATGTTTATATAGTAGTAAAAAGTTATTATTGAATCTCGTATGTATATGTTTTCTCTGTTCGCTATGTGTCTTCCTCGGGTGGATCAGATGAATTAATTGTTCTACTTCTTGCAGCATGAGCTGTGAGATAGGAGTCGCTTCAAACTGCGTTCAACGATTCAACATCTAGATCGCAGCTGAGTTACGGCTGGTTTTTTCCGATGACCAAATCTCAAATTTAGTTCTCTGAGAGATAGCAATGCTTTATTTTCAAAATAGTTAAAGATAATCATCTTCTACGGCCCTACAGGCAGCAAATAAATTGCTAAGTTGCTCGTCGTTGACATAATATCGGCTGTGAAACCTCTCCACCATACTTGGTGATAGATGTTGATGTTAAGTTGAGCTTCCAGCTAGTGCGACCAGGGTCATGTTATGGAACAGCTATATATGAGTACTTCATGATTGAAACAAACGACTCTGAAAATAATGGAGTATTACTCCGATGGAGCGTTGATGATTGTTCTAAGATTTAAGGGTAACAGTTACGCTTACTCAATTGATATCGGACAATCGCCCCTAACCAACTTATTCACCTGAAGCAGCAGCTATAAACCTAGATTCAGGGGGTGGTCGTTTAATAAGATCGATGATCGGGAACTTAACATGTTAATACCCGATATATATTACGTATCCCATTTATATTCTTTTAGTGGGTTTCCATCGCTATAGCTCTGCTCTCGAGTTGTTCACGAGCCGATTCGCTGGCGCAAATGACTTGGATTGGCAGATGTCAACTTCAGCACAGATATCTCCGGCTAAGCTCGAAAACTCGCTTTGTTCAATAGCTGCCCGAAAGACATTCTCCCCTTAACTCTCGAGCGTGGAGAGAGCTTGGGGTCTGGGCTAGCTTCAACCGGTGGCAAGATGAGAGACAAGAATAAATTCATGTTGAATAACTTTACTGTGCGATTCTGGGTAGATCTTGCATAAGATTAGGTCGTGCATGAACGAATGATGTAATCAAAAAGTTATATTAAAAATTGCCTAAAATTGATCCTGAACCTCCGGTATCAGATTAACTGAATTTGGGACAAAAATAATCTGTATTCTAAGACAATCCTTAGCTGAAATAAATTTAAACAAAGGAAGTCTAAGAAAGTAAAGGAAAAGATAAGAGAAATAGGTCACGTCATATGATTGTAGTGAGCTGCACTCTATCCGAGAGATCAGTAGTTAACTTTACTCAAGATGGAAGAGAGACAGGCACCAAACAATTATTGAAAGAGATGCGAAAGCAAAATAAAAAATAATAGCTTAGCAATAGTTAACATACTTTGAGCAAGAGATATTCGTAGTGAGACATGTAAGATCTACAAGAGAGTAAGAAAGATTTTTAAACAAGGAATTATTCAAACTTACATATTATAATAAGGAATATGAAAAATACGAAGAGGATACAGGAGAGGGACAAGAGAAAAAGAAGAAATCACAACAAAGCAATTCCACTGGAGTACAGCAAGCAGAGTTTTAATTTCATGCGATATAGCCTCTCATTGTCAAGATCTGTGCCCAGACAAGCACGCTATTAAGCTTCGTTGAAAAATTTGCTTTATTTGCTCTGTACAGTTGATCGAGGCCCTTGTTGTTATCCTTGTCGTAGCGTGAGGTTTGCTGGAAGAAATCCAACCCCACTAGCGAACCGAGACATCTCAGTGCTTTACCTCTGTAGAGCCAGGCGGGAATTGCTCTGCTCGGATAGGTTTCCTAACTTGCCCCTGGGACTACTTGGAATTTATTTTAAAGGGGTAAGAACTAGAGAACGAGGGGTAAAATCGTCACATTGTATTGTTTGCATTGTTCGATTAAGAATGTGTAGGTCAGAAGTTTATATAATTAAATTAACCTTAAATTGAGTTCGGACAGGTAGGCCACACAGAGGTTTCTATAACTCCTGCACAGACGTCATCCGCCTATCCCCACATTTTGTTTTATTCTATCGTCAATTATTTGTAAAAAAAGCCATGTTCATGTTCTAGAATATTTCAATTCAAATCCATGCCGAATTTATTTCAAATCCATGCCGAATTCATGCTTCTCCAGACAAATTCATTACCTTATAGACGTTTATTGACCCATTCTTAAATGCATCCTTGTCCCTGATGAATCTAATAATCTTTCTTTCTACCTTGGATTTGTCGAGGACCTCGACGCCTCCTCCAGTTAATCATGAACTTGATAGCCAGGGGGTGGGAGGGGTCCGGGTGATTTTGTTATTTCGGGCAGGCCTACTGCATGCGTTCCTACCCACATTCTCACCCCAGTTTTCTGTGGGTTAGGAATGAAATGCTTTGTTTAGGTAAACAAAAAGATCCATTTGTCCCAATTGAGTATCAAGCTGATCCAAAAAGGGATTCAGAAGATAAAGTTAATTACCATATTTAACCATATCTGTGCGGCGCTTTCCCAAAGCAAAAAGTGATTTGTAACTTAAAGCGGTTAGTTGCTTGAAGATTGGGCGGCAGACTAACTTGTCCAGTAAAGTTACATAGAAAAATTGCTGGTTTAGGCAGATTTGTTCGATGAAAGAAGAAGTCAATCTAACTAAATGTCAGGCCAGGACAGAACGAAGAACCATTTGAGTCGGGCGAGATCTGTTTCCAGCGGCTGGGGCTTAGACCCAGACCCCTAGCTGTCGCTCTGCGCTCGAGGGCCCCCCGTCGGCGACTCTTGGCTATGCAAGAAGTAGGTTCCGAACGAGACGAAGCGGACAGTGCCGATTAACCGCTGCCTTGTAGTGATTGCGTGAGATTGCCTCGAGTAATTATCTGTTGATCCACTCTGCACGAGGATCGACACTCAGCTCTGCTGGCCAGATATATGATTTATTTTGGAAGTAAATAAACAACTACACATACACGACATATTTGACCCCTGGTGCCCGAGGTCTTTCTCTAACAACATCGTGAATACAACAAGTTACGGACAACTATTGGGATATTCGAATGAAGTTATTCCCGCAGAATCCGAACAACATGTATTTGGAGCAGTACCGAATTTTAAGCTGCTGGATAACTAACTACTAAAGAAACGTTGTAACTTAATTAACTTGGATTACCATCACATACTACATGTAATAATAGCATATATTTGTACAGTACAGTACAGAGTATACAGTGGCTAAATAAAATTCAATTGTGAAATGATATCAGATTTTTACATACCCTACACAAGTAGTGTGATCATCTTGGCTTTGTCTTGGCAAATTACTTCAGTAACTAATGTTAGCTAGCAATGTCTTAGAGTCTCGTGCCGCAAAGAATACTTCGTCCGGCTCAATCAATTCAACCTTCCTAGCGAAGCACCGCCCATTGGATATTCAAGGATGTTCAATTTGCCGAAAAACAAAGCTTGAAAAGTGGGGACCCAGAGGGATGATATATCAAGGATAAGAAAAACTAGCGTTATGGATATGAGATAATCGATGAAGGGCGCATGTGCCTGCGCAGGGATCTTGATGATCGATCGATCTCCCGGATCGTTGGGGTTAGGCTTGTCTGTTCTAAATATAATCTATTTCGCAGCGGCCAGGTGGTATTAATAGCCGTATCCGGTCAGACCCACTTTGCACGGCGCAGAAGAAATCCCAAAAGGATTTATTTACTTAAGTTAGCTGTGTAATCAATGGCTCAATAACATCCGGGCCGGCCTGGCCTAGCTAGCAGTTAGAAATTGAACTTCCTTTTAGTTCGTTGCGGCAAGTTACAAATTAGATTCAACCAATACTGTAAATAGTTAGCAAACACTGTGGCTGAGTATAGAAAGTTCTGTGCACACACTACTGCAGGAATTGTTCTAGTTCAGTTAATGTGCCGATGTCAACTTGCTGACGTACTAGCGTTGAAATGTCATTTGCTAATTGCTGACCGCAACGCAACTTCACTACTGGTAAACTTGATTCGCCGATTTATTCTGAAAGTATCTGATAATTATTTATTTATTTTCCGTACTTATAAATAGTTATAGATGATTATTATAGGCCGAACAACAGAACAGCTAAACAACAGAAAGAAAGAAAGTAACTTAACTATAGCTGAACTAACTTACTTTACTACGGAGATGTGTATAGTAGTAGAGAGTTACTGTACCTCATTCACTAACCTACGGCTAGTAGAAATCTTATTTTTAGCACTAATCAACGCCTAACAAAATATTAAATAACGTACGTAGTTATTATATGCACAGACCTGCACTTATAATCTTAATCAAGAACAATACCAAATTTAAGACAAATGATACGTAACGATACAGTTAACTTACAAACAGTTAAAGAGGACAGTTATATCAGAACAGAAGATAGAGAGATCAGAACAGAGATAGAGAAATTGATTCCACATAATAAGTTTTAGTATCAACTAAGAAATTTACTTTTAATTTAGCTAGCTACTTTTATATAAATTATAACCAATAATTACAGTTCCAGCAAAAGTGAAATTGCTAACTCTCGCCGAGGTGACCTAGCTAACTATTCGTCAGATAGATCATTTCCCCCTCTTGTCAATACAACAGTAACTTTACGTTAGTTCGAGCAGAAGCAGTGTATATGCATGCAGCTCTAGTAGTTCGCAGTTCTGAACTGTTTATTTACAATAACTAGCGTTAGTAGTGCTGCTACTACGTACAGCACTACCGTAACTAGCTACTTACATACGTACACATACATATAAACCTAACTAACTTCCTTATTCCTTAACTAATTTCTTACTGGCTTGTTCCTTAACTTCCTTTCTTTCTTTACTTTGACCTTCTATTTTGGATTTTTTTTGTTTAAAGTTTGAGTTTATTTTGTTTACTTGGATTGGATATATATATATTATTATTATTATTATATTATCTATTTTGTTATCTTTGAGGAAAATATTTAGATATTAATTCGTTATCCAGCTAGTTTGCTGGTGTTCCATTCATTCCTTCTTTCTTGCAGTATAGAATAGAGAATATCATCTTCATCTTCATCGCACCATCATAGATATTTCATAACGCCAGAGAAAATTAGAGATATAGATATTTCTTATTATTATATGAAGAATCGAAAATTTATTAATTATTAATTTAATTTTTCGGTCTTTAGTGGTTGGTCATTTTATATCGGAAAAACTGTAAGTGGTGTTGTTAATTTCCAGATAAATGGTTCAAACAAATCCGATCCGGATTATTCGGATTCTTCTTTTTTTAAGCTCAGACCCGCCCTCTCCCATCGGTGTTCTGCCTCCGGTGTTTGGGGCGCTTCCCGGTCCTTTTCTGCTCGCTTCGCTCGAGGTTTTGTCATTATAGGATGATGATTTAGGGGTAACACAATGAGGAGGGAACAGCCCCCTTGTCTCGATTCGAATCAAGTTTGATTTTGTCTTTCTTTTGTCTACTTCAACTAACATTTTTTAAGCCTCCTTTTTTGTTCAGAACTAAAGTTCTTGAGTGATTATTGAATTTGCTCTTCATCTATAAAGTTTTATTTTCATTCCAACTTTAAATAGCATTCATTCCGCAATTGAATAACACAAAGTCTTGTTTTGGCTTCTTCTTCACAAATTATCATCTCAAGGTTAAGGGTCAGTCATCCTCTAAGTGGGGCTCGTAGCATAATAAGAATCTATTAAGAATGTCTGGTCTTCCTCCATATCCTTCTTCTCAAGAGGATCAATACCAACAACGTCCAAATCAACAGAGTCAATATCCAAATCCTCCTCAGGGCCAATATCCTGGTTCAAATCTGAATCCACAGGGCCAATATCGAGCACCAAATCAGACTCCTCGTCAATTCCAACCTCAAAATCCACAGACTGGAGGTGTAGGTCAATTCCAGCAAAGTGGTAATAATTCCGGTCAATTTCCACAAGGTCAAAATCAACATCTTCGACCTCAAAACCGTGGTCCTTTTCCACAACAACCACAGGCCCAGAACCAGGGTCCAGTACAAGGACGACCACAACAACCCCAGGCCCAGAACCAAGGTCCAGTACAAGGACGTCCACAACAACCACAGGCCGAGAACCAGGGTCCAGTACAAGGACGTCCACAACAACCCCAGGCCCAGAGCCAGGGTCCAGTACAGGGACGACCACAACAACCCTTGCAACAACCATTACAACCACCTCCAAAACAGAATCCTGTCCAGGGTTTGGCAAGTAGACTTCGTCGATTAAGTGTATCTTCGTTTTCTTCCTCATCTAATTCTTCTAGTCCGGCTGGAACACCTTTTAATTCATCCCCAGTTCCAAATTTAGATATATCCAAATTCTCTTCACAAAATAATAATATGCCTCCAATTTCATCTCCTGATATTGATCGTAATGACAATGGTTCTAGATCTGAAAGTCGTTCTTCTGGTGCGGAAAGTCCTTTACCTGATTTACCTAAAGATACACCTCCAGAAATGATTCCAGTATTAACTTTACTCTCTGCCCAACAATCAAGAGATTATTATAAAGGATATTTCATGCTTTTAAATGATTTATCTGCTAGTGGTAAACCGGTATCTGATAGGAAGTGGAATGAAGTTTATGGTAAATTGGCTGGCACTGTTTTATCTATTTGGGATGCTGCTTCTTTAAATGATGATAATTTATTACTTGATGGTAAAGATCCTACTCCTACTTATATTAACATTTCCGATTCTACTTTTAAATCCATTATCACTCTTCCATCTCCTAATGGTGATCTTAAAAATATTATTGTATTATCAACAACAATGAAAAATCGTTATTTATTACAATTTTCCTCAACTAAATTATTTCAAGAATGGACTGCTGCCCTTAGATTGTCTGTTTTTGAATATTCAAGTCTTCAGGAAGCTTATACTGGTGCTCTTTTATCCGCTAAAGGTTCCAAATTAAATGGTATTCGTACTTTACTTAGCGAAACAAAATTTCGTCATGAAGAATGGTGTAGAGTTAGATTTGGTGCAGGAATGCCTTGGAAAAAATGTTGGGCTGTAGTTACTCCACCTGAAATGAAAAAGAAGAAGAAATTGCCTTTGCCAGGAACAATAACGTTTTATGAAGATCCTAAACATGTTAAAGGTCAACCTTTGGCGATTGCTACTGCTGGATATGCTGCTTATGCTATTTTTCCAGAGAAGTCTGTTTTAGTAAATGGCTCTACTTTAATCAAAATTGAAGGAAAAGTTATTTTCTCTGAAATGGATGATAATGAGAAAGATACCGGGTTTTTTATAATGCCTGAACAACATCCTGGAGTGGTTGGCTATGAAACTTTGATTAGGTTTTTAATTCCTGTATTGGATGTTTTTAAACTTTATGGTCGTCCCCAGAGATTGAATGCTGACAAGTCTGATATGAGATCATTATTATTCGGTATGCCCACTTTACCAAAGTGTCAATATTTGGATGTGGTTGATCTTACTATGTTGGTTGCTTTGGCTGGGAGTGATAAATGGAGTGGCCCAGAATGGACAAATCATATTAAAGAGTTGTTGGCCCGTAAAATTTCTACTGGATATCGAGGAACTGGATCTATTCATACTAGTGTTACGCCAAGTTCTCCCCTAGCTTCTGAAGTTTCAAGTATAGCTTCTGTAAGAAGAGATAGAGCTGTTTCCAATCCGAATCCTCCTGAAATCGTTATCGCTAGTGGTCTTCCTGATGCTTCTACTGCTCCTTTGAATGTTCGTCCTCAACAGAATAATGCTCGTCCACAGCAACCATCCAATCTAGGACCTGGTGTTGTTGGATTTCCCGGAGGAACTGGACCTATCAGAGGACCTGGAGGACCTGGAGGACCTGGAGGACCTGGAGGACCTGGAGGACCTGGAGGACCCGGAGCTATTGGGATTCCTCCTAGGGGTCCTGGAAGTCCTCAACCTCTTTCACATGGTTTCACCCCTTATCAATCTGGAGGTCAGCCGCCATTGCCACAGCAACAGCAACAACGACCTGGACGAATGCCGCAAAGATATCCCGATGGTAATATTCCACCTAATGGTTTGCCTGGCGGTACCGTCCCACCTGGTGCACAAGTTCGCCAAGCACCGCCTCCACCTGTAGGGGTTGAACCACTTAGATATCACGGTAGACATGAAAGAAGTGCTTCTGAGGGACAGGATCCAAATAATCTTATGTCAACAGTTGGTCCCTCGACTCAGCCTCTTTCACCTCTAGTAGATGAGTATCCTGGAGGATTCCCACCGAACAACAGATCTCCTTACGGTGTGGGATCCGGATCGTCAGATTCATCAGCATTTGTTACGCCTGATGAAGATGGTAGTGGGAGATCAAGTTCCAGAGTTGGTATTCGTGAAGATATTTTTGGATCTCAAGAACCTGTTGATTCTATTGATTCAATCGGTGCTAGAAATCAGCCAAATCAACCACAACAGCAACAACCTTCAATAGTTGTTAATGCTAATAATTCTCCTCCTGCTCGTCAAGGTCCTCCTCATCGTCGTCCTGTATCCAATGAGTATCGTCCTCAACCAGGTGGTGGAGTGAATATCTTTGATCCCACTGCAAATACCACAGCTGGCTCCGCGGGTGTTGCATACACTAGGAGCAATAACAGCAGTAATGAGCAATTAGTTCCTCATAGAAGTCAATCGCCTCAACCTTTACCTTCTCAACAGCAGCAACAGCAACAGTATCTAGGTCCACCGCCTGGTCGTCAGCAGCAACAATCGGGTCCACCACCAGGATATTCAGGTCCTCCAGGTGGTCAACAGCAACAACGTCCATATTCACCAGGGCCTCAACGTATGGCTCCTTCTCGTCCAGGACCTGCCCAACAGATGAATGGTCCTCCTGCTCAACAAAGACCATACAATGGGCCGGCCCGTGGGCCTATCCCTATGGGAGGTCGTCAGATGCCTCCTCAGCAGATACCACCTCAGCAGCTGTCCCAGCAGCAGGCCCCCCCTCATCAACAGCGTCCTCCTCCTCAAGGTATTCCTAGTGGAGGTGATGGCTATGCTATTAGAGGACCTCCTCCATCTATGTTTGCTGCTCAAACTACGTCTCAACAAGCACCTAGACAACCTTCTCAACCATACCAATAGAGGGTGGAATGATTAAAAAACGAAAACAAAATAAAAAAAGTTGTCAACAGCAAATTTTTTTTCTTCTTTATTTTGTATATATTTATATATATCTATTTCTTTTCTTCTTGTCTTCATGATTTGATTTGCATTGTTGTTTTTAGTATTTTTTTTTATTTCTGTATTCTTTTCTATTGCATAGTATATGTATTTTTGTCAAACTCGTTATACCGATACAATTGGTTCGACGCTTGCCTCTGGCGGCTGAGGCCGTTACCCCAAGACCCCCTAGCTCTCGCTTCGCTCGAGAATCGCCCACAACAACACGGTCTCAATATCGCCCGGCCGCGTGAGGCACATTCAGTAATGTGTTTACAATAGATTGCTGCTAGTAATTACAAGATGGGTATGGCCGTTGGTAGATCTCCTGCAGGGTATTTGACAGGTCTGCACAATTATGTCATTTTAAGAGCATACCATCTGTATGTAGAGCAAATAATTAATGTCCAGATCTTCGTATAAGGATGGTATTTGTACTGCGTACAGTAGAGCACATGTTAATACCAACATACATATGGGAATCGTAAAATTACAAGACAATACATCATATTTAAAGGAATCTCAATCTCACGTGCCAATAACGACTTTGCCTGTTGATGATTTCGTCGCTGAACCCCTGTCTGCCTCCGGCGGCTGGGACAATGCCCCAGACCCCTTAGCTCGCTTTGCTCGAGGTTTCGAACTTATAGAATCCAACTAACCCTCGAACGAACGAACGAACGACCAGAAAACGCGCGTGCGCGGCCGGCCCCCAAAATAACTCACGTGATCAGAACCCTAACCGCGTCAAGTCCAAATTAATTAGTAATTTTTGAGGCAGATGAAGATATAAATTCTTATATTTCAAACAATTGTTTATAAGACGGAGGAATATAAGGTATTGTGGTGATTCTAGTGAATCCATTTCAATTCAGTGAAGAGGGTGATAATATTGTAAGTTATAGATTGAGTTGGTTGTTGATCTTGAACAGGATCATAAATTCATAATACACTATTATGTACTATATGTAGCTGTTCTTTAAATCACATTGATCTTGAAGTCTGAAATAATTCTTTTCAGTAAGATTTGGAGATACATTGGATAAATAAAAAGCCGGATACATATAGTACTGGTACTCTAAATGAAGACCCAGGTGTCATCGGTTGCTTAAGAGACGACTGTGACAGAGACTGTGACAGAGACTGTGACAGAGACTGTGTGACACACGTACATTTGCATAATGCATTCCTTCATTCCTAAATATTATTGCTAACAAAAAGCTATTGATCTGTCAACCATCGTCAATATCTAAAGCTCTTAGAATTGCGTGTTTTGAAGATCATTTTCTTTTATCGATCGATACTAAGTTAAGATCAGTTGATTATAGAAAGTTAACCTGTTATTTGTAAGTTTGTTATTGTCTTGTAATCTGGGTGAGGCGGTTAATCTGGGCGAGGCGGTTAATGCGGTCGAGGCTAGCCAAGCTAGAATTGGTTGGTTTGATCGATATTAAAAGGATTGAATGAACTTAAGGAAGCTATATCTATCTATATATCTGATATTTGATGAGTTATATGGGAACGAAAAACGGGAGTAATTCGGAGTTTCGGAGATATGTTGTATCGATTGTTTTCTGCGTCTGTCTGTTATAGTACTTATTTCATCGATCGGAGTATGGAATGATTTGTCATAATTTAGTCACTACATCACAAAAGAAAACCAAACCCGCAATGGAATATATAACCTGATATTATTAATAGTGTTGTCTGATATAGGCTGACTCTATAAGATGGGCCCGGTGTAATTTACGCTTTTTCACAATAATAGTAATAATAGATGGGGTTATATTATTTGTTGGACTTATCTTTTTATTCAATTGACTTTTGACTTCGATATCAAGTTACCACCTACTACCACATAATTCATCTGCATCCTGCATATTGGAAAAAAGATGGCTGGTGATATGGTGGCGCCAGCAGCTCCTTACAAGATGACGCACATTTTTATCAGATTTAATTTGTTGCTGTGGTGATGTACTTGGCGTCGGGAAGGATTGGTCCTGGTATAGGCACAGTAACAATAGCTAGTAACACCAGGACCTGTAACACCAGTACTGTACACCAGTACCTGTAACACGCCAGTACCTGTAACACACTAGTACCACTATCAGTTCCAGTAATACCAGTACCTGTAACAAACTAGTACCACCAACACCTATGTACGTCTCAACACTACCGCACGACAGATCCATATTGATACAGCATATGGCAGGTATTTTTTGGTAGCCGCGTTTACACGCGCGAGTGAGCCGCGTGAGGTTTAACACGCGCGCGGCACACGAAAAACTCGCGCGCGGCCTCGACTCTGGAACCTCATCGGATCGCGTCTTGAGGCAACAACCGACGGTAAAAAAACATATAAAAAGACCATTACTCCCCACGCGTTTTCACTTTCTTTGTTTTCGCTTCTCTTGTATTTTATTCAGATCATCATATTCAGTTCACTAACAAATATTTAGAAATAGACTGATAACAACGCGTCAATCGTTTATACCAACATAACTGTTATTCACTCTTAACTTCTCACTCCTCACTCATTGAAGTTATATAATCTTGCTTCCTTCATCTATAATGGCAACCGTCGAACAAACCCCATCTAAGAAAGCTGCTTCAGCACTTTCAAACCTTGATTTGAGTGCTGACTTTGATAATGATGATGCCACTATCTCTCCCAAAAATTTAAAAGAAACTTTATTAAAGGTTAAAGAAAAGAAAGATTTGGCTGCTGGTATTAAAGAGATTGATGAAGTAGAACAGGAAGAAGAGGCCGAACAGGAAGAACGTGGGGTTCATCGTAGAACTAGAGCTCAATTAAAAGCCTCCGAAAAAGAAGAGCCTTTACTTCAAGAAAATCCTAATAGATTTGTATTATTCCCTATTAAATATCATGAAATTTGGCAAATGTATAAACAAGCTGAAGCTTCGTTTTGGACTGCTGAAGAAATTGATTTAGGAAAAGATATGCATGATTGGGACAATCGTCTCAATGAAGATGAAAGATTCTTCATTTCTCGTGTATTAGCATTTTTCGCTGCTTCGGATGGAATCGTTAACGAAAATCTAGTTGAAAGATTCTCTGGTGAAGTACAAATCCCTGAAGCTAAATGTTTTTATGGATTTCAAATTATGATGGAAAATATTCATGCTGAAACTTATTCTTTATTAATTGATACTTATATCAAGGATCCAAAGGAAAGTAATTTCTTGTTTCATGCTATTGATAATATTCCTTGTATAAAAAAGAAGGCTGATTGGGCTTTAAGATGGATTTCTGATGAAGAATCCACTTTTGCTGAAAGATTAGTAGCATTTGCTGCTGTTGAGGGCATTTTCTTTTCTGGTTCTTTTGCTAGTATTTTCTGGTTGAAAAAACGTGGTTTGATGCCTGGTTTGACATTTTCAAATGAATTGATTTCTCGTGATGAAGGTATGCATACTGATTTTGCTTGTTTGCTTTTTGCTCATTTGGTTAATAGACCTAAGAAATCCGTCATTGATAAAGTCATTACTGAGGCTGTTATTATTGAAAAGGAATTCTTGACTGAGGCTCTTCCTGTAAGTCTTTTGGGAATGAATGCTAAGCTTATGTGTCAATATATTGAATTTGTTGCTGATAGACTTTTGGTTTCTCTTGGTAATTCAAAGATTTATAATGCTACTAATCCTTTTGATTTTATGGAGAATATTTCTCTCTCTGGTAAGACAAATTTCTTTGAGAAGAGAGTTTCCGATTATCAAAAGGCTGGTGTTATGGCTGGTTCCAGTAATAATAATAATCAATCATCAGCAGATAATTTCAATCTTGATGAAGATTTTTAAATCAGTTTCAATCTTTCTAGTTTTTTCTTTATAAATCTGTTTTGTAATATTTATATACTGTTATGTCTTAATGAAAAAAATCCTACCTTAACATGCCTCCGGCCGCAAGCTCGCTTCGCTCGAGGATGAGGCGATTCTTAGCTCTCACCCGGCGCGATAATCTCGAGCACAGCGAGAGCTAGGGGTCAGGGCTACGCTCCTGCCGCCAGAGGCTAGGCAGACATCAGGAACAGAAAGAAAAAAGTAATAATAATAAATTAAGCTATCATTTAAGTTATCATGGTTTCATCAACTTTTCGTAAAAATCCTGCTACACGAGACATATCAACCTCGGGAGGATCACTTTCAACTGCTTGAACAAGTCCTGGTAATAATGAATCAACTTGATCTTCATTCACACCTGTACATTTAGCAACTACTCGGCGAAATTTCTGCTCAAGTTCAGTCGATCGACCACGCAAATCATCAGCTAACTTCTGTAATTGGGCTTGGTTTTTCCTATAAGCTTCAATACGTGCTGTCAATAATGCTGGAGGGATACGACCATGTACTACTTCATCTGAGTTTAACCATACACGAAATGGTTGATCAGCATCAAAATTACCTTCAAACTCTAATGACACAGTACCGGTTCGACCCTGCCTGATTTCTTCTTCTTTAAATTTTCGGTCCTCCTCTTCAACTGCTCGCTCAAGACTTTGACTACTGCGTTGCCACTCAACAAGTTTATTTGACAGTGCTTTCAATCGATCCAGTCGTTCTCTGCGGGATGTAAGTTTAATATTCGAATCTCTAAGTTCACGACGCATATTTTCAATAAGCTGCTGCTTGACTTCTAATTCTTGATCGAATTCTTTTTCTAGGCCTTCGAGTGATTGAACCATAGAACTGACGACCTTTGCTCTCTTTTCAGCATTGGAGTGACGTGAATCACGAGTATTTGCAGTAGCAAGTACAGAAGAAGAAGAAGGGGCATTCTCATTGCCGCCATTACCGTTACCATCACCATCAACCTCGCTATCACCAGCAGCAGTACCACCAACAATAATAGTATTGTTATCAGCACCACTAGAGCCGATAGAAACTGCAGATCTCGCATTTCCATTGTTATTACCACTTATCACCTTGATACCAAAGTCAATAGGTCGTAATCCAGCTCGATTAGGAATAGCAGCATCAGCACCCACATCTAACAATTGTTGTGATATACTTCTGTTTCCTATTCTCGCAGCAATATTTAAAGCAGTATCACCATTTGAATCTTGAGCATTGACAATTTCAGTCATGAATCTACCTATACCAAATCTACCTGTTTTACCTTTAGAACCTCTTTTAACAATCCATTCCAATAATGATTCCAAGTAATATCTACTGGCATCACTACGTCCTTTAATAGCGGCTGTAAGTGCTATATGATGTAAAACTGTTCGTGAATGTTTATCTACAAGCGGTATTGCTGGATATAATATATCAAGAAGTTCAGGGAATCGAGAATAATCAGAGTTATTCGTTACTAAAACGGCTCTTACCAAGGGAGTTTCTCCGGCATAATTGCCTCGCCGACAATTGGCACCATATTTTACAAGTTCTTTGATAAGAGGGATTCGCGCTAGAGCAGCTGCCCAATGCAGGGCAGTATGTCCTGATTCATCAATGGGGACATCGAAATTGATCAATTCTAAACGTTCAGTTCCTCCAAGGATTTCACCTAACTCATCAGTGCTATTTTCCATAAAAATTTGAGTTACCAATTCTTTTGATTCATCAAAACTTTCATCATCGGCAGTAATAGGACTAAGAGGCATTACAGTATCGGGTATACCTTCATCATCAAGTATATCTGACATTAATGGATTTCCAGCACTACTTGTACTAGAATTAGTAGAAGCACCAGGATTAGTATTAGTTGTAACTGAACTTTCAAGAGTATCATTAGTCGCAGTACCTCTGGCATCACCGACAGTGCTATTACCATCGTTATTATCGCCATTATTTCCATCTATAGAGCCACTAGCAGTTTCCATATATCTGATTCTTTTAATATCTCGATTATTATTTTCATCATCTTCTTCATACAGACCACCACCGTTAGGAGAAGCAGCACTCGCAGAACTTATAATTGAACTGGTCGCAGCAGTCTCAGATGCAATGTTAACTAACGAGGATAAAGCAGCAGAAGCACTTACAGACAATGGGGTAGAAATATTTCCACTGGTACCTGTAACTTGCAGTGGTTGAGAAAAACTAATAGCGGATGGATACTGCCTTGGATGATATGTATTTAACATTTGCTGATGATGCTGTTGAATATTTGCTGATCGTTTCCGTTTAGCGGCCATTGCTTGTTCCTTTGTAGGAGTATTTTCCATGCCTGTATTGGTAGCATCAAATTTAAGCAAAGGCTCTAAAATATCGTACACGGAATATTGTCTACAAAGGTCAACAGCTCTTTCATAAGGGATCCATGTTCCTTGATATTTACCGTATCCACCTTGTACTTTTTCGTGAACTCCAGTAAGAATCTCCTTTTCAAGAACTTTTGTTCGTTTAGATTTTTCTACACCGGCGACTTTTAGAATTTGAGTAGCATTAAGAGATGAATCATGACGCCTTCGCATAACTGCTACACCATTTACGAGTAGTTCAAAAACATGTACACCAGAATAGGTTGCAGTGTAAATACCATTGGTTCCTTCAACAGGGATCTTAATTGGGGGACCACTACTTGGTGCTATAGAGGCAGGTGACATTTGGGGACTGACACTAGCACTTGGTTGATGAGGAGTTGAAATATACCTAGGAGTAAAAGAACCAACATTAGTAACAGGACTACCAGCAGTACCACTTCTTGTAAAAGCTACATGATGAGGTACTTGTTGTTGTTGATGATGTAGCTGTTGTTGCTGTTGTAGTTGTTGCTGGTGTTGTTGCTGGTGTTGAAGTTGAAGATGTTGAGTTATCTGTTGTTGCTGCTGTTGTGACAATAACGAAGTATCCTCAGTAGCGTCAGCTACAGTTGCAGTTGATGAAGTATAATCTGCCCGAATTCCTATAGAATTTGTTGGTCCTAGAGTAGAAGAGGAATCATAGAGTAAAGGAGAACGAGGTTGTTGTGGTTGACTTTCTGTTTTAACTCTTTCTAATCTTGGTGGTTGTGATGGTGGAGGGTGATGATGATGCTGTGGAAGACTATCTGATGTAACTCCGTTTGTACTACCACCACCTTGAGTAGTGATAGGTTTAGTATCTGAAGTATTTGAACCCGAGACTGTGCCTGAACCGGAACCGGAACCAGACCCAGACCCAGAGCCTGAGCTTGTACTTGTATCTGTTCCTCCTCCGCCAGCTCTAGCACCACTACCAGCACTACTACCAGCACCAGCACCTGCACCAACACCAACACCAGCACCAACACCAGCACCAGCACCAACACCAGCACTATGATGGCCAGCCAAATGTCGATAATATTCGTTCTGGCTCATCCTATAACGTCATTTACTACTATACACGAGAAAAGGTTAACTAATAAAGTTCAAAATGATTACCGCCTATTAACCACTTTTTTTACGCGTCCCCAATAAAATCAATAACCAAATTAAATAATAATAATAGAAATACAAATTTCCAAATGAGATATAAAATGATAATAAGTTAACAAGTCAACTTGGTCAAATAAGTCAATTATAAATCTAAAAAAAGAATCAGAAATAATACTAATATTAGCTTGAGATCTGATATGAAGCTAGTAGTAATTGAAGATAGAAAGTGTGATTGTGAGAGAGCGTGACGCCAAATCTAATCGGGGAATAATTCACTTTACACGCGTTTTTTCTTTCTGTGCGGCGTGCGGCGCTACGCGTTCATATGCGATGAGGAATCGGATGTTGGTAGTGAACAATTGGTAGGTAGCTGATTGAACTATTGGTAGGTAGCTGACTGACTGGACTCCAAATAACCCCAAGTACTATTCTTTATTCCGAATGGTTAACAAGATAATTCTAGGATTTGGATTTTGGATTTTGGAATTGTGTTTAGCAATCAGAAGAAAGACAGAATCATATGGATTTTGGTGATGATGGAGATGATCGGCGAATTTATAGATGATCCTCAGATCCTATTAATGATGATTCCATCACAATCAGATAACAGAGATGTGAAATAAATTCTGAGGAAGAGAGAATTAGATAGCGAATTAATTTATCTAGATCTTGATACTAGTACAAAATATTCTTATAAAAGACTTTTGTTAGTTTATCCATATATCTGCCTCCGGCGGGACGTAGCCCCAGACCCCTAGCTCTCGCTTCGCTCGAGATCTCTCATCCACCACTGGGTCTTAACCTCGAGCGAAGCCAGCCAAGGGGGTATGGGGCACAGCCCCAGCCGCCGGAGGCAAACAACAAGGAGTTGGAGATGCGCCCTTTTTTAGATATGTAAATATAAATATAAATATAATATATATTGAGAAGAAGAAGATAAGAACAAAAAAAAACATCTTCCTTAGAGTAGAATTATTTTTCTCTATGCTACTACTCTTTTTGTTTCATCTTTCATTTCAATTCTCGGTCGTTGAGGACCTCGATATAACAAATATTAACAAATAAATATTGTCAGCTTCTTTTTTCCCATCGCCTACGAAATTCCACCTGTATAGTTTCCATATTCATTCTCTTCATTACCTAATATACAATTGAAATGCTAAGTTTTGTTTTCACCTACCACGTCCACCGCGAAAGCTTCCTCGTCCTCTTGGCATATTGGCTGCTCGCGTTCTTGCTAAAGTTTTTGGTCGGAACATAGGTGCATATCTTAACATTTCTGGAAGAATAAACAATCGAACATGTGAGCCTCTAACATAGACCAATTCCAAATGTGACACTTGACCATTTCTATTAGTTACTGTAACATCTCGGAGTTGAACATTCATATTATCCTCAGCTGAATTGTTAGAAATGAATCACTATCTCGTTGTATACCTCCAGCACCCGCACTTGGATTCTGTACCTCGAGCGAAGCGAGCCATGGATTCTGGGCTGGGAACATTACTGACTTACCTTCGAGTAATTTACCACGATATGTTTGACCAGAGGATAATTCCAATGTAACGATATGGCCCTAGAAAGAATCTGGTTAGTACATATCTATATTTGAAAGTTTTATTTCTCTTTCAACTCACCTGTGCCTCATTTAACAGTTTAATCGGTATCGCTACAGCCGCCATTTCTAATAATCAATTCAGTTAATCTATTTAACAAGTAAACCTGGTCTAGATCCGCTATCGGGTGTCTTTTATTAGTTGGTTGAAGTGGTGAAGTTGAAAAATGTGATTTTGTGCGTGGACTGTTCAAGCCGTGCTGATCAATTTATGCAACTTATTGTAAAAGTAGCTGTGCCGTCGCTCGAGGCTTTTTGCCAATGATGTGGTTCTCGAGGAGGGCTAAGGCTATCCTCCGGACCGCCAGAGACAGTAGATTCGAGGAGAAAGGGGAGGTTTCTCGAGCGAAGCGAGAGCTAGGGGTCTGGGGCTACGCCCCAGCCGCCGGAGGCAAACTGGGATCGGCCAAAAATAACGAAATATTCTCTTAAACATACTTATACCCTACAAATGTTATTATGTATTTAATTGAATATGTTTTTAAAGGACCATCACCAACTTCAAGTTCAAGTTCTAATTTGGACTCTCCTTATCAAACGACTATCCAACTTCCATTCTACTATTACTGAATTGCTTATTGATCATTGTGAATTGGACCCTTTTTTAGTCGGATTATTGCACCTTGTGTGTATATTAATCATTTATCGCATTGTGTGTGTTTGATTCAAATGAATGGAATAAGGTCATATTAAACTAGTTTGTTTTCTTCTTTTTCAATGTCATACTCTTTTGATGATAGCCTTCTTATCAATGGCGAAAATAAGTTGGATAACAACATGTTGACGACAGATGGTGTTAATGCTATTAATAATGGTAGCAGTAATGTTCCACCTTTATTTTCTATCGATAAAGTCCAACTTATGTTCTTGGCTTCTGATATTGTATCAATGGTCGTAGCTAATAATAATCTTTGTTTGGCTTTGAAAATCGGAAAGATCTTTAGAATTGATTTAGATCATCCTGAATCAGTTGATGATATCGATTTACCTTTACCAAAGAGAGGCGGCGGTACCACCAGCGGTGGTGATTCTATGGTTGATAATATAACATCCATATTTCTGGACCCAACAGGTTCTCATTTATTCATCACAACTTCTCAAGGTGAAAATTTCTATCTGAATTATCAATCTATGAAACCTAGACCATTAGGTAAATTAAAAGGTTTAGTTATTACTAGTGTTGCATGGAACCCATTTGAACTTGCTAGATCCACAGGAGAAATCCTAATTGGTACCTTAGATGGATCTATCTATGAAGCCTTTATAGAACCATCTAATGAATATTTCAAACGGGAAGATAGATATGTTCGTCAGGTTTGGAAGAACCCATATGGAGATAGTATTAGTGGATTATATGCTTATCAAGAAAAAGGAATTGCAACTAGACAAGTATTAGCTTCAAGTAAAGGTAGAATTTGGTATTGGCAAGGTAAATTTGCATTGAATGGAAATAACGTTGTGAACGGTGGTGGCGTAGAAGATGCTGCTGCTGGTTCTACCGCTAGTGGTTTTTCTAGTGGAGTCTCTCTATACAAAAACTTTTTTGAATCAAATGAACCTATATTCGAAGAATTTGAAAGTCCTGGACAATTTGATTCTTTTGCTATTTCACCTCAAAAAGCTGTTGCTCGAGAAGCTTCTTCCATTTTTGGTACTTTAAATGGAATTGGCGTTTTACATGGTCAACTATATAATCGTCGTCGTCAACTGGTATCAACATCATCAAATGATTGCACCCCCAATGGACTTAATGGTGAATCCAATGGGCCCAACGGATCATTAGTTACTAATGGAGAATCTTCTGGGAAACTCAATAGTAATAATAGTATACGAATAGCTTCAAAAGATATTTTCAAAAACTCGCAGATTGTTCTCTACGATCAACTAGAATCTTTTTTAAGTACATATCCTATTCGCGCTATGACCCTTACTGAATACCATATCATACTTCTTGCTGGAAATCATATCATTTGTGTTAATAGACTCAACAATCAAGTTCGATATCATGATAAAATCGTCACCGAACCGAACGAGACATTAATTGGTCTTTGCTCGGATATAAAATATGCAACATTCTGGGCTTTTTCCAATCTAAGTGTTTACGAAATCAAAGTTGGTGATGAGGAACGTGAAATATGGAAAACTTTATTAGATAGTGGCGAATATGAGGATGCTTTAAGACTAGTAGCCAATAAAGATCCTATTGCAAGGGACGTTGTATCAATAGCCTATGGTGAAAAATTATTAGAGACCAATCATGATCGTGATTCTAATAAGAAAGCTGCAGCATTACTTGGTGATTCAAGTAAACCATTCGAAGGTGTTGCACTAGTTTTCACAGATCGGAAGGATTTTGATGCATTGCAAATTTTCCTTTCTGCTAGACTCAAATTATTCCGTGGAGCCGGTTCTAAAATGCAACGAACAATAATTATCAGTTGGATGTTAGAATTATTTATGGAGCAGTTAGATTCATTAGATGATGCCATAGCTGCAAACGCGACAATGACAGAATCAACAGCTACGACAGCACCAATACCAGCATCAACATCAACATCTACAAAATCAAAATCATCTACGGTGAAGATATCATCCTCTAAAGCTGCCGGCATTTCTTCTACTTCTGCTGCTGCCAGTAAGGATAAATTTCTTAAAATTTTCTACAAATTCATAGAAGAGCACAAAGCAGATTTAAATAAAGAAATGGCATATGAAATTATTTCGTCTCATGGTCGTAGGGACGAACTATTATATTATGCTAGTACCATCTCGGATACTAGTTTTGTTTTAAGCTATTGGATTCGTATGGAACAATGGTCTGAAGCATTGAAGGTCCTTCGAATCGAAAATGATCCTCGTCTTACTTATAAATATGCTACTGTTCTTCTAGTTAATACTCCACGGGATACCGTGGATACTTGGATTCGAATTGCTAACCTTGATCCAAAAAAACTAATACCGGCACTACTTAGTTATATTGGTGGCTTTAGAGGTGACCCAGCTAATAATCAAGCCATAAGGTATCTCAAATATGCTATTAATAATCTGAAGGTTAAAGACAGCGTGATTTATAATACTCTGATTTCTATCTATGCTTCTTCTTCATCTGATGAAGCCCCACTATTAACCTTTCTTGAAGATCATCGTAATCTATATGACTATGATTTTGCTCTTAGAATATGCAATCAATTTGATAGGGTTCAATGTTCAGTATATATCTTTTCAGCTATGGGACTCTATGAGGAAGCAGTTAAACTCGCTCTTAAAAAGGATGATATTGAATTAGCCTGTCTTATTGCTGATAAACCAGCAAATGATTCAACTTTAAGGAAATCATTATGGTTGGAGATTGCTCAGAAAGTGATTATTAGTAGTACCAGCCAAAAGAAATCTTCAGATTCTGCAATTGATCTTCTCAATAAGTGTGATTTGCTTAAGATCGAGGACCTTTTACCGTTGTTCCCAGATTTTACTGTTATGGATGACTTCAGAAGTGAAGTTATTTCATCTATGGAGAATTATAGTTCCACTATCAATCAACTTAACAGGGACATGGAAGAATCTCTTGATACTGCCAACAATATCAAACAAGAAATTGTTAATTTCCGGAAAAGATACGCTCTTGTCATGCCTGGTGAATCCTGTGCGATATGTTCGTTCCCTGTTGCGACACGAAGGTTCTATGTATTTCCATGTCAGCATGCATTCCATCTTGACTGTCTCTTAGATTCACTATCTAAAACTGGTGACCAATCTGCTCGAAGTCGTCTTGCTGAAATTCAGATGACTGTTAGCAAGAAAGAATTATCCAATGCTGTTGATTCGGTTTTATCGGAGAAGTGTATTTTATGTGGAGAAAGTCGCATTGAAAGTATTGATAATCCTTTGGTTTCTCAAGCCGAGAAATCATCAACTGAGTGGGCATTATAGACATGTAATATTTATTTATTTAGTATTGATAATAGTACCCCCCC
>JAKTRU010000047.1:0-82274 GCA_030579875.1 Sugiyamaella paludigena
GCTGGGGCGCTGCCCCAGACCCTGTTTGCTCGCTTCGCTCGAGGTTAAGATCGTACAGAAACCCGAACCGTCCTGGTCACCGTACGGTCTTAACCTCGAGCGAAGCGAGCAAACAGGGTCTGGGGCAGCGCCCTAGCTGTCGGAGGCAAAACACGAGGGAAGGGGAGATTCGAGCGGGTTGGGAACTGGGATATATCCTTATAAACGCGCCAGAATTAACAACCAATGAGAAAATAATCCGATATCCAAAAGTCCTTTATATGAATATTCAATATGAAATTTTTCAGGCACCAGCATTTTTTTGACGGAACTAGAAACCACACCACATCAATCCTTACTCTTCCTCTTGACATATACTTTTGACATCTCTAGTTGTTGATACTGGTATACGGATTGTTAATATAACAAGTGTTTGAGTTGATATTGGTTCAAGATGTTCTCTAATTTCCGATTGCCAGGTACCATTGCTCGTTCAATAGTTTCGGCAACTAGAGTTAGTACTAGTACCACCACCAAT
Source organism: Sugiyamaella paludigena (assembly GCA_030579875.1). Lineage (NCBI taxonomy): Eukaryota > Fungi > Ascomycota > Dipodascomycetes > Dipodascales > Trichomonascaceae > Sugiyamaella > Sugiyamaella paludigena. The sequence goes on from JAKTRU010000047.1 coordinate 518, forward strand.
AGATTAGTTGCTGCTTCCAGATTTGCTTCTACTTTTCAAAGAAATAAACCCCATCTTAATATTGGTACTATTGGTCATGTTGATCATGGTAAGACTACTTTAACTGCTGCTATTACTAAAGTACTTGCTGCTAAAGGTGGTGCTAATTTCTTGGATTATGCTTCAATTGATAAAGCTCCTGAAGAAAGGGCTAGAGGGATTACTATTACATCTGCTCATGTTGAATATGAAACCGAAAACCGTCATTATGCTCATGTCGATTGTCCAGGTCATGCTGATTATATTAAAAATATGATTTCCGGTGCTGCAAGAATGGATGGTGCCATTATTGTTGTTGCTGCTTCCGATGGTCAAATGCCTCAAACTAGAGAACATTTATTATTAGCTCGTCAAGTTGGTATTCAACATGTTGTTGTATTTGTTAATAAAATCGATACTGTGGATGATCCTGAAATGTTAGAACTTGTTGAAATGGAAATGAGAGAATTACTAACTACTTACGGTTTTGATGGTGACAACACTCCTGTAGTTATGGGTTCGGCTTTATGTGCTCTAGAAGATAAACGCCCAGAAATCGGTACTCAGAAAATCGAGGAATTATTAGAAAAAATTGATGAATATATTCCAACTCCTGTTCGTGATTTAGAACATGCTTTCTTAATGCCACTTGAAGCCGTTTTCTCAATTCCTGGTCGTGGAACTGTTGCTACTGGTCGTGTTGAACGTGGTGTTTTGAACAAGGGTGAAGAAGTTGAAATCGTCGGTTATAATAAAGAGCCTATTAAAACTGTAGTTACTGGTATTGAAATGTTTAAAAAAGAACTTGATAAAGCTCAAGCTGGTGACAATGCTGGTATTCTATTACGTGGTGTTAAACGTGAAGATTTGAAACGTGGTATGGTTATTGCTAAAGTTGGTACTGTCAAAGCTCATACTAAATTTTTAGCTTCTATTTATGTTTTATCAAAAGAAGAAGGTGGTCGTCATTCTCCATTTGGCGTTAATTATAGACCTCAAATGTTTGTTTCTTCTGCTGATGTAACTGTTACTTTAACTTTCCCTGACGGGGTTGATGCTTCCACTCAAGTTTTCCCTGGTGATAATACTGAAATGGTTGGTGAACTTGTTCATCCTACACCTATTGAAGTTGGTCAAAGGTTTAATGTCCGTGAAGGTGGACGTACTGTTGCTACTGGTTTAGTCACTCGTATTTACGAGTAAATAAAAAGTTGCGTTTGTGTATATAGTATAAATAGTAATTTAAAGATTTTCTTTCCCTGTGGCCGGGCAGTGGCCTCGAAACCAATTGCTCGAACTAGCTGCCATTCAGACCTGTAGCTGTTCCGTACGGGACCAGCGATTCTCGAGCGTAGCGAGAGCTAGAGGTCTGGGGCTACGACCCAGCCGCCGGAGGCAGAAGCACAACCTCGAGTACTATGAGGAGCGAATCAAAGAATCTGTAAAATCAAAGAAGTACTAGAAAATTTGTTTGGAATATCATCTTCACGAAAGGGTCTCAAGGATCGATTTTTGCGCGGCGGCTCCGAATGCGCTTCATGAGCCGCAGTTGTTATCCTCGGGTTTCACCATTTCAAATGGTTTGACGACCTTCACCTTCACCTTCATCTCTTTTCTTCCTCTTCCTCTTCAGCTTTCTTGTTTTTCATTTGATTACCCTATATAATCAGGAATGGATTTTGTCCATGATGGATATGATGATTTGTTATCGGAATATGCATCGTTTCTTCATAGTGTTCGAGTGATTGAAGGTACTAATCAGATATCAGTGCCATCACTTGAGATAATCACCAAAGAACTGGTGGTTCTTCGCGTTAAAATTACTGTCAAGGGATGGATTGTCCTTTCTTCTTCAAATATATTTTTAGTTGAAATTGATTCAATATTTGAAACGTCTGAAGCTTTATTGATGAAGGTATCGCCGGAGTTTTGTCGTCTATGGAATGATAAGTTAATCGAGAAACTAGAAGCTGTTCGTAGAGAGCCAGATTCACCATGAGATGAGGATATTGTTCATCGTGGATCCGTCTATTAATGATTGAACGTTTGAATTGTTTCGGCATTACGGTATCTGACATACCCTATTCAGATAGAGGGCGTGTCAGATATTTTAAATCACAGAAATGAATTAGTGACTTGTCCGGGTTATCTGAATGAATGTGTGGTTATTGACTACTATGACTAGCACGAGTTTCACATCTACGTTCAATGAAGGAAGTAATGGCATATTCCATATTTCACCTGATGTGTACGCCGATTTAAGTCGTGATTGCTTAAATCTCCACTCGATATCCCAATCTTGGTTCACTTGGTGATGGCTAGATCGGATATCATTGTTTAAGAGCTTGTACTGTTCTCGAGACCAGGACAAGTCTAGTAATGCGAATCAAAGAAAAGTTTTAATTGTTTAATAATTTTTATTATGCTATTTCATTTATTAATCATAATTCTAAAATTCTATAACGGAAACAGGTCCTGGGCCTGGAACCCAAAAATGCACCCAAATAAATAATAATGTAGTAATTTAATCTATGCTTTATCATGATGAGTATGAACATCTTTACGTTCACTGAGATGTAATGGTAAATGAGCAGCAGTTTCACGAGCAACTTCTTGATCAACCACTTGTTCCCAAACTGGTTTACCATCAGCAGTTGTAAGTTCAACAACACCTTGACGAGATTTATCACTGTTTGAAGCACCTACTGAAAGCATAACTGAAGCTAAAAGTAAAATTACTGTGATACCTTGAGCATACATACGAGCTTGAACGATTTTTTGAGATTTGGTCATGAACTTATCACGATTAACTAACCAATATGAACCAACCATACTAGCAGCCCATCCACTCATAATAAATTTATATTTATTGTCAGAAAGTTGTTCAAGAATAGTCTGTTTTTTCTCCTCTTCAACAGGACTAGTAACAGCACCATTTAAAGATTGCTCTTTACCAGCAAATTTAGGAATAAGCATATCAGGACTGGCATTTTGAACATCAACATAACCATATTTAGTTTTTTCAAAATTTCTAGATGCCCATTCTGTTGATGTTAAACCACACATAATTGGAGGTGCCATCATAAAGAAAGTTCTTGGGAAAGCACCATATGTAAAGAATATAGGGATTCTTCTTTTAGCATAGAAATATCCTACTGCGGATATACCAGCACCAACAACAAGACCTTTACCAGCTCCGATTGCAAGAGCATGAGTATATTCATTAAGTTCTTCTTTAGTAGGGAATTTCATTGTGATGAATGGGATACACCCGATGAATTAATTATGCAAATGAGAATATGAATTGATAATGATTAACAATGAAGATAAATCTTTGTCTGTCTGTCTATTGTCTTATCAAAGGGGGAATGGTCATCTTTTTATATTGAATTTTCCGTGAACTAAAAACCGGCCTACGGGATTGGCATAACGCGGATGATTGCTCAAAACAAGAAAACCTTTATTATAATAATATTTTATGGAAAATATTTAATATTTCAGTTAGTTTTACCTTATTAATAGAATATTAACATTACTTTTTTTGTGGTTGATAATAATTGACTCGCCCACTTCCGTCTTAAGCTTGACTTCATGCGGCGGCAGCGGGTTCTTTGTGTGTGCTTACATATTCCTTTGCTGCGGCTTCTATAGTATACTTTATTAAGCCTTTCTTATTATGAAGTTCCGATTTTTGCCGTAACCGTAGAAGCCGCTCAAACGGCAAATGTCAAATCCCGTTTTGATACTAACCCATACGGTAATAAACAGTTTTACACAGTCCCCCAGCATCAGCACCTGCATCAGCACCAGCACTGCACCTGCATCATCCTGGGATGTGAATCTGCAGTTTGCGGGTGACCCCAGATCCCATTGCTTGCCTCGCTTGAGGTTAAGATTGTGTTGGTCTGGCTGGTTTGGTTTAACAGGTCGCTCGAGGTCAATTCTGTATCGGTAACTAATGACACAATTGAACCTATTAAAGTCATTGAAATTCACGACCGAAGTAAGCAGTGGGTCTGGGACTACACCCAGCCGCTGGAGGTAAGCAAAAGTTTGGTCGCACAAACTGGCGGCTGCTGATCCGTAGTACCGAGTCTCGGCAGAACACTACCGCGTCATGCAGTAGGATGGGACGTAATAACGAACGGGGAACAAGTTCCTACTTCCGTATGGCCACAGAGGTAAAATAGAAAACTGGGGAAGGATCTCTCCTTGTCTTATTGTAGTGATTGAATATTATTAGAGCGTTTTGGATTGATAATAATGATAACTATGAGATGATTTAACTAGATGATGTTCCCTTGCCACCCCCCACTTCTTAGCATAGAACAAAGATTTTTAGTGCTGACCACGAAGCTACATGCAGTTAATTTAGGTCAGGAAGAGTACAGTACCGAGTTAATAAACTTAGTACAGAAAATATCTCCGCGGACAGTCTAATCCCGTTGTAGCCACTTGACTAGGCACTGGAGCCGACTGAATACTTACAGTTGCAAGGAGTAAATTAAACAATGGAATCAAATGAAAGAATTTAACAGATTGAACCATTGAGCGAATTGAACAGATTGAGTAGAAGCGGTTAACGGGGGTATCGAAATACCTTTGTAATAAGTTTAAAGTGGAACGAATGACGGAATTCTGGTCAGCGTACCCTAGGTTGGGAACAAAGGGCCAGATACTGGGCGGCAAGAGAAGCTCAGTTATCACGAAGACTCTGTCTGGCACAAACCACAGCGGCCGCGATCCAGATTCCTCCGTTCCACGGATAGTCCGCGTTTCTGTTTAGCTCTGTTCGGATTATTATTCCTTGTTCTGAAACCCTTAGTTTGGTTTACTCGGTTATTTCAACCTAATTTGGTTAATGATATTATGTGCTCAATAACTTAATTTTGATGAGGCGGGATTTAATAACCGCACATATCGCATGATTAATTCCTATTGTAAGCAATTGTAAGCCACCGGAGATTGTCGGAATGTGGCTAAAATTTGTGGCTGAAACAATAATTTTGTGGGGATCTGAATAATATTATTGAAACTTTAAATCTTTTCCAAGTCTAGATCTTAAACATATTCTTACATTTAGTTACATAACTAGTTATGTAAGTTAAAGTTAGTTTAACGTTGTTACATATGAGTTATAATTAGAGTTAGTTATAGTAATGACATGATGAATGATAACGATAAGTAATTATAACAATTGAATTGAACTCTTAATAATATAGAAGTACACTACGAATTTGTACTGTGTAATGGTTCGACCTTTTCGCATTTCTCCTTTCTCCTTTCTCCTTTCTCTTTCTCCTTTCTCTTTCTCCTTTCTCTTTCTCCTTTCTCTTTCTCCTTTCACTTTCTCCTTTCACTTTCTCCTTCTCATTCCTCCTTCTCATTCCTCCTTCTCATTCCTCCTTTCTCGATCTCATAAATATATCAGGCCATAAAAAAACATTTACCCCTCTCCCCTTTTCCCTGCATGAACAAACGGTCCAAACGATGAATCATCTACCGTCATCATCAGATATGTTTGTATCATTATAATTCATAACAGGGTCCAGGACAAGAATTTAATATGCACACAATTAAAGATCATCATGAACCGGAAATCACGAACCGTTTATGCGGCTCATGAGCCGCATGTAGATCATTTTTCGCTTCGAGCCGCTGCCACCGCGGCATTCACCTGCCAGCCCGGATACCCCTTTTTTCTCCGGCGGAGACCCTGTGCGCTCCAGTTCCTATATAGCCTCGGCCCCCAGGCAGATGTGATTGTGGTGACCTCCTGAAATATTGTCAGCGAACATCTTGGGAATCACTTAGAACAAAACTTTGGTCAAGAAACTTAGGTTGTGATAGTTCGAGCCCAGGCCCAGCATGTTTCTTATTAAGCTGATATGGTATGGCATGACTTTGACTACTTTGTAGTATTTTTATATTTAGCAATAGTCTATTTCTAGAGAATTATAAAGCTTGTTACCTATCGAGGCAGAGCGAACCCACCGTGAGGGGACAATGCTCCCCCAAGGAATCAAAACAAGAAAAGGAAGAAGATATATGGAAAAGGGGGGTTCTTATATACATTTTTTTAGGCGACAAGTCAGGGTAGTAGGTAGAATATACTATAACTAAGTTATATGACTTTTTGTTGGCCCACTATTATACCATGAGGATGGTGACATATTGGTCGAAGGGAGACAATGCCCAGCCGCCGGAGGCATGAAGCATTGATAGAATATTCCAGGAGCCTGTATCTACACAGCTTTCTACTTGTAATTAGCAATTTCATTTATTTCTAGCAAGTAATATAGCTTATACAACATATTAAAACCAAAAAACATGGAGCGAAACGTTAAACATTGAAGAACAATTCGGCTTGAGTGGAAATGATGTAGCTTATGCACGAAATTTTAATAACGAACTACGGCTTGATCACAACTACTGCTCAATTTGCTCGACTCTAGATATAACTGGGGGAGGACGTTTCCCCCAAAGAACTAGAAGAAAGAATACCGAAGATGGACGGGGAAAGACGCCATTTATATATTATTTTTCAAATGATAAGTTAAGGCTGTGTGGCATTACTAAATATAGCATACATTTGATATAACATCTTTCTGATTGTAACACGACATACATGAGGTATAATTCTAGTGTCGCGAGAGCTATTGTCTGGGAAACCGAACTAGTGGAGCAGTACGCACCCAGTGAAAGTATCAGGATTATACTTTGTCTTTCCAGAACGGGTTACCTTTTCTCTGAGTCCTCGGTTGAATTTAGCTCCTGTGTCCACTGTTCTGACCCGCTCTTTATAAAGTAGTGTTAGTTAAGTTAGCGATATATAAGCTATTTACGAAGAGCATATCTACATATCATGTAGACGACATAACTTATAACGGTAAAATGACTATCGCACTTAATGCAGTCCATCTACATCAAGATCAGGATGTAGCTCGAGGCTCACCAGTTCGAATATAGTGGCCGGGGTGGATCAAACCAATTCTCGAAACGACACGATTTTCCAGCGATCTGCACGCTATCTTATCTTATCAATAAACCCCAACCACTATCACAAACACATTTCCGTTACGAGGGCTGCACGATGAGACTCTGGTAGTCTCTTCACCTTAGTCTTGACGGGATCATGATTAACAGCTCACAAATACAATTAAAAATTGTTTAATTAAACTGTTTCAAATCAATTTATTGCTCACGATTATGATCACCCTTGGGCTTTTCACCATTAACAGCTACGATGCTGATCTTGTGCGTCTCTCTATGAATCCACTATAATCTCAGCACAAGTCGCGATAATGAGATTCGGCTCAGCCAGGTAGAAGGATCGGCACAGCTGTCGAAATATCTCAAAATAGATATTTGGGTGAAATCATGTTTCACCTGAACACATACATATCCGGATCGAAGTCGGATCGAGAGAAATATATATTAACAGTTGACACAATTAGTTTTCGTAAAATCAAACTCATACGAAATTGACAGAAATAAAGAGTTTTAAATGAAACCAAGACGTCATTTTGTATATTTAAGTTTGAATGAGAATTTGATTCCAGTTCCCGGTTAAACATCCGAAAGTTTTTCCGAGAACTGGATGCTCTCGGTGTACAAAGACGCGTGAAGATCGGAGCTCCATTTATAGTTTATTGTGGTCTATATCCAAAGTCTAGACCAGTTTTATGCAACCACGCTTTACCGATTGTTGATACTTCGGTGGAACGTCTTAACTACGCCTGCAGATTTGCCACCTTTTTTAAAGCTATTCCTTTTTCAGTAATTATATTTTTGGACCCTGCATGCCATATTTCCGAACTAAGAATATCGTGGGGGTTATGTAGTCTAGTCAGATAAACACAGTTTTTTTATCAGATTGAATTCACGATCGATCGAATAGACCCCTAAAAGAGATGAGATGATGACTCACGAATTGATTAGAATTATATAACAATTATCTGCATCCTAACCGTCGAAAAATGTACAAAAAATTTCCATAATAATTGGAGTTATCTGATTTAAATTTCGGAGATACATTTGCCACCATTAATACCCCCTGGCGTAGTTGTCTTCGATAGGTGGTTCTTCGACCCATGACAACGACGTCAAGTGTACGAGAGTTACGGATCTGGGCACACTCAGCCACTACGGAGCGAGAGATACGAAGGGCACATGCTGTCACTTTTATGACTTGTTAGAAGTAAAACACTAACAAAGATAACAACTAACATTAGATACAGAGATTGTCATTCAATCATTTTTCCCAGGGTCGTAGCCCCTTCACAATTCGGGTTCGGACAGACTCTAAGTCCGGGGAGAGAATGTGGCAAAAACCACGGAGTTAGCTGGTGACTAGTTAGTTTAACATGATAGTTTGTTTGTGGTGCCAATCAAAGTAATAGCTGGTGTACATACATAATGCTTTTACGTCGGGGTCCCGATCACGAGGTGCCACTATCAAAGTAGAAGATCTTAACTTATAATAGTAATATACCCTTGTAAATCAAACACGTTTCTAGTTAGCTGGCTAAACTATTTGCCATAAAGAAGGTTGAGTGAGTAACGCCATAGAAGTGGTTTGATGAATATGACTCGAGTATATACTCGAGGGAGACGAGAAAACAGACGAGCAAACAGGGCAGACCCCAGGAAATATCAATTCAATTGAATTTTGTGTCTCTCATTGTAACTGTTGACTTGTGCCGTTTATTATTACTACATACTTTATTTTCTTTTAATAATTACTTAAAACGGTTTTGTTGCTACCTGCTGTACCTTTTGTTAAAGATTTTTATCGCCGATGCATAAAGTACATAACTGAAAAAAAGCAAATATAAAAACAGAATTTTATCGGCCTCCCATAGTGGGGGAGAAGGCATTTTGGTGCTAAAGTTCCTGACTATTTTTGGCTGGTGATAATCCAATCTCATGGTATATATATGGCAGTCATGGCCAGGAGGAGATTAGAAAAAATTAATCTCATGAAGTTATGAACTTGAGTGAATTCGATCTAATTCAAAATGGCAGACACAGAAAGTGTGGAAAAAAATCGAAATCTAGATTTGATTGATGAAGAAGTTTCATCTTCTTCAGATCGTGGTATTACTCCTTTAACCCATGACCAAAGAAAACCATCAACAATATATGGTGAAGGTGAAGGTGAAGGAGATGGTGATTTTGATGAATTCGATAAAAAAGATGTTGAAGCTCATAGATTAAAAACTCATGATACTATTGAAGATGCTGGTGATGGTACTAAAGCGGCCGATCAAATTCTTCATGGTATGCCATTATTATTATGTTCTATGTCTTTATTATGTTGTATGTTCTTAGTAGCTTTAGATCAAACAATTATCGTTACTTTACTTGAAACTGTTGGTAATAAATTCGGCGATTTTGGTAAAATCTCATGGATCTCTTCTGGTTTCCTATTACCAACTGCTGTATTGGCTATGAATTGGGGTAAAATCTCTTTAATATTCGGTAGAAAATATACAATGTTGGTTGCCATTGTTTTGTTTGAAGCTGGTAGTCTTATCTGTGCTTTAGCCAATTCGATGAATATGTTAATTGGTGGAAGAGTTTTAGCCGGTATTGGTGGTGGTGGTATTCAAGTCATGGTATTTGTTATATTAACTGAAATTGTTAATATTCAGAAACGTGGTATGGTACAATCTTTAGTTGCTATAAGTTTTGCAGTTGCTTCTGTTGTTGGTCCATTAGTTGGTGGTGCTTTTACTGCTCATGTCACTTGGAGATGGTGTTTTTATTTAAATTTACCAATTGGTGGTGTAGCATTTGCTTGCATTTTTTGGTTTTTTAATCCTCCTCGACCAAAAGGTACTTTAAAAGAAAAATTACTTAAAATTGATTATATTGGTACTGCCCTTTTAGCCACTGGATTAGTACTTGTTTTATTAGCAATCACTTTAGGTAGTATTAGTACTCCTTGGAATTCGGCTATTATTATTAGTTTCTTCGTTGTTGGTGGTTGTATACTTATTGCTTTTGGTATTTATAATTTCGGATTTTCTAAAAATCAATTATTACCTTGGGTGGTTGTAAGAGTATGGAGAGTTGATATAGTTTGTTTTGCATTTTTCACTCTATTTGGTGCATTTATGGCTTCAGTGTTATATTTATCCACTTATTTCCAAGTCGTTCTTAATGCCAATGCCATGCATTCAGGTATTGATTTATTACCAATGATTATTCCCGTTGTTATTTGTTCAGCAGCTGGAGGGATTTTCATTTCTAAAACTGGTATAACCAAACCAATTGCTATTGCTGGTGCTGTATTTGCATCTATTGGTTTTGGACTTTGTACTATGTTAGATGAAAATAGTTCTACATCAAAAAGAATCGGTTATTTGATTGTTCCTGGAATTGGTATTGGACTTTCATTTCAATCATTAACTTTGAATTGTCAAGTAGCTGCACCTAAATCAAATGGTGGTGTATTAATTGCAACTTCAATGTTAGCATTTTCAAGATCTCTTGGTGGTGTTATTGGTAGTACCGTTGGTCAAACAATTCAAAGTGTAGTTTTCAAAACTCAATTACAAAAACTCGATCTACCAAAATCAATTGATTTAACTTCATTAGTTAACTCTCCTGAAATTATCAGACAATTACCTATTGAATTCCAAGCTCCTATTATTAATGCTTTTGTTATTGCATTTCAACGGGTTATGTATTTTGCATTAGCATTGGCTCTTTGTACATTTATTTCTGAAATTTTCTTCACAAACAAAATGATTCCTAAAGATAATCTTGGACCTACCCCTCCTCAAAAGCAACAATCACCTGAAGTAGTAGAAGTTAAAGGAGAATTAGAAAATGTTACAACTGCTTCTATTACAACTAAAACTGAAGAAGGCATTAATAGATCTGATTCTGTATAAGAAAAGCACATCCTCCATTTTCATTTGTTTATATTAATTTGATTTATTTATTTATATTTTCTATACATTTTTCATAATACTTCATATATAAAAAATAATGATTTTATTCACTCCTCTACTCCACACCTCCCTGTTTTGCCTCCGGCAGCTGGGGGCATAGCCCCCAGGCCCCCTAGCTCTCGCTACGCTCGAGAAAATACAGCGAGCAACGGGGCACAATTATTTTACTCTGTCGTCCCTACAACCGTTGGAGGAGAACTAAGAGGTGGTTCTAGCCGTCGGAGGCAATATAGGGGTGCTACGCGCTAGTACGCGGCCTAGAATTTTTTGGCTGATAATAAATTTCTTCTTCTTAAACACCGTTTAAAAATGCTGCCTCAACATCAATCCAGTCTCATTGTAATCAATATCTGGTACATAGTGGAGCTTATCTATCTGTTTAGTGCACAGCTTGAACATTTCCAGCATTTTTTAACATAAACGACTGTTGATGCTGCAAAACAGCGTGGTATGCGGCTTAGAAACAAACGTCCTTTATAAGACTTGAAGAAAAGTTGACAGGGGGGTGGAAAAACAATGTTCCTGAATGTTTTTCTTAGAAATAAATTGATTGATAACATGTAATGAACCATTAATTTAAGATAAATTTATATAAATTTGAAATTTGTAACTGTTTTATTCATTTTAATCCATAATTATTCATTTCAACTCAACTCTAGTGACTGATATTAGAATACGCATACTGATTAGCGGAATAAACCTAACCCCGCATGAATATCAGGGGTTTTACCGGGGGTCGATAAAATGATAAAATCAATCGATGATGAATTAATAGATTGGCTAAATGTTTGGAATAGTGATAGATAGATATTACTGAGAAAATAAATTAGAAAAATATTCCGAGAACTGATGGTTTTATGATTTATTTAGTATTTCTTCATATGCTAGTAAAAGGACTGTTAAGAGGGCTACTGCAGATCAGAAGGTGCTAAAAAACAAAAAAACGCGTCTAAACTCCCCTCCTCTCCTCTCCCTCCCCTCCTCTCCTCTCCCTCCCCTCCTCTCCTCTCCCTCCCCTCCCCTACCATCCCCGTCCCCGTGCTTCTGCCTCCGGTGGCTAGGAGCGTAACCCCCATATCATATCTCAAGTCCGTCAATAGATCCAGTACCCCGAGACATCGAAAACACGGGTTCCGCTCCCTCGCTCACTCGCGCGCTCTGCGGTTAGTCATGCACCCAAATAAAACCCTTACCTGACAGACTACGATTTACATTTAAGCGTGTAATAATCAGTATTAAGAAAATCAAAACCCCCCCACCGGAAAGGCTGTGTCAGTACTCGCCGTATAATTTTAGGCGGAATTTGTAGCGGCAGAATGTCATTTTCAACTTTGAACTTTCCTTCACACACAAATCGTACGACAGTGAGTTTGGTTCAAGAGAGGTTGTTGATATTTAAATAATAACAACCAGGTAAAGGACGACGGATTATATATTTATATAGCTACTATTACTACTGGTACTTATTAGAGTTTCTATTTGTACTGTAGATTGTGGTGTATCTTCTGATTTGGTTTTGGTATCATCCGCCCATACTTAATTGTTTTGAGTGGCAACAACGAAAGATAGAAGAAGAAAAGAAGAAGTGGTTGTTGAGTTGAAGTCAAATAGAGAAAAGATAGAAAGATAAAAAACCAAAAAAAAGATTTCATTTCAAAGACGTGTGGTGGGGTGCTGTGTTGTTTAGCAAATAAAGGAGAGAAGTCGACCTTCTTTTTTGCGTTTGGAAAAGTTCCATTCGTTTGGAGAACCGAAAGAACTAGGGATATATAGAAGTAGTTGTTGACAACGTAAAACTTCTTTCTTATTTAAACGGTTGGAGTTTAAAGAAAACGAAAAACCAAAAAAAAACATAAATAACAACTTTCAAAAACAACAGCAACAATAGAAAAGATTTAAAAAATGAGTGGTGCCCAATTTCCATATTCAAGTGCGCCTTTGCGTACGGTTAAAGAGGTAGGAACAGATTTTGCGAAGCGAGCTACGGGGCAATGACGTGAGGAATTTTGTGACTAACTATTTCAGGTTCAATTTGGTCTTCTTTCCCCAGAAGAAATTGTAAGCATTTGGATATAGTAATCTACCTGTTTTGGAGGAAGCGGACGTATTTCTAACTTTTCTCAGAAAGCAATCAGTGTTGCCAAAATTGAATTCCCTGAAACTATGGATGAAACTAGACAACGGCCACGAATTGGTGGTCTTAATGATCCTAGATTAGGTTCCATTGATAGGAATTTCAAGTGTCAGACTGTAAGTATTTGAAATGGTGTTATCCTGTTTTAAAATCTATTTTTAACACAAATTCTCTCAGTGTGGTGAAGGAATGTCTGATTGTCAGGGCCATTTTGGTCATATTGAACTTGCTAAACCAGTATTTCATATCGGGTTTATCACCAAAATCAAAAAGATTTTAGAATCCGTCTGTTATCATTGTGGTAAACTTAAACTCGATGAAAGCAATCCCTTATTTGCTCAAGCCATTCGTATAAGAGACCCTAAAAGAAGATTCAATGCTGTATGGTCACTTTGTAAAACTAAAATGATTTGTGAAAGTGATGCTCCAACTGATGATAATTATCAGGATATGGCTTCTAAGCCTGCTGGTACTACTATTAGTCATGGTGGTTGTGGTAATACTCAACCGACTGTTCGTAGAGATGGTTTGAAATTATGGGGAACTTGGAAACGTGATAAGAATAGTGAATATGGTGATCAACCAGAAAAACGGTTATTATCACCGTCTGAAGTACTTAACGTCATGAAACATATCCCACCACAAGATCTTCTTAGATTAGGTCTTAATGAAGACTATGCTAGACCTGAATGGATGATCATTACTGTTTTGCCAGTACCTCCTCCCCCTGTTCGACCAAGTATTGCTATTAATGAAACTGCTAGAGGTGAAGATGATTTGACTTATAAATTAGCCGATATTTTGAAAGCTAATGGCAATGTTCAAAGATGTGATCAGGAAGGTGCACCTGCTCATGTAATTAATGAATTTGAAGCCCTTCTGCAATATCATGTGGCTACTTATATGGATAATGATATTGCTGGTCAACCTCAAGCTTTACAAAAATCTGGTCGTCCTGTTAAATCAATTCGTGCTAGACTCAAGGGTAAAGAAGGTCGATTACGTGGTAATCTTATGGGTAAACGTGTGGATTTCTCTGCTCGTACTGTTATCTCTGGTGATCCTAACTTGGATTTAGATCAAGTTGGTGTTCCCAGAAGTATTGCTCGAACTCTCACTTATCCAGAAGTTGTTACTCCATATAATATTCAGAGATTGACACAATTGGTTCGTAATGGTCCAAACGAACATCCTGGTGCAAAATATGTCATTCGTGATACTGGTGAAAGAATTGATTTGAGATATCATAAACGTGCTGGTGATATTGCTTTACAATATGGCTGGAAAGTTGAACGTCATATTATTGATGATGATCCAGTATTATTTAATCGTCAACCATCTTTGCATAAAATGTCTATGATGGCTCATAGAGTCAAAGTTATGCCATATTCAACTTTCCGTATGAATTTATCAGTAACTTCACCTTATAATGCCGATTTCGATGGTGATGAAATGAATTTGCATGTTCCTCAATCTGAGGAAACTCGAGCTGAACTTAGTCAACTTTGTGCTGTACCTTTACAGATTGTCTCCCCTCAATCAAATAAACCTGTCATGGGTATTGTCCAGGATACTTTGTGTGGTATTCGAAAAATGACCAAAAGGGATATTTTTATTGAGCATGATCAGGTAATGAATATCTTATTTTGGATACCTAATTGGGATGGTATTGTACCACCACCGGCTATTTTGAAGCCAAAACCTTTATGGACTGGCAAACAAATGGTTTCTCTTTGTATTCCCAAGGGAATTTTCTTGCAGCGATTTGATGAAGGTAATCCACTCACTAGTCCAAAAGATAATGGCATGCTAATTTCAAAAGGTGAAATTATGTACGGAGTAGTTGATAAAAAGACTGTTGGTGCTACTGGTGGTGGTCTAATCCATACTATTATGCGTGAAAAGGGTCCCAAGATATGTGCTGGGTTCTTTGGTAATGTTCAGAAAGTTGTTAACTATTGGCTTCTTCATAATGGGTTTTCCATTGGTATTGGTGATACTATTGCTGATGGTGCCACTATGAGAGATATTGCAAATACCATTTCTGAAGCTAAACAGAAAGTTCAGGATATTATATTAGAGGCACAGGCAAATAAAATGTCACCGGAACCAGGTATGACTTTACGTGAATCCTTTGAGCATAATGTCAGTCGAGTTTTGAATCAAGCTCGTGATAATGCTGGTCGATCTGCTGAGTTGAGTTTAAAGGAGTTGAATAATGTCAAACAGATGGTTGTCTCTGGATCAAAAGGTTCATTTATTAATATCTCCTTGATGTCTGCTTGCGTTGGTCAACAGATTGTTGAGGGTAAACGTATTCCGTTTGGATTTGGTGATCGAAGTTTACCTCATTTTACCAAAGATGATTATAGTCCTGAATCTAAAGGTTTTGTAGAAAATTCATATCTTCGTGGCTTAACCCCTCAGGAATTCTTTTTCCATGCAATGGCTGGTCGTGAAGGTCTTATTGATACTGCTGTTAAGACTGCTGAAACAGGTTATATCCAACGTCGTCTTGTAAAAGCACTTGAAGATATCATGGTTCAATATGATGGTACTACCCGTAATTCACTTGGTGATGTTATTCAATTCATTTATGGTGAGGATGGTTTGGATGGTACCCAAGTTGAAAAACAAACAATTGATACTATTCCTGGTGCTGATGAAGCTTTTGAACGACGATATAGAATCGATTTGATGGATCCTACTAAATCCATTAAGCCCAACTTGTTAGAAAGTGGTAATGAGATTGTTGGTGATCTTGAAGTTCAAAGAATCTTAGATGAAGAATATACACAATTAGTTGATGACCGACGTGTCTTACGTGAGTTTGTTTTCACTGATGGTGATCATAATTGGCCTCTTCCTGTTAATCTTCGTCGTGTAATTCAAAATGCTCAACAGATTTTCAATCTTGATCGAGCAAAGGCTAGTGATTTAACTATTCCCGAGATTATTCGAGGTGTTCAAGGGTTATCGCAGAAATTGATTGTTGTTCGTGGTGAAGGTAGGCTTCTCGAGGAAGCACAAAATAATGCCTCTTATTTATTCCAATGTTTGGTTCGATCAAGACTTGCCAGTAAACGTATTCTAGAGGAGTATAGACTGAATAAAGCTTCGTTTGATTGGGTTTTGGGTGAAGTGCAATCACAATTCGCCAAATCTTTGGTCAATCCTGGTGAAATGGTTGGTGTTGTTGCTGCTCAATCTATTGGTGAACCTGCAACTCAAATGACTTTGAACACTTTCCATTATGCTGGTGTTTCATCAAAGAATGTAACTCTTGGTGTTCCTCGTCTAAAGGAAATCTTGAATGTTGCCAAAAATATCAAAACTCCTGCTTTGACCGTTTATGTGCAACAAGATATTGCTGTCGATATTGAAAAGGCCAAGGTAGTACAATCAGCTATTGAACATACAAGTTTGAGAAATGTTACTACTGCTACTGAAATCTATTATGACCCCGATCCTAGAACTACGGTTATTGAAGAAGATTTGGATACTGTAGAGGCATATTTCTCTATTCCAGATGAAGCGGTTGAGGCTAGTCTTCATAAACAGTCGCCTTGGCTTCTACGTCTTGAGCTTGATCGTGCAAAGATGTTAGACAAACAATTGACTATGAGTCAAGTGGCCGAGAAGATCTCGGAAAGTTTTGGTGAGGATCTATTCGTTATGTGGTCTGAAGATAATGCCGATAAGCTTATTATTCGGTGTCGTGTAGTACGAGATCCTAAAACTATTGAAGAAGAAGGTGAAGTTGAAGAAGATCAGATGGTCAAGGCTATTGAGGCTCATATGTTAGAAGCTATTACTTTACGAGGTATTCCAGAAATTTCCCGAGTATTTATGATGGAACATAAGAGAACAGTTGCTGACGAAGTAACTGGGGAATATCAAACTCGTATGGAATGGGCATTAGAAACTGATGGTATTAACTTGGCAGAAGTTATGACTATTGATGGTGTTGATCCTTATAGAACATATTCCAATTCTTTCGTTGAAGTTTTATCTGTTCTTGGAATTGAAGCCACTAGATCTGCACTTTATAGAGAAATCCTTAACGTTATTGCTTTTGATGGTTCTTATGTTAATTATCGTCACATGGCCCTTCTTGTCGATGTTATGACTTCAAGAGGTCATTTGATGGCTATTACCCGTCATGGTATTAATAGAGCTGATACTGGTGCTTTAATGAGATGTTCATTTGAGGAAACTGTAGAAATCCTTTTGGAAGCTGCTGCTGTAGCTGAATTGGATGACTGCAAAGGTGTATCTGAAAATATTATGCTTGGTCAAATGGCTCCATTAGGAACTGGCAGTTTCGACGTCTATTTGGATGATGAAGCTCTTAGTACTTTACCTTTGGATTATTCTGCTCTTGGTCAAGAGACTGCGATGGGTACTGCTGTTGCCTATCCTAAGGCAACTGGCGGTATTCTTGCCGATGGTGCAGCTACTCCTTATGATGGTCGATCGCCTCTTAATGATGGGCATGTTGGTATTATGGACAATGGTACTGCTTCGTTTTCACCTTTGGCTCAATCCGGAATGGCTGATGATCGAGGCGGGTTTACTGAATATGGAGGTGGATTCGGTCAAAGTCCTTTTGGAGCTGGTATGTCTTCTCCAGCATATGCTCCTACATCACCATTTTCTTCGTTCGGTGCAGCATCTCCTGCATTTGCTGCTGGTGCCGCTAGTCCGGCATTTGCCCCTACAAGTCCAGGATTTGGTGGTGCTTCTTCACCTGCTTATAGTCCTACCAGTCCATCATACAGTCCTTCGAGCCCTTCATACAGTCCAACCAGTCCATCTTACAGTCCTACAAGTCCTTCTTACAGTCCTACAAGTCCATCATACAGTCCTACGAGTCCGTCATACAGTCCTACTAGTCCATCATACAGTCCGACAAGTCCTTCATACAGTCCTACAAGTCCTTCGTACAGTCCAACCAGTCCTTCTTACAGCCCAACCAGTCCATCGTACAGCCCAACAAGTCCTTCTTACAGTCCCACAAGTCCCTCGTATAGTCCAACTAGTCCTTCATACAGCCCGACAAGTCCGTCCTATAGCCCAGCTTCTCCTTCATATAGCCCGACAAGTCCATCTTACAGTCCGACAAGTCCAAGTTATAGTCCAACGTCATATAGTCCAAGTTCACCCAAATATTCACCAACTTCACCTCAATATTCTCCTGAATATAATAATAACAATAAGAAGGATGATGATAAAAAGAGGAGTGGTTAAAATGGTGTTGGCAATGAACGATGATTGCGTTTTCTTTAGGGAAACGTTCAATGTTACGATTGCTCGCAACATTTAAAAAAACAAACTTATTACTATTGATTGATATGAAATATATACGAAAAAGTTAAAATACCTACCTCCACTTGAGACAGTTTTTATATGAAAGGAAAGAAAAGATGAAAATCGATTAAAAAAATTTTTTTATGGATTTTTTATGCTACATGTACAGCTAGAGTTTTTTTTATAAAATTAAAAATATACGTAATGATATACAACTACTTTGAGAAGCTTCAAGGGTACTCACTAGAGACTACAAACAGGCTCTGGGGCACGGCCCTAGCCACCGGAGGAAGGAATGCTTCCGTCCGGTGAGCTGTCCTGCTCCACTCACTGGAGATCGAATCGAAGAGCTTCGACCAGATCTAGGGCACATCGCTTTCTCTCTCATTGAAAGTCAAACGAAGCTGAACTTCTACATTAGAGTTAATGACCACATAGTATGCTCAATAAAACATTAACCATTTATTATATATTAATGAAGAGTTGTTGATTTTCCTTATATTTGTGTGCATTGAATTGAATCACGACATTTGCAGAGTTGGTTAGGATATCTGTGGTTAATTTGAAGGTATATTTGTGATAGTGATTTTTATTTCACCACTCCAACTGCGCTGACCATTCTACAGCTTTTCTTCCTTTTGGCGACCGTGGTGTTACTGATGAAATGCTAGTATTATGATTTTCTGAATCAACAAGAACGGTCTGCAAATCCTCCGCCGAATAAAATCCAAGTCGGTTTGAAAAAATAATGCCATCCTCACCTTCCCCCTTGCTTGTCTTGAGAACTGATCGGGCAGGCGATTGAATATCTCGATGATGAGGTTCACATCGCCGTCCAGGAGATCGGTTTCCAGGATCTTCAAGATCTTGTTCTATTAGTCTAAGTGATCTTCGTTGAGGAGGAATTGGTATCCTAAAGTTTGATGATTTTGATTTTATTTTCAATTTTACAGGTGACTGTGGATGTTGGTTATGCGAACTTTTCTTATGAATCTTACTACCATTTCCTTTCCGTTTTGATTTCTGTGATTTCGTTGAAGATTTTGTTGAAGATTTTAGGGGTGGCTCTGGAAGTGACTCTGTAATTGATCCTGGTACTACTAACATTTGAACTGATTCTGGTACTATGCCTGGAGCTGAATCTGGTACTAACTCTGGAACTGACTCTGGTACTTGAGCTGAACCTGGTACTAACTCTGAAGCTGATTCTGTAACTAACTCTGGAACTGACTCTGGTACTTGAACTGACTCTGGAACTGACTCTGGTACTTCAACTGACTCCGGAACTGGAATTAACTCTGGAATTGAGGATGCCAGTGACTTCGACAACGATTTCGGAAGTAAATTAAATTGTACCGACAACAACTCTCCCAGTAAATGAGGTGCCATTGACTCTCCTGATACCGATTGGGTCGGTGACTTCGAGAGTGACTCTGATAGTAATTTAGGACTTGACATTGATGATTTCAATGGTTGTGGTGAAGTTGATAGTTGTTCCTTCATTTTTGTAGTGACTTTCTACGAGATAAAATAAAGAGATATTTTGAAAAAAGAAAAACTCCAATATTTATTTATTCCGGTGATACATCAGAAACGACTTAACAGACGACATCAAAGGAACTATAGTCAGTCAGTCAGTCACTAAGACAATTAGCCAGCCAACCAGCCAGCCATTCCGTTTCGTTCTTTTTAAAATCAGTTTTACTGCCAACAAGCATACACAAAACTAGCGTCAAAAACAGGAAAACAAGCAAGAGATAATCAATCCCTCTGTAACAATACACTAGGATATAGAAGAAGTAATCGTTGACAAATAGAAGAAGTTGTAGGATAACGAAGAGGATGTCGTAGGAAGACGGAAGGCGGATAAAGTTTTGACGGAAGAGATGGATACAAGCGAATATAAGAATATCTGATATAAATTATAAGTCTGATATAAGAATTTCAGGTGTGTATTGTTTGTCGTCGATCTTTTCCGTAAAAAGAAATTCATTGTTCAAGAACAATAGAAAGAGAATAAACAGAATCCATGTCATTGATAGGGAGTAAAATAATAATTAATTACTACTATTGATAAGGATTATCAGATTGCAATAAACAATCATCGACGCATGAAGAATCTGTTTTAATCGTTCTTATCGGTATGTTATGGTATGTTATGGTGTTGTGGTATGACGTTAGCTGCATTGTTAACTTTGAATCCGCAGACATTTTCTCGTTTTGTCCACCTAAACTAACCGAGAAAAGATATCTGGGCAAACAGGGAGAAGAGAGAATCGGTGGAAGAATTAAATGAAGCAAGTAGACGGAATTTTGATGATTATCTGTTTGTCTCTTACGTGCACTCGGTCGGGATAGGGGATCTGTTGTCGGTTCTAGAATCCATTTCCAATTTGTGTGAAAGTGAGGACTGGTTCTCTTGAAGCTTCTGAATAATATCAGATTGTCGAATTTATCCATAAGATGATAAGGTTTGGGATTTATCCGAGATAGTTTTTCCGACTGCTGCCGATCTTTGTTTCACATTGTAAGGCTGCAGTGACATTCCGGTCCCGACCTTCGTAGGTTGGGATGTAGTAGACCCTCGGCGGATACGTGAATGAAAATCTCGAGCGAAGCGAGAGCTAGAGGCTGCCACTGGAAGCAAAAAGGGAGAGAGAGCGTGCGAGTGGTAGAGGCAGACAGACAAAGATCGAAACGGTAGATATTGCAGGCAAAAAGAAGTAAACAGTGATCGTCGTCCATCAATATCATTAGTTCATTTAACTAACCGATCTTTATTTTGACATGTGAAAACCCAAGTTTTTTTCTAGGTAGGTTTTGCAATCAAATGCTGCTGTTTTCAGCTGCCAGAGGTTGAAACAGTTGCTTCTATTAGGGTAAAGATTGGCGGAAAGTACCATAGGTCATATTTTTTGTTGTTTTCGTCGAGTGAAAGAATGAAGGAATAATGATGAATCTGTAGATTGTCACATGCTAATATTTATTAGCTAGTTATAGTTCCAGGTAACTGTCATCGTCGTTAAACTCTGACGGATCTCCGGCCACCATTATCCACAGGTGAATATCTCTAAATCTTTTCTGGGAGGGTTTTCTACCAGCCCCCCTTACCTGATTTCTTCGTTGATGATATCGCCGTATCTATTTCAGAGTATAATAGTAGGCCGAAAAACTACAGAAAAAAGAATGGACCGGACCATATATTCAGATTGTGCTCACATTTAGCTCATGATCATTCTTTTGAACATGTTCCTTTGACTGGTTTATCCTTTATTTTCTGACATCTTCATTCTATTCATCACTCAGCTCACTCAGCTCACTCAGCTCACTCAGCTCACTCAGCTCATTCAGCTCACTCAATCTCACTAAGGTGCACATACACAGTCCCTCTTCGATATCTCGGACGGGGAGAGGGGCTCCTCTTCTTTCTATCTGCGGCCCCTGCTTATCTTTAGTGTGTGTCTGTATTTATCAAACTACGTCGTCTTCTCTACTATTATTTCTTGGCCGAGCTGCCCATCCCAGATCTGGCATGCAGTCATGCAGCAAGTGTACATACATACAGCTGAAAAGGTGGAAGAAAGTGCGCAATGCTAAAGTAGGTAGGTGGGGTTAGTGCGGCAGCCTGCTAGCTGCTTGCCGGCACAGTTTAGCAGGTGAGGAGTAGTAGCCACTATTATAACTTAAGCTACATTAATTGAAAGTTATAATTCATAGGATATTATTAGTGGTTAGTTATTAGTTTTATTAGTTTTTATTATATATATATTTAATAAATAAGATCTTTCAGATTTAAGAGGGCATTACCGATTTTGGTGGGTCTTGGGTAACATGTGAGGTCGATTTACAAAAATTAAACTAGCCATTACACATTATGACCAGTGCACTAACTAACGATTTAACTTCTTTTTGTTCACTAACATTTCTATCTGTCAACTTCACTCGTTTAGTTAATTCTTATTAGTGTAATTGTAGTAGTTACAGTTTAGTAGTACAGTATTCTAAATAAGTCGTATGTACGTATGTAGATTAGCAAACTAACCTTAGTTAAAACTAGTCTATTCTCTGTTGTCATCATCGATTTATATCTTCCGGTTGAAACAACTAGAAAAAGAAAAAAACGTAATTAGTACATAGGAAACGAAGAGTAAGGACGACATATAATTTTATCGTACATACAGTTCAGAAGATCATAACATAACAAACGATTGTACAGTATTATAACTAACGTCACTTTTATTATTGTTGAGTCAATTAAAATAAAAATATAAACGAAAATAATATTTTCCAAAACAATGTACTGTATGTACAGTAATAAGTACTGTAATATACAGATCTATACAGATTTATTAAAAAAATCAAACGACTTGTATAGATATTATTATTAACCTCACACATTTTTGCTTCAAAGTTAATTCCATTTCAGTTTATGACGGTAACTTTACCTGGAACAACTCAATTTACAGTAACTCAGTTCCACATTTGCCTCTCCCCTCCTCTCCAACACCCCACTAAGCACAGGGCAGTTAACCCCTCCTCCCCTCCTGTGTTCCTGATTTCGTCTGTAGATAGATCTCGTGTTTTTCGGTTCCATCGGGGTTCCTCGGTTAAGTTACTGATAAGCATGAGGAGAAGCAAGACAATTAAAATATATATAATTAGAGAGAATCCAAACACTCGAGAGATGCGAGAGTTTGAGGTCTGAGCCTATACCCAGTCACTGGAGTCAAAACAGGAAGAAGGAGGCGACAATGCTATTTAAACGTGCCTAAAAGAATGGGGTTTCTACGTACCAAAGAAGTGCGTGGTGAATCTGGTGATTGTTGTTGCTTCTTTTACTCTTTCGTCGTCTTCTGAATCTGCCGTTTTATGTATATGTTTATGTACCCCTCCTTCCTTCACGATAACTAGTGCATATATAAAGATCGTCGTTATTCCGGAGGGTTAGGAATGTTAATTTGTGTTAAAGATAGAGCCGGCCGATGCAGTACACGCAAGTAGCCACCCCACCCCACGACCACCAATCAACCCAAAATACTAAGTTACCTCGCAGCAACAGCAACAGCAGCAGTACTACTGGGCATGCCCACCGCCGTAAGCAAGTCCTGCAATTGCTGGGCTGGCCGGGAAGGCTTGAGGCAACAATTGCATCAACAATCATTGCGGGCGAATGCAGAACTTACATTGACCAGTGCATATTGACGAGTGCGTGCCTCCCGTTATAGAATTTAGCATATGCAAAACAATGTTATCATCTCCTTAAACCCTGCTTTTTATGCCCATTGAAATTATTAAGTAAACTCGATATAATGGTTTGTTGTCGATCTCCACTACTACCCGCTACCACCACCACCATCGCACACCTCATATTCCGGCCTAAGAACAAGGGTCAGTAGATATAAATATCCCTGTTCACGTCATCAACAGTTTAATTCAGATCTTGGCTTTTTAATAAAACGTTTTTTATCTTTTCTTTCAGTTTTAGTTCAGTTTTGTTTCTTCTCTTCTCTCATTCTTGATTTAGATTTTTGTTGTTCTTGAGAACACATTGTCTATATTGTTTCTTGAATTGTTTTTCTCTTCAAGCCAAATCCAGCAGTTGAAGAACGTGATCTTGAGAATTATACCAAGGTGAGATCAAAATCGGTTTGGGTAACTCAATTGAGTGAAGCGACTAGACCAGGCTCTAGTCCATGTGTTCTCGTTTCTCGAGCGTAGCGAGAGCTAGGGTGTCTGGGTGCCACGCCCCAGCCGCCGGAGGCAAGAGCATGGGAAGGGCGTTCTAGTCCGTGTTTGTTTGGTTAGAGTTTTTTTACTAATAACAAAATTATAGTCATGTCTGATTTTATCGATAATAACAACGCTGAGAATATCAACGGGTCAGTTGAGAATTCTCATCATCATCAAGATCCAAAAACTATTGCTAGTGGTGATGAAGAACTTCCACAATCATTATTTGTTGCTCGTTTAGCTACCTATCCTGCAGTGGCAGCTTTGACAGGATTGGTTGCTTCATTCCCAGTAGTTAAGGTGTTTGCTTCTAATGCAATTCCTCTTATGATGGCAATTAGAGAAAGATCCCGTCCAGTTGCTGATCCAGTTGTTAAAAGAGCTTCACCAGTAATTATTCGGGTTGATAAATTCGGCGATAATTTACTTAAAACCGTTGATAATAATTTTCCTGTTCTTCAAACGACTCAACCTTCGGAAGTTTATGAAATGGCCCGTCGTCCAGTTGTATCGGCAAGAAGTGCTGCCACAACCTATAGTACAAACGCAAGAGGAGTGGTTGAACATAGAATCATTGAACCCATTAAGTCGGTCTCAAAAGCCGCCCGGACTCAGTATGCCCGAGTTTATGATACTAGAGGGAAAGCACTTATCCGGGCCCGTCTTGATCCTGTGGTTTTACCTCTCAATGATCGCTTGGAAAGTATTATTGTTGATTACCTTCCCGAAGGAGAAGAATTTCCATCATCTGATAATTTGTCGAATGAACTCAGTAGGACATGGAGGTTAGCTCGAGTTGCAATACAAAGAGCACGTCCTGTTCTAGCTGAACAAGCTAATCAAGTAGCTACATTACCACAAGTTGCAAGAGAACATGTCAGTCAAACTTATCAAGAAAAAGTTACCAAACATTCGAATGGAGGTACACCGACTGCTGCTTCTTATGCTTTAGCTTATTTGGGTACTGGTCGTCAATTATCAAGAGAAACTCGAGTTGCTTTTTTGTCGGCGATTTTCCCTTCTTCTTCTACTTCTACAGCAACTGATGGTACTACAACCAATAATAGTTTGTTAAGCAGATGGATTCCTAATTCTTATTTATCTTTCGAGACTGGTAATATTGCTGATGGAAGTACGGATAAAGTTGGTGATCATAGTGAAAATGGTCCGATCTTTAGTGGACTTTTATCGGGTGGACTTTTATCCCGAGCTTCTAGTATAGTTTATACATATATTCTTCCTGGAGGAAATACAAGCAATACTGCCAATGGAGGGACTGATGTGAGTGATGTTTCAAGTGTTACTGGTAAATTACAAATCCCAGAAGCTACGACTGCTGCTCAGAATGTTTCTGTTGAGGGTGAAATTCATCATTAAAGAAAAAAAATATGACGATAGTTGTGATGAGTGATGGTGGTAAGTGATGTCCTAACAAAATAACAATTAAAAACAAAATCCCATACTTTTTTTAATTATGTTTTATCACGGAATTTTATTTGTTTTATTATTGTGCTTTTATATGATTTTCTCTTCTTTTTATTTTCTGTTATTGTTTGATTGTTTTTAGTTCTTTCGATCTTTTTGAACTTTTATTATTCCGTGCTTATTCCGGAAATAGTCTTCGAAAGACTAAATAATAAACTAATAAACATCAAATTAGATTAAATTACGTTTTGAGAATCCTCATATACCCGTGGTGCTTGAGGTGTCCTGAGCCAGATCGTCTGTTCCAGACCCTATAGCATTGTCTACAGGAAGCGTGGGTCAACTGGGCGGTTCTGTGAGTGTAGCGTGCCTGATCTCGTTGTCTGCCTGTCCCTGTCCCCAAGATTCCTCATCTACCTCCTCCAGTACCTAGGATCGCGTTGCCGATCTCGCGACAAGTCTGTCGGCTATAGAGTGAGGAGCCTCGAGCGTAGCATGATGACTCCAGCCACCGGAGACAGGAGCAGATACGGACCGAGGTTGGAATGATAGAGACGAATCTCGAACAGTGCGAGATTGAGCAAAGCCCGACCGTCGGAAGCAGCACCCAGAACTAAAGGGGTCTGGAGTCCACATTCCCCAGCCGCCGGAGGCAGAAACGGAGCTCTAGGTCTGGGCAGCGCCGGGCAGGTGAGACTCGGTTTCACGTGATTGACAAATATGCGTATACATAATATTTCCTAATTTGTATATTATTTCACAGTCACCAGTTTTACTGCGCGTAAATATTAGAATGACTTATCACTCACTCATTTTTCAACCACTCACTCAAAACCTAATCCAACTATCACCAACCACCAAATACCCGTTCGTGAGGTTATTCAAAGTTGCAAGAGAAGAGTCGTTTTAACCAACCGACATCAGACTTTCGACAAATCAATAAAGTAAACGTCAATAATAAAGAGTAAGTTTTTAAGTGATGTGAAGGGATCTGGAAGTGATGGTGATATAGTGATAGAGATATAGATGGAGATAGTGATGGTGCTGGTGATACAGGAATAGAGTGATATAGATATGGATATTATGAATCTAGTAATGGTAGAATAGAATTGGTATAGAGAGAGTTCAGAATCAGGAGGCATACTAGAACCTGGAGTCTGATAATGGACAGCCTCGACATTAGAGTTGTGTGTATCGGAACGATGGAGGAACATGTTCAGGTTGAAATGGAGAGTCAGGCTACTATGAAGAATCATGATCGAACAGAGCCATGATAAGATCCGAACGATGTGAATAGGATTTGAGAATACAATAAATTCGAAAAATTATTGAAGAGCTTATATTCGATTGAAATACTGTTGATATATTGGATTTATTTTCTTCAGTCAGTTGGTTGGTTCACATCACACACTACAAATAAGTGGTTGAAAAATCACTAGATATAATCTGATGGACTGGAGATTACAACGAGACCAACAGTACTGATTTTGACTCTATTTATTTACCTGTCTGCTTCTGTCCTTTCTCTTTATATTTCTATTCTTGCTTCTTCTTTTGTACATCTTCGATATCTAGGTCTATTTGTTCTCTTTCTTTCGAGGTTTATACTCATTGCTAACATTCTAGTGGGTCGTCTTAATGAATACCAGGTTATCGGTCGTCATCTCCCCACCGAGAGTGACCCCGAACCAAAACTTTACCGTATGAGAATCTTTGCTCCTAATACCGTTGTAGCTAAGTCTCGTTTCTGGTATTTCCTCACCAAACTCCGAAGAATTAAAAAGGCTAATGGTGAAATTGTTTCTGTCAATCAAATCTTTGAAAAGAGACCTACTAAAGTTAAGAACTTTGGTATCTGGCTTCGTTATGATTCTCGTTCTGGTACTCACAATATGTACAAGGAATACCGTGATTTGTCCCGTGCTGATGCCGTCGATTCTCTTTATCAAGATATGGCCGCCCGTCATAGATCTCGTTTCCGATCCATTCATGTCCTTAAGGTTGTTGAACTTGAAAAGACTGAAGATGTTAAACGTCCTTACATTAAACAAATTCTTACTCGTGGTCTTAAGTTCCCTCTTCCTCACCGTGTTCAAAAGTCTACCTCTTTGTTTGTTTCCCAAAGACCTTCTACTTTCTACTAAATATATGTTCTATTAGTAGAAAAGTATTTGTAAAAATATACACACACATATATATGTAATTGTGAACCAAAAACAATCATTCTACGACCCGACCAACATGCCACCTTTAAGGAACAAAAAAGGATTTATTATCCTCCTTTTTTATTATTTAGTTGTAATAAAATGAAAATTTAACTATTTTTTTTGGCCTCCAGTAGCTGACGAGTCAAACTCCGAACCGCTGGGATCTCACATCTCCTAATCATATAGTATCATTGAGTGATCATGAGGATTATGTTAGAAGTTATCGATCACCCTTAATATGAGATGATTGTGAGCCGCACGGCTGGAATATATTTCGTCGTGTGAATCGCTTGTTCCTATGGTAACTAAATGAGGGAAGAGAAGATATAAGGGTATATCCTCAGTAACAGAGTTTTTATTTTCTCTTTCTTCCTGTCTCTGATGTCAGGGATACCTTGCACCGGTTGGGCGAGGTTGAGATATCCTTGTAATGTAGTTGTGTATCTTCGGGCATGCACCTGCAGCAGCAAATTAAGGCTGAGAGACAGAGATAGACGATGGATGACCTCCAATCAATTCCACTATATGCAGAAAGCAGGATATTGAGCTAGTTCAACCAGTCACCACAGTCATGTTGTCATCTCTTCATAAGTAATCCTGCCAGGTTGGCTTGACAAAAACATCCAAAAAGGGAAATATGGCGGCTGGTCCCTCCTTTTCCCAGCCGACCTCCGGCAGCTGGGTCCTAGCTCCCAGAGCCCCCGGACCCCAGATCTTGCTTCGCTCGAGATGTTAAATGCGTGTAATCCATCAGTGGACTAAACTTAAACTCGAGTGAAGCTAGCCAACAGGGTCTGGGCAACTCCCCACCCGCCGGAGGCAAAACGAATCAAACCGGGACACCGTCAAACTCATAAGCCGCACAATATTAACACGAACCCTTTGACGTTCGCATATAAATTTAGATTTAGACCCACCGTTATCTGGGTTGCCGATGACCATCCGATCTCTACTATCTCTGTCTTTCTCTGTCTTTCTCTGTCGTCATCTATTTTTTTTCTCCTTCTATTCATCATCTTATTTAATATCCGATCCAGTCATCTATTTATCTATATTTTTAAGTTATTTCCATTGACATAATTTTCTTTTACATTGTCTGTTTCACATATAAGTTAAGAGTATATACAATCACAGTTTAGTTACTATCTATTCTTCAACATGGCTGATTCCAATGAAGACGTTTTGGAGATGTTGGATTCTCTAGAAAAAGAATCTAAAGCAGCAGTTTCTTCTTCAAAAAAGAAACAAGCAAGTTCTGGTGCTGGTTCGGCACAGAATGAAGATGATATTATGGGATTTTTAGATTCATTAACAAAGAATCCTACTTCTGGGAAATCCTCACCAGCTTTAGCTGCTATAAGATCTGCTAATTCACAGTCATCGTCAACAACCGCAAATCAATCTATAGGTGGTGGTGAAGAACATATTGTCAATGGTACTACTGTGACTGAATCTTCTTCAGAATCGTCTTCTTCAACTGCTAATACTCCACCACCTCCTGAATCTGGAGATGGTGAAGGATTTGGCGGCGGTAGTAGTAATGTTCCTGATCCTATATTATCTATTACCAGTTGGTGGTCAAGAAATAAAGGAGGTTTATGGGATACTGCTACTTCAGCTGTTAAACAAGCAGAAGCTAGAGTTAAAGAATTCCAACCCGAAGTCCAGCAATCACAACAACGTGCTTTGGAAAGTATTGGCGGGGGAATTTCAAGATTAGGAATAAGTAGGGGACTTTTACAATCGACTCTTAGTTCAGTATTAGAAACTATTGCACCACCAATTTCGCGTCATGAACAATTGAAAATTAATATCTTCCATGATATGGTGGGTTATCCAGCAATTGATTCTATTGTTTATGGAGTATTTGAAAGAGTTATGCAACAAGTTGAAGGTGGTGGAGATTTGACTATGATTGTTCAGAAGGGTAAAGAACGACACCGACGAGGATCGGATGCTTATCAGCAAAGAGAACTGGGAATTTTCAAAGGTAGTCTTGATCAGGGGATTAAATTAGCATCTGCTAATATTGAAGATTTTGTTCGTAGATCTCAAGAAGGTATCAGTAATAACAACAAAGAAGAACAGAAGAATAGTAATTCTTCATCGTCTGGTTCTTCTTCTGCTGTCAATGAAGATCGTTCAATTACACCAGCTTCATCTTTAACATCGGGAGCTGATACTCCTATAGTACGGGTTTCTGATATATTTTTATCGATTCAGCCTGCTTCTCTTGGACAACAAGAAGAAGCAGAATCGCCTGATTCTAATATTATTTCTGTCAATTCATCATCGACATTTGTTTTCATTATTTATCTTTATGATCCAAATAATGATATCAAGTTCTCTTCTATTTCACAGCCATTTCCTTATCAATGGGCAGAATGGCTTGATAGTCCTGATAGTGCATTCAAAGCTTTTGAAGCTGATCCTCGTGAATGGGTTATTGATTGGGTTGAAGAAGGACTTGGATTGGCTGTAGGAATAGCTGCTCAAAGTTATGTTGCTAAACGTATGGGTATTGAAAGTTTGTTTACTGTAACAAAGAAAGTAACCGAGGATGCCACTGTCAACGGCGACAACTAATCCCATATCACACCATTAGATAATAATAAATGAATACAGTTACTCTCGTTCTGGGCGAGTGGCAGCTGGGGCTCCGTCCCAGTTGGCGAGGTTGAGTGCTCTCACTCTGGCTCACACTTCGCTCGAAGTTAAGTGTGTCTCATCAGGGTCTTAGGAAGGGGAAAGTGCCGGAGGCATAAAAAAGGTCGAGGTCTGACAAATATGTAATAATGCAAATAATTTAATTAACTTGTTGCGAGTCAAGCAAAAACAGCAGACTCATAAGAACCAGTACTTGTAAGTTTGATAAAACCCCACATAAATATCGCTGATAAAACAGGAATTGAAAAATTATCATCAATAATATCAACTGCTTCTGAGACAGCTGCAATGACACCAGTTGCTAATGCAACTACATAGAAAGGTACTGCCGATGTTTCTGGTAACCAAAGTATCTCACCCGGTTGATTATAATAATTGTAATTGGGGATAAACACTTGATACAATAACCAAGCACTAAAAATTCCAGTTACAAAAGCTGCCAAAGAACCTGCCAAAGATTTATTACCAGCAATTCTCGGAGTCAAATATCCATAAGCACGACCAATAGTTGATGCAGCAGTATCAGCCCAAGATAATAATAGAACAGCTAACAATGATATATCTTTGGGGAATAATATGAATACGATTATTAAACCTATAAGGTACCAAATTACACCATTATAAGTATTGATTTCCTTTTCTCTCATCAAAAAACCCAAATTACGAACATATAAATCGTTTATCTGGTCATTACGAAATCGAATCAAATCAGTTCCTCCTATAATTACAAGCATTGAAACAAGAACAGGAGTTATTTGTGATACTGATAAACCTAAAGTATATAACCATAAAGTTATAAACCCAATTGAAATATGTAAAAATTTGCGAGGGATTTCATGTTTATGAATAAATGATCTAAATTTTTGATGAGAAGGAATAGTTACTAAAGAAACAGATGATGAAGATTTTGAATTTGAATTAAATGTTGTTGTGTCATCCTCAGGTCCAAGTCTTAATGATGTTGAAGATGATGCACGTGAAACTGACAATGAACTATTTAAAGAATTTTCAGGAGATGATGATGAAGAAGAAGATGATAGTAATGATAATGATGGAGATAATGAAGATGATGAATAAGATATAGTAGGGATTTTATCATCTACTATAGATTTTGATGATGATATAGAACCAGTTCCTATTTGTGAATCATCATAAAGGGCTGAAGAAGAAGTAGATCTTTTAATCATTGGTGATGTTATGAAAGATGTCATTAGCACAAGCCGATATTAGGATGAACCGATGAACCGAAGTTAGGACGAACCGATGAGCCGACGTTAGGATGAACCGACGTTAGGGTGCACAGAACCGACGTTAGGATGAATAGGCTACGATGAAAAAACGCCTGGAATTATAATATAGGGGGGGATCCGTCAAAATACCGGCTGGTTCGGGTTCAGTAAAAGACAACCAAATAATCAAATATGAATTAAGAGCACCAATTATTATTCAAGATCAAATGTCAGTCAACCAGATATCAGTTGAAAAAGAGATATGGTTCAACTACAAAGGAGCGTTTCAAAACAAAGGAGATGATGATGATGATTATGATCACACTACCAAATAACAAATAAATCTAATTTCAGATACACAAAGCAACTTCTCTATTCTATTCAGGAAATATAATCATCAAGTTATTTAACAATATCTATATCTCTTCCTATTGTTATCTTCTATCTCTCTCTCTCTTGTTTAGAAAAAGTGTCTGGTACAAATCTAAATCAGGAACAAAATCAATTTTTTTTTTCATGTGATATTTAGGGGGTGAGGGGCAATATCGGGTGCGGCAACACTAAACCGGGCCGGGGGAGCGATCAAGTGAGCTAGCGATGAAGTCTCTGTTTAATAAATTAAAAGGCGAGAGGGTTTATTACTAAAACCGGTTAAAATCTACAAATTTAGATGCAGGGGGTATGAAGATTAACGGGGCGTAATGCGACTCGCGTGCGGTCTTCCGTTGTATAGCCTCCCCCCTGTTGCTATTGCCTCCGGCGGCTGGGGGCTACGCCCCCAGCCTCCCTAGCTCTCGCTTCGCTCGAGAATCTTTACAAACTTAATCTCGAGCGAAGCGAGCAAACAGGGTCTGAGGCAGCGCCCCAGCCGCCGGAGGCACATTAAGAGGAAGGGACTGAGGGGCAGCAGACAAAGAGCTCAGGCGACAATGCATGCGGCTTAAAAAGAAGTTTAAAATATCGTATTCGGATATCCGCCTGTGAAACAATAACAAATCAAATTTGTTCAAGTAAAAAGTGTTATTTTTTCTAATTCAAAATCGGACTGTACTATTAGAAGGTAGATTATTATATTGAGATGTTTAATTTTTAATAATCTTGATGAGAAGTGTATTTTACACCATATTCATGACTTTTTCAAGGTCTCATAAAGGACTTTTCACCGCAGTGACGTTTTAAGCCGCATTAGCTGCAGACCACCGAGTACACTGAGGTCATTCAAGCTATAGTGGTAAACTTAACGTACAAAAACTCTAAAAAAGCCCAGTTTGCTTTTCCCAATTTCTTCTTTTAACAATATCAGAAGTTTAATAGTAGTTCAATGGTTATGTATTTGATTATTATAATTGTTGTAAATGTTTTGGTATAACCTCTACCTCTGTCTATTCCATACCCCTGATAGTGACTGTGATTTAGGGTTGACTATCATTTATTAGCATAATATTTTAATAATTCGATTTGAATGGTAGTCAGTAGTAAAATTATTGGTCGTTTATATGCATATTTGCTGTGCTAGTCTACGTACGTATACCCCAGACTGTTTACCCGCTTAGCTGGGTCCATCATCCGGCCTGTTCAGTCTCTCAGGCTAGCTACGGGCGCTGTGCCCAGCACCTGAGGCGGACAATATATACTATATTCCAGAATATTTAGTAACAAGCCATAATATATATACCGTACTATACAGGAGCAAATTACTATAACTGGTATATATTGAACACATTTCAATTTACTATAACTGGTATTTATTGTAACTGGACCTGACATCGCTATTATCTTCATCTTCATCTTCTTCATTTTAACATCATGGTTTTCTTCTTAATCTTGATTCTACTTCTTCTTCTTCTCATTCCTCTCTATCTTATTTTTCATCTTCATCTTCTCCTCCTATTATTCATTTTCATTATTTTCGCTGTGATCATACGTAGATTTCTATAGCCCGTTTGTTTGCAATTGATATTGCTTGCTCGACGACCTTCTATCGGTATTATTATTTATTTTATTTATTAACTTGTAAGAAGTTACAATCATGAATTTTGGTAAGTATCCTCACTCCTCCACGATTGGGTCTTAGCCTCAGGCCCCTAGTTCTCACTACACTCGAGAAACTGTAACACAACCAACTTCTAGCGAAGCGAGCAGACAGGATTGGACAAATCGTTAACTAACCATTCAAGACAATACAATTGATTCTATAATAGAGTCTTATTCAGGTATTTTGAAAATTAAACGGATTATAAGATTGGCTGATATTAATACTTCACCAAAGGAACTTAAACAACTTGCATTGGTGGTAGCCTTAGAATTAATTAAGAAGGAAACAAAATTCATTAAGCTATTTGAATCTACTCGTAACAAGTTATACAAGTTAGATCCTACCAATCCACTTGGTCAGGAAACAAACCCTGATAATCAACAATGGATCAGCAATACAGAGATTGAATTGAAAAATGCATTGAGGGAATTTGAGGAGTCAATCCGTATTCAAAATTCGAAATTCAATCATAAGGAAGTAAAAGCCACATGCCTTAGAATGGCAGAATTCAATATCCAGGCTGGTGCATTTACTGATGCTCAAAGAGACTATCGTCGAGCATTAGATAATGGAGCTGGTCGTAGTAGTTACGTTGTCGGTGACGGGGATGGTGGTTCTGGTGTCCGTAGTGATGATGATGGTGATGATGGCGATATTAGTGATTCCGATTCAAAAGCTGGTAATAATGATATTATTGATAATGATGAGATGATGTTAAGAATTGCTGAACTATCCCTTATTTCGGAGAATTGGTCATATGGGAAAACCATTTCTAATAAAATCTTACATTCTGGATCATCCTATTCTTATCGTACTAACAAACAAACCTCTTCATGTATAAATGAAAAATTGGCCATAGTTGATGGTCTATGTTCGTTGGGATTAGCAGACTTTAACAACGCTGCTGCTTGTTTTCTTAAAATCGAAAGCTCCAATCCTCCGGAAATCTGGTTGGGAAATAAAAACTTTGATAAATTGGTCAAACTTAAAGATATTGGTGTTTATACTTCAGTTTGTGCTCTGGCAACTTTCAATCGTCAGCATTTAAGATATATGCTTGATAAAGATAGTCTGTATTCTTTGTTTACTGAAGAATCTACCTATCTAAGAACTCTTATTTCGTCTTTTTTGACATTGAGATATAAGGATTTCTTTTCTCTGTGGAATAAGCATGCAACTGCTTTTAAACAGGATATTTTTATGGGTCCTCATTATGATAAACTATGTACGTTGATTTTGGAGCGTGCTCAAAGTCAATACTTGAGTGTTTTTAAATCGGTCCCATTAGACACCATGGAGGATATATTCTCTTCTACTTCCGATACTAATAAAGATATTAATTTTGTTCACAGCTTATCTAAATTTATTGATAAATCTAATTCGAATATGAGAATTGATCATCAGAATGGTGTTGTATGTCTTTCACCTACGAATCAAGATATTGAGCTTTATGAGCAATGTGAATCTCTTGCTAATAATTTTATTCATGATTCTTATTCACTTGTGTGGAATGTTCGAGCTTTAGATTTGGAAGAAGGCGGTGTTAATAGGGCCAGTAGTATGCCTGGAGGAGTTGGTTCATCGTTTTCTACCAAAAAGAGGAGTACAAAAATAGAAGCGCTCAAAAGACTGCTACAGGAATAATGAAAGAATGAAAGAATTAATGCTTGTTCTATATATATAAATAGCTTCTAATGTCTAAAACAAGGAAATGCTTTTAATCCTCTCATTAACTATATAAACTGACTACTCAAAGCTGAAGTCTCCGCCGACCCATCGGTTCAACATATTCAAGGAATTTTTAGGTTGATTGAATGGAACTGTCTAGTTAGTATGGTTTCTGTCCTTGGCTGGCTGCCTCCGCGGGTACCGCCCAGCAGGGGGAGAGGGAGGGGAACTTACCCATATGACCGGCATTATAAATACGTAAAAACGTAAAATGACCAGTATTTTTAACTTCTCCTGCGTGTTCGCCATCTACAATCCAAGGACTCATCGGAGTCGATTGAAACTTATCGGCTCCACTCCATTCAAGAACATTAACCCATGCTTGATTTCCTAACCAATTGCATTGAAAATCCTTATCCCCAGCATATATCAAAACAGGAATTCCTGCCTCCAATAAGAATGTCACATCCTGATGGAAGGGCTTGGATCTATCTCCTTCAGAATAAAATTGGCTAAATAAATATGTTAGCAGATGTCCTCCGTAAGATGGCATACGTCCGGGTCGATTAGTCTTGCTGGGCTATCCCGGACGGATGAAACCTAATACTTACGCCCCAACATCCTTATCACAACCAACAAAAAGTTCCACTTCAGAACCAATTGCTTCTTTGGTTTCTGGTAGATTGAGGAATGAAGCAAGCCAATCCTCTTGTTCATAACAGGAGGAATTCGAAGCACATTTCACTCTCATATCATATACATTGAGCCCGGTCTCACGGAAAGGTTGTTTGAGAGTGCCGCATTGAATCTCAGAAGGAACACATGCTAAGGCAGTAGGATTCGAATAACAAATCTTCAAAAGAGATTCACATCTTGGCCATTGATCATGCAAATCCGAACATTGTTCTGGGGTTAATACTGCTGGATACCCCCCTTTACCGCAAGCCATCCATTCGTATGATTCATCTTGAACAATTGGATTGGTAATGCCATTCCCGATCAATACAGAAGTGAGATTAAAGTTCTTATTAGCATCTTCCTGTTGAACAATTTCTTTAGCAAACGCTGGGATATAATGACCAGCGTAAGATTCTCCGGCAATATGGAAATTATTACCAGAATATTCTGGGAATTGTTGGAAGAATAACTTCAACAGAGCATAAACATCCTTTCCTGCTGCAACCGTTGATTTTACAATCTGTGAAGAATATGAATGACCCACATTAACTGGCTGATCAAGGAAAATAACACTAGCATTACTATTCCAAGAATAAGGATTATATACCGGTTTCAAATTCTCATCAATAGATGAAGGACCTAATTCAAAGAATAATCCTGTCATGCTAGAACAACCTGGACCTCCATTCAACCAAAGAACAACAGGATCATTAGCAGGATCATTTCTAGATTCAAAGAACCAGAAAAAAAAATGTTTGTCATCAGGTTCCACATCCAAATAACCGGAATATTGTTTAACTGAATCAATTCCCAGTTCATTAGGAGATCTGATTCGAAGTCCATGTTGTGGGAAGTCTTCATTAGTGACATGAAAGAGCCAATCCTTTCGTAAAGACGTTTTAACTGGTTTATATGGGGTCAAAACTTCTCTAACTTGATCAGGAAATTCTTCTACCAATTGTTGCCAGATTGAATATAATCCGGGTGAATCAAAAGATTCCCCAAAGTATTCCGCAGCTTGTCTAATAATATTAGTTGTAGCAGTTTTATCTTGATTATGATCCAGACCTAGATGTTGTTGCTGTTGAGAAGATTCGGATTCACCACCGTCAAGAATGGAACTCATAGAAATCCAAAATGGAGCTATAGAAAAGGCAATTGCCGACGGTACTATCAGCAGACCAATGGCCAATACTGAATACTTCTTCATGATCATCTTTTAATCGAAATCGAAATCTGATTATAGCAATTAGGGACGATGATGATGTTCCTCGGCCTCAGTCTCGTTCAATATTCACGAACGATTCATATACAAAAAGCGATGAAACAGATACTTAAAAAAGATGAAAGGGAAAGAAAAGAAGAATTATGGTTCTGAAAATGAATCTTCAGATGATTCGTTATCATTAATTTGTTATCCGGCACAGTCTTATGCATGAACTGATAACGACTTAGGGTCCGACGATCTACGGCACAATAGAATCGGAGCCCGATAGCCCACCCCGTTCTCTGCCTCTGGTGGCTTGGGTCGTAGCCCTAGCTGCGCTCGAGAATCAGAGCAATTCTGAGGGATTCCGCTATCTCTCAAGCGCATCGAGAGCGAGGGGTCTGGTGTTTACTCCCTACCTGCCAGAGGCAATTACAGGGGATTCTGAAGCATAGCGAGAGCTAGGGGTCTCGAGGTCACCTCCCGAGCCGCCAGAGGCAGACTAAAAATAAACTAAGCGAGAAGCATTTTGTTGCTATTTATTCATCCATGCATCAAAAAGAGAAAATGACACGCGTTTTTTGGTGTCGCTATGTACTCTAGATATTCACTTTTAAAAAAAATTTAAAAAAATTTGAAGAACAATACTTCATACACAAACAAGTACATATCCATTATTCCCAATTGATACTCATAACACGTCTCAACCCACACATTCAATTCGATTTTCTTCATCTACTACTCCTTATTGATAGAATCTATTCTTATCTAGGGCATCGCCATACTTTTATTATATTTCACTAAAGATTACCACCGACCTATTTGTTTTCAAGTTAGCTACAACCTTGATATCGTATTAGCCATTGTGGGCTTTAGCCTTTGCCTCCGGCAGCTGGGGCGTAGCCCCAGACCCCTAGCTCTCGCTTCGCTCGAGAATCATAGCAAATCCCCTCCGTTCTGTTTCCCATTACTCGCTCCATTCTAATCATTGCTCCATATAACTGTCAAAACCTATAACTAGCTGTCCAGCCTCATGAAAAGGTTAAGCCACACAAAAAATGTCATGGAAGGACATTTCAGAGAATTGAATCGGACTTTCTCAATAGACATAGACACAACCTCGAACGGAGCCTGGGAAAGAAGACCATCTAAAACTGTTTCAATTCCCACCTACCTGTGTATTAACTGCTTCAATAATATCACCTTCGGAAATATCAAGCTGAATGATTGAATCATGTTAGTAGAGAACAATATTAAAAAAAGACATTCCTGAATTGTCCTGATTGTTGGTTCTAACTTACTGACTCGGGAGTATCTTGTTCAGTGATTCTTTCACCATCAAACAAAAATCTCAATGCCTTAGGATCCTTTCCAGTTCGCTTACAGAAAGCTTCAATGACCTTCCTTAATGGAGTAGTTCGCTTGATTTTGAAAAAAACCTCCGTGTTGGAATCGGTGACCTTGACATTGATATGATCGGCTGATTCAGGCTTAACGTCAGGTTTGATCGAAGTTTCTTCTTCTTGAGGTGGTGTAGACATTATGTTTAGAGCTAATAAAGATCCTAATGAGAGAATATAATAACTGAATATACTTTGTTTTAACGCGTTTTGAATTATATCTGTCTAGCAATAATGATGACGATGGATATAAATATATGGATGAAGGGTAGAAAGGATAAAGAAGGAAGGGGAGACAGCAAAAAGTCGTCAATTGTCAATCTATCAATCTCGTTACTTTATCGTGAACATTAAAACTAAATATTAAATCCGGGTAACAACGTGCGGCGCGCGAGCGCGCGTTGTGGGCCGAACTGATGCGTGTGCGGGAGACTGTGCCGGCTGTCGGCCAGGCACAAACTCGATCAGTCACTGACGAGTCACACGCGAGTCATACTCAGTCACCCTTCGGAGTAACTTAACACATACACTGTATACACTGAGTATTGATTAGTTCGAGACAAGTTTTATCTGGATTGTATATACAGCACGATAATCTAGACTACATACATCTGTAACTTATACTGTTAAGTTTATAAGTTAAACCTTATAACGTTAACTAACAAGAACTTCGCACTCCGGATGACCGCGATAGCTAGCACGATGATACAGTAGTACTGGCAATATAATTTCCGGTACATGCATGCAGTGCACTAAATTATCCACCTCCAAGCATGTAGAAGCGGTATCCCCGCTTTTGAAAGCCCCACCAAATCGAGAAAACTTGATTATTGAACTTGGCAAAACACATGGGGGCCTACAGGACAAGTCTAGTCAAGCAGCCGAGATGACACTACGTAGATTTTTGGGTTCTGATTGACGAGCAGCAGTATATGACCTGCGCCATGTTTAGGGAGTCGATATGTATTTTGTCACCCACTCTAGAGTCACACTCTAATTCTAACCCGCTCGAGAATAACAGCAATTGAGTGCGAGGTCAAAACATCTCGAGTGGAGCAGTTGGGCGAAACATCCGTTGCTCAAGTCATTGCTGTAGCTTCTTTTCTAGTTCGTACAAAACGCCTCAATGGCTTGTAAACGGGTTGTTCTCTTGATTTTGAAATGAATATCGGGAAAATCAGAGACTCTGACGTTAATAGTTTTATCGGTTGGTCGGATTCTTCATAAGGAGGAGGAACAGAAGGAGCCGAGGTCATTGTAGAGTCTCCCAACTATCTGCCTCCGGCGGCTGGGGCGTAGCCCCAGACCCCTAGCTCTCGAGCAAAGGAACCCAGGGGGAACCAAGAGCCAATAACAGTACATCAGCCAGGTTCTTTTTCCAGCGAGGTTACTGTTTATGGTTACTGTAAGTTATCTCTTATCTCCGTGGGATAACAGATATGGACCCTGAAAAACACGTCTAACCTAATATCTGAGACATCTTCATGCACTAAACTTAATGAAGCACCTGTCACCTGTACAGTACGACGATCATCCACTCTACTGTATCTGCCCCGCTACAGCATGAAAATATGTGACTATGATTTATGATAAAAGATCACAAATTCTTACAGAATCCTATACGTATAACAGGGATAAATAGACTGCATTGAACAGAGATTTATATTTTCTTATCCGCATTGAATTGAATCGGACTAGCATCAAAGAAATAAAAAACCATAAAGATGTTTGTTTTTTCGTCTTTGGTTTGAAACAATTGTGAAACATACTAGCATAGTCATGAAAGTAATACCGCGCCTTTCTACTCCTCGTTTTTACTTCCGGCGGCTGGGGCAAAGCCCCAGATTCCTTAGCTCTCGATTCGCTCGAGAATCGAAATCACTGCCGATATTCAACAGCAAGACTCGGCGCTAGATGTTGGAGCCCAGTCAGTGGGTCTGCAGAGCGCGATAAGGATCCTAACCCTTAGTTATGTACTGTTGTTGTTATACTCTTATAAGTATAGTAGTATCAACATATAAAGGGTGTCACCACCTGGATTTAGCCTCTGGTTATTGGCAACAACCGTTGGATAATCAACATTGTAATACACAGATATTTAACACTTTCTACATTATAAATGATAAATTGCCAATCATTATCAAATCAAAATGAATATTTATAAATTTCTTGTGTTATGTTATATGTTCAATAACATATACTGTTTCTCAATCCAATTGCCTGCTTCATTATCTAATACTTCTATCAAACTATCACATCAAACATATTCAGACACTATTACGTTAAGAGCTTATGCTGCACATAGAATCTTACAAGATATATGTGTGAACATGAATTTAACCGACGAAACTGTTAATTATATGAATATAATGAATTATATGAATTATGCTCGTAATTCATTAAATGAGACTGATGCACGGGCAGTAATTAGAAATTTAAATCAAGAGTTGAAGGACTGTCCCGATTATGAACAAGGTATGCAGCTACTCAATCCTGACAATGATGTTATAGCGATATATTCATTCGTTGATCAGGGAACTTACACTGGTAATGGGATTTTGAATTACTTAGATTACCAAAACTCACAACTATTGTAATCTCTACGTTTCTTATCCTAGAGATCTGGATGCTATGAACTATCAGACGACCGCGGAAGGTGGCTCGCGAACAGCGAAGTGTCTTCAATACTCCTGACTCGCAAGCCCGCCGATTCTAGGGACTTCAACGAATCTCTCTCTACAGAACTCCATACGGATGCCTCTTGGGTATTGGTGCTAAACCAATCATTATTGCATACTACAGCAAGCAACTTATTCCAGCCGAGCGAAATTATTTCCGTTACAGAGCTCGAAGCGTTGGAATTGGTTCGGGCTACCGGTCTTTTTCGTCGATATCTCCTGGCTGGTCCTTTACCATTCGCACTGATCATAGTGTCCTTCGTCAGGTCCTTACCGACAGACACTTGGAAGGATGTGTGGGCCGTTGGGGATTGCATTTGCAAGAGTTTGATTTCAACATCGCTTCTATTCCGGGTCGGCTCAACAGTATTCCCGATGCCTTATCACGATATCCGATTTCTACGTCAGCAGACATTCGGGCTCTCAACCTACATAAGCCCGAGTTATATATTCCCTTCGGTAACTTTGAGTCCCCTTTCCTCTCTCGGGACTCCTTCTGCTCAGAAACAGGATTAATTTTGCCAAGATAGCAGGTTTAAACCCTTTCTCCTTTAATCGGACATGCTTTATCATCGCCACACCGATGGCACTCGCCAATTGGTTTTCCCCATGGAGCTTGCTCATCAACATCTTTTCAGTAGGCATTTCGGCGCCGTTTCTAATGCAAGATGTGCAAGCTTTCATAGCTCAGTGCACTGAGCTCAATGACTTCCAACGGTGCTTCCTCTAAGGACAGAACGTTAGGTACTACCAAGTCCTTTACGCCTCGGCAACGCATTACCGATCACTGTGGGCCCTTCTATCTCACCAACAAGACTAGTTTTTATATTCTGGTCATTCGGGACCTCGATAAGGCTCCTAACTCTTAGTTCTACTGTTGTTGTTATTCTCTTATAGTAGTGTATCAATATGTAAAGCCTCTAAGCCCCCTGAAAGGGAGTCTTAGGAGGCTAAGTACTGTACATTTTAAATCTTGCTCCAGCGCGCTCGCGCGACAAACAAACATCACATGATTGGTTGGCTGAACGCGCGTGCCCTCGTGCCCGCTTGCGAGCGTGTGATCAAGACTCAATCGGCCGGGGCGGAGTCTCAACAACCTCTTGGTTCCTGAATAAAGCCCCAGCTATCGGAGGCAGTAAGGTACACGTTGGAAAGAAACACCATAGCTGGGTCATCGACAGAGTTAATTCAAGTAACATTTTCTCTTTGTTTTCGAAACATTGTCAGGTCATAGATAGCTTGTGACCTTGAAATATTTGATCCAGATAAAGTATATATCTACACTTGTGGTTAGTTGGTCTTTTTATCATCTTTACAAAGACGTTAACAGATGGTGATGGAGATGAAGAACTATTCCGAATTTGGTGTAATGACTTAATGTTACGCATGTTATCAGCAGACCGAGAGAGGGGCCATGCATGGCAGCACGGCAGTCGACTCAGCCAGAACCAGATCTTGCAATTTGCGGGGAGAACGGCTGAAGTTTTTTCACACTGAAATTCCCTATCTGACTGACGGCAGTGACTATCGTACGTTAGGACAGATAGCCGCCTCCGCTTAAATATATATATGTACATTAATAGTTATACGATTGACATGAAAAGTATTCAGATCAGGAATTGAGCAAATTTTAAAACCTGAAATCAATTATCCTCATCTTGAGTCCGGTATCCCACACCCTTTGCTCGCTTCGTCGACGTCAGGATAGTACATACGGTTTGTTAAGTTCAGTATGATCAGTATGATCAGTATGACTAATTCAATATATATAACGTATCCGTGCCGTATTCGTATATGCCTTAAAGTCAATATTCTCAGTCATCCTCTGTACCTGATTGTCTAGTGGAATGTTGGTAACTGTTGGATGAGATAATCGCATAACGTTAAGCACACACGTACACTGGCTAACTTTAAACAGTAGTGTATAGTAGCTTTACGCGTACAGTAATAATACAGAGTACTGTACTGTGTACTGTACTGTACATGCAAACAATATGCAGGAGTCGTAGGTGCTAGTTTATTATACGAATAATAATCTCTGTTCCTGACAGTTACGTTTGGAACAAGCTCTAGAGATTTGCTCGTATTGTTATCTCTCGCTTTGTTCGGGTTCATTCTGCGTCCAGCGGTTGAGCCACTTCATTCGGGGACTTTCTTTGTATCAAGATTTTGGCTTATTGGTCCAATTAAACGGACTATGACAATTGCCGTTCCAATTGGCTATTGCGACACAGACATAATAAGTCAGTTATTGTTCTCATATCCCATGGGTCCACCGATAGATTTCCAACTGGATCTGTCAGCTGACAGTCAATGGATTAGTTAGCTAACTATTTGGCTAAGTTTAGTTGCCCAACAAGAATCCGGTCTTAACATGAGCCGCGTTTTGCCGCTGGCATCTGAGCGTAGCCTGGGACGTTAAGTCTTACAGAATAGTTCGCTCTTCCAGTAACTCTCACCTCCCATGCTTCCGCCGGGCTGTGCTTCAGCAATTCAGCTATTCAGTAGCAAGTTAGTTAAACAGGCTTTAGTTAATGTTTAATTACCCGTGACGTTTCACCTAGTTTAACATATTATTTAAACTAATGTAGTGGGTTGAAGTTACTGTAGTGTTTGATACAGTACGGCTAGTTGGTGGAGCTGGAGCTAACTAACTCAGCCTAGCGCTTCGGTGCGTAATAGATGACACCACCAAACGACCTAATCACTAACTTAGCTAACTTTTTTAGTTGTAACTAAT
Source organism: Sugiyamaella paludigena (assembly GCA_030579875.1). NCBI lineage: Eukaryota > Fungi > Ascomycota > Dipodascomycetes > Dipodascales > Trichomonascaceae > Sugiyamaella > Sugiyamaella paludigena. The sequence goes on from JAKTRU010000047.1 coordinate 44,608, forward strand.
GTACTAACTTGCGCGGTCTGTGCGGCTTTTAAAATAAAGATGCTCACGAGGACGTCTCATGGTTGCCTTTTTTGGTCAATACATGTGGTTGTGACACGCACACAGCAGCCTTATGCAGTCGGCGGACCTTTACCCCACACTTTGAATGTAAGAAAAGAAAGACAAGTTTGATTCGAAAAAGGTAATAAATTAAGTCGCTCGGTCAGATAATGAGGAGATGAAGTAAATAGTGCCAGACTGGGTGAATTGTGAATGATCGGATGAGTGAGTTAGTAGATTCAATGATCGAACAATTGAAATATCAAATGATGAATGATCAAATGAATGAATGAGTAGAATGAATGAATGAAAGAATGAAAGAAAGACTAGCTAATGACTTGAATGAGATTAACCACTTTAAATTTATTGCTACAATGTAGTACGTATTCTAAAGTTAAGTTATTGTAACTGCTACTACCACTACTACTAGTAATCGCATGGGCAGCTCGGTTCGGCCAATAATGCAGTAATGCACGGCAGTGTACTACTACTGTCTTAAGTTAGTGTGGAGTACATGACTGTTACAGCCTTGTCAGTGTGGAGTATCACACACAACAGGGCAATGCAGTAAGAAGAGTGAATCGTGAATATAAATCTGGGGGTCGAGCCATATCTCTATCTCTTCCTCTTCTTTTTCTTTTTTTTCCTCTCTTCTTCTTTTTTTCTTTTCTCTTTTCTTTCCTTCTTCTTTCTTCTTCCTCTTCTTTCTTTTTCTTTTATCATCGTGTATTTACTACAATTATTATAAGTCTCTCTCTTGTTTTTGTCTCTTGTAATTGTTCTAATCTGTTCCATTTGGTTTTTAGACCCAACAAAAAACATATAGGATTATTCGATTCGATCGATTGGTATTTGAATAAGTTGGTGGATTGTCTCTTTGTATATAATCTGGAATTCTCTATTAGATCTTGGTAAGTATCATTCATTCCCCCTAATCCTTGGTTTTCTTGCCTCCGGCAGCTGGGGCGTGGCCCCAGACCCCATTGCTCGCTTCGCTCGAGAATCCATTCATCAAAAATAGAGCCTCGAGCGAAGCGAGCAATGGGGTCTGGGGCCACGCCCCAGCGCCGGAGGCACAAGGTGGTCGGTCATTCGATCGGTCAGTCGCGCATTCTGCCGCACGACTGTGCAATTTTAAAACTTAAAAAGTCACTCTCTGTATTCCTCCATATATGGAAGTTCCACCAGATCTTCAACAGTACTAACATACTGACAATTCAGATATATATATATATATCATCCCTTTAGACCTAGACCTATCAGTTTTCTTTTTTATTATTTTATTACTTGCAAACCGTGCTGGGACATGTTTTGATTGCTACTGTTGTGACTTAATCCATTCCTTCCTTATAAAAGAGTAAGTACCTCGAGAGAAGCCCCACGTTCAGTCAGTCAGTCATGGTTTTTGAAATTCAAGTTCGATCCCGTCCCCCACAATTGTCTGGCCGTGCGCATAATGACATTATGCAAAAAAAAGTCACCCAACTTCTCGGGTAACGTGCGCACGCATATATGGCAGCATATGACCCGACCATCATCAGCCGACCTACTACTTGAACTACTAGTAATTCTCACTGGTTGCTAGAAAATCTTTTCTCGGGAACGAACGAGAAGCAAAAACAAGAAAATATCATATCATAATCTGATATTTTTGTGGAGATGATTATTTATCAATCTAACTATTTGTTATTATAGACTATAAACATAAAACAGGTCACCGATAGAAACAACAAACAAACATTGAAATTGATATTGATATTGAAAAGAAAACAAAAAATACAAATATAGATAGATTTAGGCATTGATCTTTTGGTTGCAATTCATTAATTTCAGAAATTCCGTAAAAGAAACAAAACAAACTATAAACTGCTAGTCCTTAATACTTATTATTTTGATACAAATCTGGTGAAAAAAGAATCCTATATTGATACACAACTGGTACTATTATAAGCCGTTCTCGGACTGGACAATAATAACAACAACAAAAGAATTTGATTTAAGGTTTGAAAATATTTATTTTACATATATACAATAATGAGTGGTCAACCTGGTGATGGTATTGGTGGTGCTGGTATTAATGGTGGAAATGGCTCTGGTAGCGGATCCACTGGTGGATCCAGCGATCCTCTTGGTAAACATTTATCTTCAACATCTTCAACTACTCGTTCATTTCTTCAAGAACCTCGTAGAGAATCAATGTTCGCATCTGATCTTCTCGCTGGTCTAGGTAGTATTGGTATTGGAGGTAGTGGTGGCATTATCGGTGGCTCCAATAGCAGTTCTAATGGTGGTCCTAATGGTGGTGGATTATCTGCAGCTTCTTCAAGAAGACCTTCATATGCTGCTGAATTTTCTTCTCGTCCTAGGCTACTTGATCTTACTGATGCATTTGGTCCATCCCCAACAACCAATATTCCTGCTCGTGGTGAACTACCCCGATTATCAACTGCTACATCAAATCCTAATCTTGGTCCATTTTCTATGGATACTGATCGTTGGTTACTAAGTGGTGCTGCTGTTAGTGGTGGTTCCGGTGCTGGTGTTGGTTCTGGTATTGGTGTTGGTGCTGGTGCTGGTTCTGGTGCTGGTGCTAGTTCTGGTGCTAGTTCTGGTGCCGGTACTGGTGCTGGTGCTGGTGCTAGTGCTGGTCCTAGCTCTGGTGCTGGTGCTGGTGCTAGTGCTGGCTCAAACATTCCTCTATGGAATGATGCTGCTTCATCAACTTCTGAAGCAATATCTTTATCTCCTTCTCGAGAAGAATTTAATCTGCCAGTTCCATCTGGCCAGAAAAAGTCGTTTCGTAGTTTGAGTTTATCTTATGATCAACATAACAAACTTTATCAACAACAACCAGGATCTCATCAATTATTAGGCTCATTTAATGAAGAAGAGGATTTCGAAGATGATCTTACAAGTGGTGGTACTGGTGGTGGTAGTAGTGGAAGTGGCGATGATGATGATTCTCGTTTAGTATATGGAAACCCTGTTAATTCTTTACATGGTGCAATTGGTCAAGTAACACAACAACAACCTCATCAATTATGGTTTGATGGTGGTAGTAGTGGAGCTGCCATTCTTGGTTCTGCTGCTGGTGGTTCTCGACGACATTCATATGCTGGTGAATTATATGTTGATTCTCAACAATCACGTCTCCAACAACAAATAGATACTGATAAACGGACTTCAACAAGTCCTCCAAAATTAAACTATACTGATAATATTGATAGATATTTCTCATCGGATATTTTAGGTCGTAATACTGTTAACGAATCCATTTTGGCTGGTGTTAATTCTCCTGGATCATTATCTCCTGTTTCAATTTCAAGTGGATCTTCTCCTCCTCCTCCATGGTCAACATCTGCAGCTGATATAGATATGGCATCATTAATTTCCGTTCCAAGTAAAAAACTTTATTTTGTTGAATTCAAAGCCGGTCGTATCGATGTATTTTTTATTCCCGATAGTTCTAGTTTAGTTGTTCGTGTTAATGATTTGGTGATAGTTGATGCTGATAGAGGTAGAGATTTGGGTAAAGTGATTAAAGATCATGTTACAACTGAAGAAGCTGGTATGCTTAAATTTGTAAGACATCAAGAGCAACAAGCGATTCTTCAACATAATCCAAATAGCATGCCTGTATCAAGTGGTGGTGCTGCTGGTTCATCTTCTGCTCCAGGAATTACAATGCCTAAACAAATTTTACGATTTGCTCAAAGTAATGAAGTTCAACAAATCCCAAGTAAACAAGCCGATGAAGAAAAAGCCGTTGCCATGTGTGTTCATAAAGTGCAAGAAAAGGGTCTTGATATGAGCGTTTTGGATGCCGAATATCAATGGGATCGTCGTAAGTTGACGTTTTTCTATTCTGCTAATCATAGGATTGATTTCCGTGATTTGGTTCGTGAATTGTTCCGCATTTATAAAACTAGGATTTGGATGTGTGCTGTTAATAGTACTGCAGCAAATGCTGCTAAAACCAAGATGAATCAAACTAATCAAAATATTAAGACGAGCCCGATTATAGACACATCTGGAGGTTCTCCTCCAAAGCCTCAAATGATTCCAATGCAATTACAATCTTCGGAATATGGATTAGGAACTTCTCAACTGTTTGCAAGTAGTGGTAATGATAGTAATAGAGGAAATCAGATTCGTCAACATCCTCCTCCCCCACAACTTGTAATGCCTAACAGTGCGATTAGTGGATATCAACATCAAGCTCAGCAGCAACAGCAACAACAACAACAGCAGCAGCAGCAACAACAACAACAACAACAACAACAACAGCAACAGCAACGGTCCCAACAGCAGCAGCAACAACAACAACAACCACAATTCGATCAGAATTGGTCTCAACGTGAAGCAACATCACAATTACCCTCACAACCAGTATTAGTACAACAGGTTCCACAATATCTGCCACAACAGGGTCTACGACAAGTTCGGTCTCAATATGGCCAGTTCAACCAGAATCTCGCTACGTTCGGTGTTCCTCCTCCTCCATTAGCTATGAATCCAAACGAGAGAGGAGGTGGTGGAGCATTTCTTCAAGATACTCCACCCAATGGACATGGCCATGTTGGAATTCCCGGGCAGTATTGGTATGGACCACCACCTCCAACTAATACATTCTATTGAGGGTTAATTCATCATTCTCTCATTAAAAAGGGAATTTTTTCCTGTGTTACTATTTTATTATTATTGCTATCTAATTATTTTTATTGTTAAATTATTATTATTATTATTTTTTTTATTGATATTATTGATGACTATTACTATTTTTCATTATTATTATTTATTTATTTGTATTGATCTTGGACTTTCTCTGGTTGTGTCATGAGTTTGCCATCATTAGTACCACTTGTATAATTATAGGAGACATTCATTAGAATAGAAAGGTAGACTAGATATATATATATATTTTTTGAAAAAAGAAGTTTAAATTGTTTGGTTATCCCCCAGTCTCCGAGATCTGCCCCATAGTTGCCTCTGGCGGCTGGGGGCGTAGCCCCCAGACCCCCTAGCTCTCGCTGCGCTCGAGATTAAGTCTAATTTAGTTAGTAAATTTGATTCAACATATAATCATCAAACACTTATTCCAAACACTTTTCAAAAATTATCAGAGAAATTTTAGTCGCATTTTGGCCAATGTCTATAAGTGAATAGGCGATATTCAAGATCATTGGCCCCTCAATCGCAAATTATAGCATCATTGTGAAGAAAATAGAACCTAGTCAACACCAGTATAGGCAAACAAACTACTTACTCTATTAATCAATATTAATTATTCATCCCTGGTAGTTTTTTTATGGTATCAATATTATGGGTATCGTAAGGTCAATAGGGGTATCGGCATCGCAGTCAAGGACATGAAGCTGCTGGTCAAATCTTTCACCGCAATCAGCCTAAAACAAGCAATATGTTTATAAACTCATATAAACTAATCTATTTAGATTTTGTACTATCAAAGGCGAATATAATAGGTTTTAAAGAAATAATAGAAGAAGAAAAAGAAGATGAGGAAAGTGCTTGAATTTATAGTGAAGTATTTGACGGTAAGGCAACTTATGTAAGTTCTCTGTAATCATTACATAAGTTAAGATTAGAGCAGTAACATTCTGCCTCCGGCGGCTGGGACGTTGTCCCAGAGAAACCACAAACCAGATAGATTTAACCTCGAGCGAAGCGAGCCTAGGGTCTGGGGCAAAGCATCAGCTGCCGGAGGCAAGAGTAGGTGGTGGATGAGTTGCGCCTCTGGGCCGGGGCTACCACAGACCTCTAGACTCGTTTCGACAAAAGTTAAATCTGGTTTCTAGAGCGAAGCAAGCCTAAGGCAGCCGCCGAAGGCTCACAGGAACCGTAGGTGATATATATATATAAAGATGCTTTAAATCACGTGATGTTTATTTCCTATTTAAGAAATAAATTTAGCAGTCATGAAATATTTAATTTCCTAAATAAGTAATTATTCACCCAATTAACCCACTCAAATTTCAGACTCTGTCTCAAGCCACACGCACGCACCCGACGAACATACACCACCAGAAATTCATATCAAAATCTCAAGAGCTCTAGTCAATATCAACATCGTGTTCGGGATTCAGAATTATATATCCTTCTATCTATATATACAACAACCAACAAAAAGATGTCGACACAAACTACCGTTAAGGCTGCCAACTGGAGATTTGTTGAGCTTGGCCGTGTTGTCCTTATTTCCAAGGGCGATTATGCTGGCAAACTTGCTACCGTTGTTGAGATTGTCGACCATAAGAGAGTAAGTTTGGAAGGGGAGATAGAGAAATAGCTGTGATGGCATGAGAGATGGGGAATATAAATATGATATGATATGATATTAAATGGGAACAGGGGATAGCTGGAGAGGAGATATGCGAATTATATAAAGTATCACGACATTGAAGAGGAGAGGACATGAGAAGAAAAGCTAGCCAGATCATTGTATTAGACCTTTGACTGGCAACCTTTTTGATCGAACCAGTGGATCTTTTGATATATAATAAGGACCAAATGAATTATATGAACGAAATGAACGAAATGAAAAAATGAATCATCATATCTTATAGGAAGGTACGCTTACTTGTTAAGTACGATTCTATATCTATTCAACTATGTTTAGAATCAATAATCGGAAAGGGATTTGATCTTTTCGATGGCCACTTGTTCTACTATTTCATATCATGTACTCTTAATTTTTCTCATCTGCCTAGCTCACAGTGTTGTGGTCGGTGCTACAACTCTTATCATATTTCATTTTCATTTCTCATCTGTTCGTCTAATGATGTGTGCTTCAAATAATTCTTCTTTACTAACATACTTTATAGGTCCTCATTGATGGTCCTAAGACTGGTGTTCCTCGTCAAGCTATTGCCCTCGCTCATGTTGTTTTAACTCCTCATGTTATTGCCAAGCTCCCTCTTGCTGCCGGTTCTAACGCTGTTGCTAAGAAATGGGAAGCTTCTGGTATCGATGCCAAATGGGCTGCCTCTTCATGGGCTAAGAAGATTGCACAGAGAACTAGAAGACGGGAATTGACTGATTTCGAGAGATTCCAGGTTCTTGTTCTCAAGAAGCAGAGACGTTATGCTGTCAAGAAGGCTGCTGCCAAGGCCAACTAAAAAAATATATTATAAAACTTTTTAAGTTGGAATGATGAATTGTGTGTGTTTTGTGTGTATATGTGTATACGCTGAGATGTATCTAAAAAAATTCAAAAAGGAATCTTTTTTAAAACGAATGATGGTATTTTCGTGTTAAGAACTATGCTTTTTTTGATGTTCATTGTTTTATTGTATCTGTGTACATGTAGAGAAGAGTGATCTAGTCACTAAATCAAAATTATTAATTATTTTGTCATAGCATTCTTTTTAAATAAGAGATTGAAAGGGCATCTGCTCATGAACTTGCGTTTGGTGGTTCTACCTCGAACGTTTCCCCTTCCAATGGCTGTCTATCGCCTACAACAAAATCTCAATTGTTCCGAAGCTGATTTCCTGTTTTAAATGCAGCTTGTTAGAATTAGCGAGCCATAACAATTGCATAAAACCATTTGCGGCTATTTCCTGGGTGAAACCTTTAAATGCTTCTACAAAAGTACATCTTCCATAATTCGTTGAACTTCTCAATCGATTAGCTAATTCCAATGCTGCGAAATCAATAGAGTTGGTATTACCGGCCTCATTATCATTGCCGTCACCAGCTCCGTCATCAACGTGTGAATCATTTAAATGAAAAGACTCAAAACTATGGTCATCATCCGCGTTGAAGTAATAATCATCACCACCTTCACCACCAGAGAGTCCATCATATCCACCGCTACCACTGCCAGATCGTATGGAGGAATGACGCTGAAATATCCCTGGAGGCTGACTTGATAATCGACTGAACTGATTTCTTCTTCTTCCAATCTCCACACTGCTTCCACGGCTGCCTAAGCGACTACTTCCAGCAAATTGTATTACAGCATCTTCTCTTCTCTCATCATTCATATTTATGTTATTTTCGAAGAACTCCGCGGAATCAATATGAGCTTCTGCATCGTCATTTAAAGGAAATTGTGCTCCAATAAGATCAAGATCGTCAATTTCATCTCCAGTTAGCAACTGTATCCAAAGGCTGGGACACCTCTTTCTCTTGCCTTCCTATTTCCTTGAACTGGAAGCAGACTCGGAAAATCTCTAGCAAGGTGGCCGGAACTACGCTCCAGCTGCCAGGAGTAGGCTCGAACGAGCGGAACTTACTGAATAATCTGGAAAATGGCTCACCAATTATCCTCTTACAGGCCGTGATGAAATCTGTTCTAACCGGTTTTCTATAGAGCTCCCTGCGTCGTTTTGCTGTCATCATATTCTTTATGTAGCTTCTATCGAGCGCACGAAGACTATTTGCAGATATCATGGTTATTTTATCAAAACGACCCCGCCGAATGGATATCCTATTGCCATGTCGTTCCTAAATGTTAGAACAGGAGAGCATAAATCAATCTGTTCTTACTTACTTCTTCGCCTAAGTTAAGCTGGACTTCAGGTGTATCTCTCTCAATGACAGCAGCATTACCATCGTCGTCACCATCACCGCCATATGGTTCAATGTTACCATCACCTTGGTCAGACTCATTTTCGTTCTCAAGGTTGACTGGCACACTATCCTCCAGTTCCCCCATAGTATTAAACATAAATCCTACGTCTCCGTCATCATCTAGACAACCATCAACATCCATCGGACTAGCAGGCAATCGAATTTCATCATCATCCAACGACAGAGAACGATTCGAACGATTAGTAGCTGTTGTCAGGAAATTATTCATGTCACCATTGAAAGTTCCAAGGGTGGTCATATCATCAAGAAACGGTAATGGAGGTAACAAATTGAAATCCAATATAAAAGAAGCATCATTTTGGATGAGTTTATTGCTAGACCTTTGAGTTGAGTTAGAAGATATAAATTAAGAAGAACATAGCTTCGATGTTATTGTTCTTACCTTCTTGGAGATGAATCTAAATCCAATCTTGAAGAGCTACTTGATCCGAATATATATGAAGATGTGGATGTGATATCAGCTTGATGTTAGAATTGGTACCTAGTACATAAAGCAATGATACCACCAGAAGAGACGAGCAGATAATGAATGGCTGTCGAACCGAGTTCTCAAGCGTAGAGAGAGCTAGCGATCCGGGCAACTCCCACAGCGCCGGAGACCCTCTTATCAATACTAGATAGAGAGAGAAATGGACACCGCCAGAACTTAATACCGAATTGGGGACATATCAAACTCACATAGCAAAAAAATAACCTGATAATTGTATAGAAGAATGATTCCATATAATAAGTTGGATGATAATCGAAGAGCTAGGTGAGTATTGGATTTGGCTAAAGCTCTGCAAAGTTCAGGAACAGATGCTGCGGAGAGGACTTTACTACTAGAAGATTTTCTTCCAACGGTGGCCAAGATCCAAGCGATTTTTAGATCTTCAAATGATTTTATTTGCAGGAATTCATTTGAGAAGAGCATGATGATATACAATTGATTAAGAGATCAAACAAATCGGAATGAATTTATGACCGATCTAATCGATATAATCTTGGGAGTGCTCAGAGAACCCACCGAAGTAATCACCATACAACACAGACTAAGCCAAACTGAGAAACACAACGTGAGGATGGTTGTGATGATGGAATTATTAGGAGAGTTGCTCTTTACCCGTCCCTTCTTTGGGGAGCATATACCTAGTCCGTTTTCTGGAAAGAGCTGAATCTAAACAAGGAAACTCATTGCAAATTAAATATTTTATGTACAATTTCTATCATAACCGTTCTTCAATACCTCCTGCTACATCACTGATTATTCACCTTAGAATATTCAGTCGGAGTCTTCGTTTGTAATTGAAGAGCATGAACTCCATTGGTAGCACTTAATTCATCCTTTAAAAGTCCGTATACCATACGATGTCTAGCAGGTTGCGGTTTACCTTCAAAAGCATCAGAAACAATTACCAATCTAAAGTGCGATTCAGTAGTATTAGAAGAACCTCTCATTGAAGCATGATGAGCATGTAAATGAGAATCGTTAAAAATCTCTAATTTTTGTGGGTTGAGATTAGAATTAATTTTTTGACCGATTATTTGAGCAATAGGTGTATCAGGAATTGAAGAAGATGATGATGACATTTTCATAAATGACGTCGATACCCAAGACTTGTTCTTCGAGAAAAGCAGGTAGCTGTTTCTCATAAAATTTTGAAGCATCAAAACTTAATAGAATACCAATAACCAACCAAAATAGCTATTAAATCGCTTTCAAAAATGACTTGGAGCTGTATATAGAACCAACAATTGTTCGAAACGAAGGAAGGAAGGTTCTTGAGTTCAAGAAGTTTAGCTGATTTCATTATCGATCACGTGATTTATATTGTCACGTGAGACTCTGTGTGTAGCGCGCTATCTACAGCTCACAAAATTATAGTGGGGTTGGCCCTTTTATAAGAGCATCGAGAGGAAGCTGTTAACAGAATGTTTAAGTCGGCTGAGGCTGTTGAGAACTGCCAGCCTACGGTGAATGTGGTTTAAGACATCCGACGTGTTCCCTAGCTCTCGATGCGTTCGAATTTTCATTGATTGATGGCGGCGGCATTGTCGAGTGTAGCGAGAGCTAGGAGTTCTGAGAGCGACGCCCAACGACCGGAACCAGAGGTCACGCTCTAGCTAGGAGGTTTGGGGACAACACCCCCAGCCGCTGGAAGCAAAGACTGGGGCCATCTAAGAGAATAGAGCAAAATATAGTATAGATCTGGCCCACCTTTTTACATTGCAGATCTCTACATATCCTCCTGCATCGAAGGATGGATCGATGTTTGCCCGCGTAACGTCGACGCAGGCCAAGAAACTTTAATGGTCAGATTAGATAACTTCAGTAGCATAGTTTATCTAACTACATGATTCCCCTAGTCACCACGTATTTAATAAAATACTGGTATCTATGCCTGCGGGCCCCGTATATAACGTCAGGCTGGTGCCGTTGGCAACGTCAGATGAAACACTCCGATCATCATAAGGTATCTGGATTGTCCGACTTCGACGAAACCATTACATGGGTGGTTTACTATAAACTCCCATTTATAGTGCGCTCTCGCTCTTCTAAATGATTCACTCAAGAAGAATTACTACCAACTTTTAAATATGAAGTTTATTCAGATTTTCTCTTCCACAGTCCTTTTCTTTTTCATCTGTGTCACTGCAAGTCCTATCTCTGTTAGGTCCTTATCATTACTTTCATCCGAGCTTGAAAAAGAAGGAACCACCATCTCTAAAGTTAGTAATGCTCCTACATGTGATATTTACAATCAGCCTGGGGAATCCAACCGATTTAGAGTGTGCACAAAATGCTCGTCCATCCCGCTCGGAACGGATGTACGGTTGTACGTACTCATCCATGCAGGTTTCAACTTGTACGAGTATACTTCGGACTGGTTCACGACCGTCGACCAGGAAGTTTGTTCAGGCTCTTTAGCTGGTACACTGGTTTTAAGTGAAACTCAGATTAAGGCAGGTGGGAATGGAAGTAACTGTTCAGGTAGAATCGAGAAGAAAAACGTACCGCTCGCTCCAGATCAATATAATGTTGTTGCAAGCTGTGAAGAGCTTGCTCCTGGGATTAAATTTCGGGGCAAGAGTGCTCTTATTAGTCCTATTGCAGAGGTTGCTTCACCTTGGGTTACCAGTTCATGGACTGGTACCGAGTCTGGCTGGAAGATACCACTCCCACACAGAGTTGGTTATCCAAATCAGGATAAATGTATTTGGGAGTGGGAGTTCATTTAAGTTTTGGAATATATCTTCACTGTATCTAATCGCTAATTTAATACTTGAAATATTTTTTTAATCCCAATCACCTCGCCCCTTAACTAAACAAGATTAGGCCAACCGCCGGGATCGCCCCTCTGAACATAACTGCTCTGAGCCTGATCACAGAGAGACGGCTTTAAATCTAGCAGGGGGCTCGGGACATGTCCCCAGCCGGTCTAGGTCTGATAGTAGATTCGGTCTTAACCTCGACGGCGAGACGGGAAACCTACGCGTAATTTACGCTAGCCGCCAGCGCTCGTATATTATAGTTCGGTACGTTACGTTTAAGTTAACTTAACTGAATGAGTGAATGATGAATGAATGATATCTTGTTTTGTATACAGGAGTTAAATGATTAATTTATAGGAACAAATTATTTAATATTCTTAAATCGGGGCTCACTAAAACAAATGACCTTTACAGTGATATACAACGTCTAACAATATCAGATAGTTATGTTAGTTAAAGATTAAATTAAATTGTTACCGGTAGATTAAGAACTAATAATAATACTGTAAGACTTTTTCACTATCTCACTCTCTCTCATCCAATAAAAAGTTACTCTCTTCCTATTCTCTCTTCCTCTATGTATGATTATTATATTCATTAAAGTCTCTCGTCCAGATGATGATTGTTGAGTTATATCTCTTTTATTAGCATATAATTTTTCTGAGTTAAAAATGCGGCGCGTGCGGCTACTACTAGGGTTATTTATAAACCCGTGTCCTTCCGTTTAAGATTATTCTCACAGCCACCATCCCATCACCGTCACTTATCATTGTCACTTATCATTATCATCAACAAAAGTTATTACTCTTACTTATCAGGAGTATTTCTGAAGTCAGTCAACTAGGAAAAAAGAAGGAGACGGAGTAGTGTGTGTTTTTTGATAATAACATTTCTGGATCTGGGTTGAATAATTTCTATCTTGAAAGATTATCATTATCATCATCTCTTTTATCAGATTGTTGAAGAATATCATCAAAGTTTAATTATTGTGTTGACTTGGATTCAATATTTTTCTTTATCACTAAGAGCATTTTTCCTTTGAACAAAGCCTTTATTACTTTGTTATAATCAACAACCAATATCCGAAACCCATATCAATAACAGCATCATCATGTCTTCAAGTGTTCCATATGATCCTTATATTCCCGCTACGGATGAAGCCACTCAACCAGGTGGTACTGCCAAAACTGCTGCTATTCAAGCTGTAAGTTAATTTCGTTGCATCCGTCAGATCCGATGATGTACTATCGGACGATTATTCATTATGCAGCTTTCCTTGTCTACCTCCGGACCCCGATGGTGGTGGTGGGGGTTTGCCTCCGGCGGCTGGGGCGTAGCCCCAGACCCCTAGCTCTCGCTTCGCTCGAGAAACTATACCGTCACCAGCAAGAGACACTCATAATCTGAAAATGGCATATCAAGCCGCCGGGATTTGTGAGAAGACGGAGAAAACGTAATGATCTTTTATTCTTGTTTACTAACAAATTTCTAAGCAAATCGATAGCACTGTTGGTATCATGCGTGAGAATATCAACAAAGTAGCTGAACGTGGAGAACGTTTGGATTCATTGCAAGATAAGACCGATAACCTTGCAGTTTCTGCTCAGGGGTTCCGTCGTGGTGCTAATCGAGTACGAAAGCAAATGTGGTGGAAGGATATGAAGATGCGTATGTGCATTGTTGGGGGCATCGTCATTCTTATTGTTGTTATTGTGGTCCCTGTTGCCGTAATAAAAGGTTAAAAGAAAACAAATAACAGAACGATAGAGAGAGAGGATCAGAAAAAAGAAAGAAAAGAACAAGAAACAATATTCTGAAGCAGAATAAAAAAAAGTAATTTTCAAATCATCTTCCTGTTGTCCTTAATCGTAATATGCTTTTTTTATATATGAAGGGTCTTTGTCTATGGTTTCTTTTGTGCTCTTAATACTGTGTTATTGTTTTTCTGTGTGATTTGTGTGTGGGCGTGTGTGTTTGTATCTCTGATTTATATTTCTCTCAGCAATTTTCTTCTTGTTTGTGTATCTGTGTGTGTTTTTTTCTAGTTTGCCATTATTTTATTATTATTATTTTAACTCGTAGCCGTTTTTCCATTGATTGGGGCTTCACCTCAGACACTGTTTGCTCATGAATGCTGATGGGTCCCTGTCTTCAGCTTCTGGAATTCCCTCCTGCACTAGGGCTGCTATGTTGTGCCTCCGGCGGCTGGTGCTACCCTTGGGTAGAGGCTGAGATTCTTAACCCGAGCGAAGCGAGTCTTGGAGTCTGGGGCATAGCCCCAGCCGCCGGAGGCAGATGACCGTGAGCGAGTGATAAAATATTCTAGAGCATAATATGTACTGTGTTGTTTTTATTTCGGCTGTAAAGAATATTTTCGAGATATTTCGTTTCTATTTACTGCTTGCCAACCAATTCGACAATCTTTTCCAAACTTAAACTTTTAGGTCTCTCGATAGGCAAACCGAGGACTCTGTCCCAGATCAACTGAGGCAAGGGACCGAGGGCACGAGAAACGCCAAAGGTTACAGTATAATAAAGTGTTTCCTTAATACCATAGTGATAGAACAAAACACCTGAAGATGAGTCAACATTGGGGAATGGATTCTTTGTCTTACCATGCTTTGTCAATACGCCGGGAGCTACTTCAGAAATAGCTCTTACTAATTTAAAAACAGGATCGGCAGCGACTTCAGGTCTAGAATCAGCAAATCCCATTAAAGCTTGGAAACGAGGATCAGGTTGACGAAGAACAGCATGACCATAACCAGGAATAACCCTTCCAGAATTCAAAACAGACCACAATTGATTTTCAATATCCTTAGGAGAATAATTTTCGGGAAGTTCTTTTTGTACATCCAAAACAAATCTAAGAACTTCTTGAGCAGCCAATCCATGCAAAGGACCAGCTAAACCCTGCAAACCGGCAGAATAAGACAAATAAGGATCAGATAAAGCGGAACCTACTAAATGAGTGGCATGAGCAGAAACATTACCACCTTCATGATCTCCATGGAGGGCAAAATAAAGTCTTAAAAGATCAACGAATCCTTTATTATCACCTTTACCAACCATATTAGCATAATTCAAAGACCAATCAGCTTTAGGATCAATTGAACCAGGTAATTCTCCACCACCCAAATAAGTATTTTGATAGATTTTGGCAGCGATTTGAGGTAGTTTAGCAATAAGATCAATTACATCATCAAAGGTATATTCCCAATATTCATTCTTAGGAATACCTCTTTCATAAGCCTTAGCAAAAGAACTATCATGATTTAAAGCAGAAACTGCAATAGAAAACTGAGTCATAGGATGTAAAGTAGGAGGAAGACCATCCAAAGTTTTCTTTACGAAATCAGGCAATTCTCCCTTAGCAGCCAATTCACTAGATAATTCTCTTACTTGGCTTGTAGATGGGACTTTACCAGTCAACAAAAACCATAACATTGATTCTGGTAACATTTCACCACCAGTTTCAGCTTTTGGCAAAAATTCTTGGCATTCTTTGATTGTTTTGCCATGGAATCTAATTCCTTCATTAGCATCCAATACAGAACCCTCCCAAAGCATTGCTTTAAGACCTCTCATACCACCCAATAAGTTGTTCACTTGAACTTCACCCAAAGATTTTTCACCATATTCAGTCTTAACTTTTTTCAAAAGCTCTTTCTTAGCAGGAATAACTTCTCTAAGAGCAGCTTTAAGGCTTGAAGAATGACGGATTCCTCGAATAGCAGTGGTTTTCTAAAGAGCATGTTAGAATACTACATAATAAAAATAATTGCCCTCTATCCCCGCCAGTAGCATGTAAGTTCGTTGATCAACACAAATTACTTGACCCCAGGTACTGAAGTATAGTGGGAAATTATGTGGACCAAGACCCCCCGACATAATCTTAACCTGGAGAAGAATAAATCTAATCCCCAGAACTCCTAGCTCTCGCTGCACTCGAGGCATCACCCGGGGAAGGGAAAAAAACTTACGCTGGTTTTCAATAGAGTAGGCAAAGACATCTTTCACAATCAAAATGTTTTCTGGAAAGTAGATACAACCCCAAAAAGAATAAGTAGAAGAAAGAAAACAAACTTTTTATAAGCAACAGAAAAAGAGTTTGAAATTAGAGACAGAAAAAGAAGAAATCTGGTTGGTTGGTTAGTTTGGTTGGTTAATAGTGACAAGTGAGTCTCTTTTTAAATTTCTGGCCCAGCGGGTGTGGGATCTAACAAGGCGCGGGGTGGCAGTTCTCGGTAATTGCTCGGCTGTACTGAGTTAAGCCTGTTCACATAAAAGGTATTGAACCCTGTCGATCTTTTTTCGGTGGAGAGGGTACGGGATGTGGGGTGTCTGATATATCAAGGTAGGATACATGTGTAATGATGATGGGGAGACGGACAGTCTTCGCCTCCGTTCTGCCTCCGATAGGTAAGGCGATACTCAGATTCTCTGTTCTAGCTCGTGCGAGGCTCCAGACTCCCTAGCTCTTGCTGCACTCGAGAATCTCTATACCACCACCGAATCCGAGTGAAGCATCGCCCGTTGGAGACTCTGAATAGTAGCACCCCAGTCACCGGAAGCAAATTCCAGAAAATATTAGGATCTCTTTGAAATGTCATTGATCTTAGTTCTCTAAGTAGGCAAGAGAATAACTGGCCGGATATGGAAGTTTACTGAAAGGAATAAACGGATATGGGCGGAGGGTTATCGGTGATCGACGGAGATAAATAGAGAGCAGTGTAGGGCATGACTTAGATCCACTGTGCACGCAGAGTATGACCAGATAGTCGATAATATGATCTTGATATGAATAAAAGTAATAAGCGTCTCAAGAAAAGAACGTTACTGTTACTTATCATTGTTATCAACTAGATAAATTACACCTCGACTGGCGAACAGATAAGGCTATATTCAAATGTATATGTATCATTAATATATCATGTATATCAGATCTACTCTCCTAAGTTGACAAAAAGGCTATGTAGATGAATTTCTTCCTCCAGCATCTGCCTAACTCTCTGAACTCAAGGAATCTACGGAATTAACCTCAAGCGAAGAGAACAAACAGGCCCTGGGAAATCCCGACCGACCGGGCCGTGACCGGAGATCGATCTCGTCGAGCTATGCATGTAATCACGTGAATATCACATGACCAACCAGTTGTGGCCGTGCATGCGCCATGCATGTAAAGAGAATAGCGCCGCACTATGATATCTGCCTGGGGTTTACGACCGACAGGCACTCGATGTTTTTAAGGCGCTTCTCTAGTTAAATGACGATGATGCCAGCAAGTGCGATATCGTGGGCTGTTACACATTCTCACATGAACACGTAGGAACACGAACAGATCGAACCGACGTCACATAATCATTTAGCAAAAATATATTAAGGTTAAGTTATAACATTAGGGCTATATAATTTATTCCATTGAGGTGTGATCTTGTATATAATTCTCCTTATATTGGTATTATTTTTTGCTATTTACCACTATGAAACCAAACTTAGTCACTTGGACAATTGCTATTTTAGCATTAATTATAACTCCATCTTCAGCAGCTCGAAGACGTCCAGGATTACATGATCGTTCACAACAACAAGAATCAAGATTTATATCGGAAGATGATCCATTCCAAAGAACAGAATCTTTCCCTCATAGAATTGAAAAACCTTATATCGATAAAAACTTTCAAAGCAAATATTATGATTATGGTGGAAGTACTTTTATTCGAAGTGATAAATATGTTAGATTAACTGCTGATGTTGCTGATCAAAGAGGTTGGTTAATGTCTAGGTTACCTTCTATGCCAGAAAATTTTCAAGTGGAATTTGAATTTAAAATTGAAGGTCAAGGTACTTCAATATATGGAGATGGTCTTGCATTTTGGTTACTTAATGAAAAAAAAAATTTAGGAGAGGGTCCTGTATTTGGATTACAAGATAAATTTAAAGGTACTGCAATTTTTTTCGATACTTATAAAAATAATGGTCCTGGTAAAATATTTCCTTATGTTGTTCTAATGAGAGGAGATGGTAACACTGCTTATGATCAAGAACATGATGGTGCTGCGAATGAAATCGCTGGTTGTAGTGCAAGAGGTCTTCATAATGCAAAATCCATTAGTAAAGCTCGAATAACTTATGTGAGAGATAAGTTCTTATCATTGGAATTGGATTTTAGAGGAAAAAATAAATGGGAAAAGTGCTTTGAAACTACTCAAGTGGATATTAGCAAGCCAGCCTTCTTAGGATTCTCGGCTCAAACTGGTGAACTATCTGAAAATCATGATTTATATAACGTCAGAGTATATTCATTGAATAATCCGCCTGCAAATTATGCCGAAGTAGATTATTATATGAATGGTAATAAAAATGCTCCAATTCATGTCTCTACATCAAATGAATCTGCATCATCTGGGTCCTGGTTGTGGTTTTTTGTCAAATACCTCATATTTGTATTCGTATGTGCCGGAGGATATATTGGGTTTGCTTTATATCGAGCAAGGGTTAAACGTAAGCGTGATGCTTATTATCTTTGATTTGACGTTTGTATTCTGAAAAATCTATAAAAAAGAGACATTTGCATTTTAATTCTTGAACTCCTCGTCCCGTGTTTGCCTCCGGCGGCTGTGGCGTTGCCCCAGACCCCCTGCTCTCGCTATGCTCGAGAGACGACCGCCAGAGGCGGGGACATGGCACTGGGAACAAGCAAATTATTGGAAACAAAAAGAATTTTGCATTTTGCTATAAATATTATCTTTCATCTTTCGAGAGTTTCTACAATTTCTATAAAATTCTATTCTCATACGCATTCTCTATTTTTCAGCCATTCTACCATTTTTAACATTCCAAGCAAAATAATACATCAAAACAGCTACTGGTTGACCCAAAAAGAAACTTAACCAAAATATACAATTACCAACAGTAGTAGCGGGACCACGCATTTTTTCTAATGGAGCAGTTACCATAATCAAAGGTACTTGTAACATCATACAAACAAATGCAACACCAATAACATTCCTTGTAGGAACACCGACAACTACTTCGTGTAATACAGCGGAAATGAAGAAAACCATTAGAGAAGCCTTTAATGGAGACCAACCCCGTTTCAATAAAGGAGCATAAAAATGACGTCTAAAATAATTACTAACAGGTTTATTCCATAATCTCCAGTAAGTTCCAACCGAACCAGCATTCCACCAATCTTGATAAAAATCCCGATCACCAAAACGAAGTAATTCGGCTAAAAAGTTCAGATAACTTTGGAATATAAAGAAAAATCCTAATAGCCAAACTACAATACTAACAGTTGATAATCTCATAATATTTTCGGCAATGAGCCAAAAATCCCAATTATCGAAATGAATTAAACTATTTTCAAGAATTGGAATAGCATATTGACCAGAAAGAAACCAAATAAGAACAACAGTTCCAACCATTTCCAATACTCTATTCAATAAGAACCCATATCTAATTCTAGGAGCACGCGGATATTCTGGTTGATAAACTAAAGTTGGAGCCCACCAAAAATAAACCAAATTACCCAAGGTTAAATTGGTTGGGTATTTTGAAGAACTGTAAAGTTCAGGAACTGGAGTATTTTCAATATGAGCATCTCTTAAATCTCTGTTTGTTAAGGCATAAGAAGAAACTTTTAAACAGAGAATGACACTATGACACTGACAAACAGTACCAATTAATGGATGCCATATTGAAGTATAAACAGTAACAGTTGTAATAAGGAGAATTAAAGCAGCATTAATTGTATGTAAAGCAGCAAAAAAAGTCCACAAATGTTTTGGAGGAGTAGAAGTCGTGGTAGAAGTCGTGACGGCAGTAGTAGTTTCATTATTCTCACCTCCAACTGAATTTGAGTTGTCATTATCATCCCTATCAATAGTAGCGGTAGGTTTTTTAATAACTGTTTTTGAAGCAGCTAATTCAATAATCAATGCTATAAATAAATGTAACGGTGTGCTAAGCAGTAACAATGCTGCGATATTAAGATCATGTCTTGATATACCCAATCGATATAAAGTCATAATGAAACCATAGTTTTGATAATCCTGAACTATTAAACGAAGATTACCCACTGTTAGTACAATCATAGCCAAATGACGGAATCCAGCATATGATGATGAAGGACTATGTTTACTTAATGATAGAATCGATGCCGAAGATCGAATATGCATTGGTTTATAATGAGGTAAATATTTTGCTGATGATGGCACTGATTTCTTTCTCGAAAGTGTTGAGGGAGATGAAGATCTTTCATGACTATGAGTCAGATGATGATGTTGCTGATGGTGAACGACATGATGAATATGACGATTTGAACCGGTGGTAACCGTAGCAGTACCATGGGAGTGAATTTCGCTACCAAGTTGATTTCCTAAACTTAACGAAGGAAGAGAAGTGCTGGTCGATATAGGAGAAGGACTATTTGATGTTGTGGAATTATTTGTAGATGTGAGTTTTCTATGAAGTAGTTTACTTAAAGGTCTAGCAGGTATATATACCACAGAAGACATTGTTGAAGAATTTGATTCCATAGTGACAAAAGAAAGGGAATATTAGTACAGCCTGTTCTTCTTGAACTCTCTAAATCTCTGCTCTCTTAAAGAAACTTGAAAGAAAAAAAATTCAGAATAAGAACAAGAACAAGGAAGTTTTATTCTCAACCTAAATGATTTTAAAAAAATGTGTTTAAATGATGATCTATCACATGTACACACCTCAAGTACGAGGTTAGTAACTGCACAAAATGATTATCGAAGAGATCTAACGGTTGATGATCTTTTCGTATTTCGTATTTTCAAGTTGTGAGGAATACACAAATCGTGGTGGTATTGACACAACCAGGTAACCAGATATTGATTTTATTGTCTTCTTCTGGAGTCGGAAATTACTCAACACAGAGAGATTAAAGTATGATACCGCTGATATAGAACTGTATGATATTATTTTTATTCCAAGAAATCAAGGAAGAAATGAAGACAAATCAATTTATGATCTGATCTGATGGACTGATACTCTATGAGAGAGAAATGATCTGTCAAAAAAAGAAAGAGACAAGAAAAGAGTGAGAAAGAGGAAGAAAGAGGAAGTGACGATATATATATATAGAAGAGAGAAAGGTTAGACAAGTAGATAGTTAAGGTACAGGAAGGTGGGTAGGTGGGCAGGTGGTGGGTAGGTAAGTAAATCGATGCGTAGGTAGATAGTTAGATACTCTGTAGATAGGTAGATACAGATGCTAGTTTAGGTAGTTAGATAGATATAGATAGTTAGTTTTGGTAAATATGCAGGTAAAGTGATCGAAAAGATAGGTAGTTTCGGAAAATATAAGTCGGAAGTTTAGGTTAAACTTTCAAGCCTCACTGATTTCAATATAGCGAGTTAGTTAAAACATATACCCTATAATATACCCATCCTATTATAACGCGCTATTACACAATCCCCGAGCATACTGCACGACCCGCACCGATATGTAATAACCCAGTAAATTACCTATAGCTTAACTTGGCTTACTTACCTCTTACCTATAGGTTAAAAGTAACTAAATCCAAATTTGTTTTTAATTTTTTTTTTTGGTTTGGTTTCTTTTATCGACGACGTTTTCGTCGTGCAGAACATACATATAACGTCTTACTTAACCTCATCCCTTCTTGGTAACCAAAACCAGAACAAAAAACCACAAGCAGAATTTGTTTTTTATGAGAGAAACCACGGTAGTTTATACTCTGAAAAGGAAGGACATGACAATTGACTTACAATAAGTTTAAACTTTATTGTCGTTATTGTCGTAATAAGTCATATCTACCTGTCTGCTTCAGCGGCTGTTATTCATCTCTCTATTTTTGATGTACCTATGTAAGTTTGTATAAATGCAGGCAAGGCTGGTCTAAAAATTTCTTTTTTTAGGTTTAAGAAAAGAAGAGGCATCATCAAATATAGATAATACACTTGGAGGGGCTGCTTATACTGCTACCTGCCGAGAAAGTGAGACAAAGACGTGCGTGCATATTGCATTCATTTCTAATCTACGATCTATCTTTTTTTTTTCTTTTACAAGCACAAGTCGGAGGTCGGAGGGGATTGTCTGATTTTCTTTTTTTTGTGGCCTCTGGCAGCTGGGGCGCTGTCCCAGACACCTTTTTGCTGTCCTCGCTCGGGTCCATTGCTCAGTTGTCTGACTGTCCTTGCTACTGAATTGCTAAAGTATACGCAAAGTAAAATGTTTGTTTAACTTAGAATGCTCTTCAAGCAACTGAAAAAATACCTTTGAAATAGTACTACTATAACAATAACTAGTAAGTAACTAAGTGGACATGCTATGATAGTCTTGTCCTAAACCCACCACCACCACCACCACCAATATCAATAGCCTAAATAACTAACAATTAACCAGCCTCTTACCTTTAGGTCGTGTAGATTGATTGACTATTCATAAAAAATCTCTTATCTTATGTTGCTCTCAGAGATAGTAAACAAACTAATTTAACATTGCTAAGCTTAAGCATGCTGTGTGTAACTACTGATGTTAGATCTATTTTTCCGCTGAAGTTTCATTTTCTCTGTGCAGAGATTCAAGCTGTTTAACTTAATGAAAGAGTTCTCGAGTGTGGATCGGCCGAGGCAGACAAAGGGATCTTAAGAATTGATTAGTTATTTTTTATAATTGTCATTTCTTTCTTGTGTTTTTGATGACTTAATTAAGATCATATCATATTTTTTCAGCTTAGCTTATAAGTGTATTGAGAACTATGAGGTCTGGATTAGATGGCCAAGGGGTAAATATCACTCGATCGTTCGGTCAGTCCGTCGGTCGATCGGGGTTTCGGTTACGTCGTGATTCAGCCACAACCGTCCTCGGCCGAGACGGATAAATTTTGTTACCGTACTACTGTATAACTCTATGTTTCTAGATTTATCCTGACACGTTCCTCTTAGCATTCCTAATCCTAACCGGTATTTCTTTGACCCCTCCAACGTGCCTCTTTACCCCTCCAAGTAATGTCAAAAATATTAAAACTAACGAATTTCGGTAGTGGCGATCTATCCACCTTCGGGGGCTAAGATTTTCTCTTCCCAAGCCTATAACTTTCGTGGGATTAACCTCTGGTGTGTCAGTCTCTCGTATAAGGCTCTCTTCTGGCTGAGAAGAAAGCTCCACACCTCGAGGACAGACCTCAGTCTCAACCCCTAGATTTGGTGGGTCAAGATTAGCTTTGTTGAGTAGTAGCTATACTCCCTGGCTGGATGAAAGGAGGCCCCAAATATAGCGTGACTTTGGAGATCCAGGGCTTATGTAAGTACTGTTGATGCGAAAATGTATACAAGTTTCAAACGTAGTTGGCTTCGATTGAACTGAACTAAAACAGGGTATGCTGGCAAATATTACAGTACTAAGTCATAGTTGGCCGGTGCATATCATTTACCCCTCCTTCGGCTACAACCACTTTTGTTTTCGTGGGCCTGTAGAGTACAGTAATAACATGTCGTCGTTTCGGTTCGTCTAGGAATACAGGCTATTGTCACCTTATCCAACCGTTACCTCATTCCATTTTAGGTATTAGTGATATAATATTGCCAAGTAAGTACAGTTTAGTTAGATGTCTGTTTTATTTAACAAAAACAGTCATAGATAACTTAACTGTTAAATAAACCAAATGGAAATTCACTGTTCAACGTCATAAGCATGAGCCATTTTATTTTCACTTATTGTTATTATCAATCGTCGTCATCATAACTACTAAGTACCGGAAAATTATTTCAGAGCTAATTTTGTTCGGAAGTTTAATTTACTTGACGCTAACAAAAGCAAAAGTCCGTTTATTTGCCCACTCGTTGATTAATTAACCGCTAGCGGTAACGTTAAGGTTAACTAACTGTTAAGTTATTTCCAACCATGCATAGCTCTCGTGAGAAAGGGGAGACATGAGCATGGTTGGCTCATGCTTGATGTTAATTAATTTTCAGACTGGAGTATGAGCTAGCATACCGACCGATGGAGGCATGGGAACAATCAACTATAGCTAGCGTAGCGGGAGAACAAGCAGATATCGTATCATCCACCAAGGTAACAAAGAATGAATGTTTGTAATAACTAGTGTAAACCGGTCGTCGGAGTTTGATTAATGCGGCCTATTAATGCTGCTCTGGAGCTGCTGCTTATCATTTAAATTTTCGTTTCATTTTTTCATTTTTTCCTTTTTTTGTTAATTTTTGCTTTTTATTATATATAGGCACCCCACCATTCCGCGATCATCACGACAAGTCATTAAAAGATGAGTATTGTGTGTGCTTCCGACCACTACCACATACTACCTACTGCATGCCCATTCTTAACTCATAATTGCCACACTAATAGTAGTAAATTTTAGCGGCAACCATCGGAGAGAATGAAGAGGGGTGGAGAGGGGCTAATCAAGCTTAATAAGTTGTGTGGTAACTTGCTGCTGCAGCTTCAGACGCATAAAGCGGGGTAATAATGGAGGGGCAGATCTAACTTAAGATTTACCAATAAATGTAAGTAGTATAGAGCCCTGCCGTCGTTCCTATTTTAGATATCTGCAGCTTTACTGTGAGTTAGAGTTAGCTGTAGATCCCTATGATCCCTATTCTCAATTAACCCGACACGGCTCCATAGGAGCGTGTCAGAGACAGACAGAAACACGCACAAACTCAAGTCAATCCATCAACTCTGAGTGTAGATCTTATAACAGGATGATGGTCAGACAGAGTGACCGATCGATCAAAAGTGTAAAAGTAAAACTGATGTTCATACAAGCGCTATTTTACCTAGAACAAGTAAGAAAATCTGACATCTTAATAAGTTATTTCTACCTTTGGAGGTTCCCGTTTTCTCTATCCCTAATTCAGCGTCAATTACTGTCCTATGGCCTTGATTCTCTTGCGGTTGGGGTTTGGCTCCAGCCCCCGTTGCTCGCTTCACTCGAATCAGTTCCTTGGCTTTTGTGTTGGATTATATATTGACTAGTTATAACTATAGTATATGATCTGTGAGATAGGTACCAAATGCTAACTTGCTGCAACTAAGTTACCTACCTACCTACACATAAATTTAAGGTGCTGCTTACTGCATGATTGACGATCGCCACATGTCGTCGTGCTGCCGCTCGCACCCACCGGCAGAAATCACAAACTGTTGCTTAAATTTTAGTTAAGCGAGAGATGCCGGCGGGTGGTGGCACAGCCAAGGACGAACTTACACGTAACGACTCCAGACCCATAGCTCTATCTGGCTCGAGAAACGTTTAGACACGTACGGTACAGATCAATTCCTTATGACGAAGCCATAGTGGAGCAAATCATTAGTAACGACTAATAATGTTGGCTTGACGTAAGCGTAAGCGAACTTAAAATAGTTAAAAGAGGTTTCATATGCAACTGTTATCTATAGCTCGTAATGTCAGTTTTATCTTTTCTTTTTTTCCTTGTCATTTATTGCCTGAACTATTTCTTTTGTTCACCAAATATCAGTACAGGCCACCACCACCTACCTACCTACCCTACCTTTAATTTTAAGTTTAAGTTACTGTTAAATGTATTATATCACTTCATATGCCGTCATGGAAACTCCAACTTATGTATGTATATTAATTATATATTTAATACGTATGCTGTCTGTTTTGAAGACGTGCCAGATATTTTGTTAGCCTTAACCCAGTGTATTGGTTCAGTATGAAATAATATTTGATGACGATTATAGGAAGGAATGAATTGTGGCTATCGGAAAGGAATACGTCCACATATATGCCAATTAGTCTAGTATGTAAATATCTTAACTCCAATTGAGATTAAACCTCTCTCGGAGCGAGAGCTATGGGTTTGGGGCACAACCCAGCGGCTGGAGGCTAGCCAGGGGGGCGAAGTCCGACTGAATGTAAGTCTCGCATTAAGTATGCCAGATCGGGCCACTTATGCAGATACCATCTACATTTACTAGATGATGTTGAGAATGCGATACGACGTATACAGCAACTAGGTTAATAATACTGGTAAGTGTTAATATAGCAACATATCATCATGATCATTCCAATTTCTTATTCTTCAAAATATCTGTAGACTTTTTACTTCTGTTAACATGAGTTTAAACTCGAATTCACAAGATAGAATTTGTAGTAATAATTGATATTTGTACCCTGAGCTATATGTTATTCCAGTACACACAGCATTTATTAAAAATGTAGACCAACCCACTAATTCACGGTGCGTTCCTCCCCGCCCCATACTTCAAAAACCATGCACATAGCTTTTATGCATATTGCGACGTAAACACACGCAGTATGCTGGGCTAGCGTTAAACCGGAAAAACTATACATGACAGTTAGTTTATCTCAAACGCACGCACCTACCAGCTGCACGGTACCAACCCCCGTGTTAAGAAAAGGATACAAATAGGGTGATCAATTGACAAACAGTTTCGTCGGTCAACCGGTAATAAATACCAAAATAGGAAGTAGAATAGTTAGATTAGGTTAATGTTTAATGCCAAATTTGTCGTGGTGGTGGTTGTTGTCTTCTTCTTTCTCCGGTCTGAAGTTATGTTTCGTTTTGATCTGTCAAACTAGATAAGCTAAGATGACGACGACGAGTATAGGCTGTATAAGCATGATGTGATTTTCGAGAACGGCCAAGAAACAGCCAAGAATGTCTAAGTACATTGTTAGATTGCATTGTTTCATGTATCCAATTATATTATTTGGAGTATAATCTCTTCAATCTGAGGGCAACATACATTATTCAGAAAATGATATGCTAATCAAAAGATATTAGCTTAAGCTAATGAATGAATGTATTATAACAAATAACTTGCATGATGAACAATTAACTAACAAGTAGCTGAGTAAGATTGCAATTTTGTAGCTTTTAATTACTGGTCTATTGTATGACTTGGAATTGTAACTGCCACAACTTCGTTCAGACGATCGATCCTCATCCTTATGCATTTAACCCCAGGTAACCCCAGGTAATAATAGCAGCATTATGCACTTCTGAACCTAAAAAGGACAATTGAAACAAACATTCTCCTGCATAGCTTGAGGCAGATTGACAATAAATTGGATTTAATTTGCATGGTTTATGATGCATAGGTAATATATGATATACGATTAGTTCCCGTGATGATCCTCTCAACTGCGCCATGGATCCCGTTCTGTGGCTCGGGCTAGTTGTTGCTGGCTACACTCGAGATTCGCCGAAGGGAATTGACTTATACTTAAGCGTGATTTACATCAGACTGGGCCCACCCTAGAATGTTTCAGAAGCAGTCAACGAAAAGGTGGAGTTTCTGGGGAAAAGTGTGACAATCAAGTTAAACGGATAAACGGATCAGGTATTTTCTGCATTATTAATCCTTAAGCACATGCCTTGAGAAAAAGCGTTGTCTGGAACATTCAATAAAACATCATTCTAATTTCACAATCCAGACTTAGTCGAAGAGTCCCTTTATCTGTCTCCGTCGGGGTTCCGGGTCTTCGTTTCTTTACCATGTTCCGCTTCTGCTCGCCATGGCTAAGATGCATTTATTTTACGCAGATATCGGCCGGACTTGGAGAGCTAGAATGATTGCGGTTTGGGTTGATAAGCACTTCACGATAACGACGGCATATCATTATCGGATCCGCCAATAGATCAATTCCCGGATTCGGGAATTTAGATACGGTTTTTGAATCTCTGAGTCAACCAACTAAATCTGGTTCAAGCGTATTAATATTTACTTGTATCTTTAGAGCTCGGATCTGTCATGACTGAATCCCTGCGATATTCTGCTTCCCGTAACTGCATCGATTATCCGGCTGTGACGGCTAAGACACGGTTCCAGACCCTGCGATTACCTGACTGCGGTTGTTACTTTTGGAGTCACGGTTCTAGACTGAACTCAGCCATGGGTGTTTGTTGTTCTGATCCAAACCCAAGACCCCAGAACTGGTATGAAGGATACAATGCCTAGAGCCATTTAAGGTGTTAGTTTGTCGGAAGCAGTAATCCTATATATATCCATGACGTTGTTTGGTTATTTGTTTATTTCGCTACTCGTACTCGAGAGTTATGACCTATGCATCTAGTAATTCCCACTTCAATTCAGAGAAATCAAAACAATTAATTCAATTGAGCCGTGGTAGAGAAAACGGTTTGCGAAACAACTTTGCGTTTCTAACAAATGAAACAGAACTTAATATTGTCCTCAACTCTGAAACAAAATGTTATTATTATAGACAAATATTAATTATAGATCTTATATGTAGATTAAGAATAGAAGAGAAATACTGGAGCAGATTTACATAACCCGCTAACCATTTCCCGTATAGCTACAATCACTGGGTTCAGTCATGCTTGCCTGTCTGAGGAGCGGCATGTCCATTAGGAAGAGTCAATGATGGGAATGGAATATAACTGTTCTCTGCAGAAGCAATACGGACAATGGCAAGATAGAAAGCAGCAAAGGCACTAACAAAACCAAACCAACCAGCAGCTTTTAGACATCCAACATTTCCAGTCCAATATCCAATAGCAACCAATAGTAGCAACATATCTAATGTAAAAAACCACACAATATAGCTAACAGTACTCTTGAATGTCAAAAGTGTTAAGGCGAAGACCAAGACGAACCAAGAAATAAAGTAAAAGCCAATAACGTTATCCAACTCTGATACATTGTCCCCATAGGCAGCAATAATACCGAATGAAGGAACGCTAATTGCAGCAAAACCCATCCAAAAACCTCCAAGAGCAGACAGAATTACAGCTTCATGAATTTCACGTTGTATAATAAACTCGCCAATTCCGGCGAAAATTTCCAATACACCACCTACAAAGAATGCCATGCCAATTATAATACTGAAATCAGTAGCATGACGGGCATGAGCCAAAACTAGTGATAACAGGAATAGTGAAACACCACAACCAGCAAAACCAACAGCTGCTGGGCCAACGATTTTTCTTTCACGGTAATATGAATGATGACTTCTCCATTCATTCCCTGGACCACCACCATGAAGACCAAATGCTTCTACGAATTGAGCTCGATCAAAGACTTGATCACCAACCTTGACATATCTACTGTCTGGACCAAACGGTTGAATTTCAGATACGTTTGGGAACGGTTGTTCAGATGGATTAACTGGTTCTTCCATATTTATAGATTGAGAGATTATTATTAAATATTAAAAATTAAAAATTACGCTTTAAAGAATTGTTTTTGTTTTGAATTCTTGAAACTGATTTTTTTAAGGAAACTGTCCAAAATATATACTAGCCAAAATTTAGCTAATTGTTGCTCTTTTTGTTATTCAATATTCATCTTAAATCAATTAAAGTTGTGAACTCGAAACAAACATCCTCTGTAAAGTTCCGTGATCTTAGTTAGGTCTGTTCATAAATTAAAGTTGCGTGACACGGACGAACCACAAGTCGATCCCCATATAAAGTTCCGTGGTCTTATTTTTTTTTTGTCGCCGAGTCATTGAGAAAATGACCTAAATGCTGATTTTTGCTCTGTTCATCTTAGTTAATTGAATTAGAGTTACGTGATACAAGAATCATACGTCGATCGATCCCTTAAAAAGTTCCGTGATCTTTTATTTATGTCTGGTCTAACTGGTCTAACTGCATCTTACTCCACTCGATCTTCATCTACCTCATCGCCCTATGCCGATATCCGGTCCATGCACCCGAAAGAATAGGCCCACTTTTTTCCCCTATACTCCGCTGATTCTCCGTTACAAACATAAGTAAGCACAGCCGCGCCATTCATTCACCCCTGAATTTATGTGCCAGAGCTACGGACGTATTTTTATGTCTCTGATAGTCTAGCGAAAAATGGATAGAAACAGCTCGGGCTACTGACGGTGAGCAATGGTTCTGGTAACCAGATTAGGAGATACTCCAATGAAGTCTGGGGTATAAGTACGGTGAGATCCCACAAAAAAACCGTCGGAAGAAGGCAAGATCCAATTATTTTTCGATCCGTATTTGCCGGTAAATATCGTGATTTGAAGAAATTTTATCATCGAAGATCGGCAACTAACCTTAAATTATCAAACCAATAGAAATTCATCTTTATTTGACAATTAATTGCATCATTTATTTAAAAAAT
Organism: Sugiyamaella paludigena; assembly: GCA_030579875.1. Classification (NCBI taxonomy): domain Eukaryota; kingdom Fungi; phylum Ascomycota; class Dipodascomycetes; order Dipodascales; family Trichomonascaceae; genus Sugiyamaella; species Sugiyamaella paludigena. Next base: position 74,630 of record JAKTRU010000047.1, read on the forward strand.
ATATCTCAACTTATTCATTCACTTATTTTGACCAAATACTTTTCATTACTCATCTCCCAATGCTAAAAATCAAATCTTTTGCCTCCGGCAGCTGGGGGCGATGCCCCCAGACCCCCAGGGCTCGCTTCGCTCAAGGTTACGTTCATATCCCAATTAGCACCATAATATTCCCTTTTAAGTAATACCTAACCCCATACATTTTCCTATTCAGGTAATTAATGCAATTCGGAGTACCTCGAGGTTTGAGGTTTAACCTTTGCGAAAAACTGACAGGAATATGTCAATTTCTGTTGTCTTCCCCTGAGTTGCACACGATTGATTTCAGTTTTGTAGAGTTTCTGCTATACTATTTGAAACTTTGGCCTATATTGGCAACATTCGCCATGTATCTATCCTTTCTTACAGAAACTTGGGCATGTTCTGGTGGCTAACAATCATTAGTCATGAAATATATATTCAATTGTCACTAACCCAAATTGTCAGAAATAAACCGACAGCTTCGTGATTCTTGGGACAAGAAAATCAATCGACCCGATATTATTGTGATCAATTTTAGATATTTGAATCTTTTTGTTTATGACTTATCTAACGGAACTCTTTGATGAGTGTGAAACTTAAGCTCGTTTCGTCGAGTATCATCAGCAAGGGTTGCCACATTCTCGTAATGTTTTGTGCTGACAACAATGATGATTATTTATATCCGGAAAAGTTTACGAATTCATCTGGGCTGAGATTCTCTCTGGAGAAAAAGATGCTGAACTGCCACGAATGGCTCTAATCATAAAATTGACCAGGGGACGATTTCAGTAGAACTCCAGAGATGTTACAAATATTGTGAGATAAAATCATAAAATTAGATTTATTTTCATAACCAGGAAATAATTAGAAATCAGAGAAATTAAATTTAAGTATGGCAATAGCCTTTAGGTAGAGTTTATATTGATGTTGTACTTTAAGGCTTTTTAAGTTCAATGTGAGTTTGGATACTCTATGTTATAACAAACATTACAGTAGTAGGATATGGTTCGTGTAGTAGAGATGAGGGCCATTCTTTCTGCATAACCAAGCGGTTGTGAGAAGGTAGTTGGGAAATGGTGATGGGTTAGGATATACGGCCGAGATTGCTCGCTCGAAAGTTTAAACCCTAATCATAACAGGGTACGGGTTGGGTATCACCATACACTCAGAAACATATCGATTACCAATAGGGAATGTTGGGGTTAGGCATTATTTTGGGAATTTTGGGTTGATTGGACTTAACCTATCGCGAAGGGGTCTGGAGCTGCCTTTGGTCGCCAGCTGCCGTAGGCCAAAGGGGAGGGGGTGGGGTTCAGGACGAAGTAGAAATTGAAAATAATTAAATTAGATTAATAATAAAGAGATCTGATTTATTTAAAATATAAAGCCGTTTAAAACACGTCAATTATTAACTGTTGTACCTCGGTAAAGACAATAACCGCAGTGCTACTGTGAGGAAAGACATTCTTGAACTAAAGCGCGAGGACCCTTCGCGGTTGAAGTCAGTAATGATCTGACCAAACTTGTAGAACTCCTAGCGCAGCGGGCTTGTACTTGCGAAATTTTTGACAAACAGACTTCTATTTTAACAATCTAATACACCCCTCTTGCTGGCCCACCGTAAGTTCTAGCAACGCCAGAAAACTGAGCCTAGAGAAATGACGCGGAACCCCCAGTCCCCAGCAGCAACTGCAACTACCTACTGAAATGTGTTTTGTTTTGTTTGTTCTCGTGTTCCATTAGTTAGGAACGTGCGTGTTTGCTAACATCGACCTGAGCACATTAGGAGCGTCACAACAAGGCAGTGGGTGAGTGTGGCTGCGTGATATCAGTTGATATCAGCTTGTTAAGTTATTGTTAGTACTCCTTCGTTTGGGACTTCTCCTTTGGGTGGTGCGTCAGATACCCGTACTGTGATATACGTCAGATGAAGTTTAGTTTTGTTAATTCATGCAAACTTTTGAGGCTGGCTCAGCTAGTTGTTGTTGTCGTTGTTCGGCCAACTCAGGCTGTAGAGCTACCGACCACCATAAACAAAACAAAAAGAAGAGACGTCAGCCAACCAAAACAACAACTAGCCACACACACACACAGAGACACACTAACAACACGCGCATACACCACCACCACGTCCTGCAGCCAACACAACCCCTCTTCTCTTTCTTATATACGTTACTACTTTGTGCTTCGCTGCTACTAAACCATCTAAAAATAATAAAACAACCACCACCCACAACCACCAACCCACCGCCGCTTTGTGACCTACTCAAGCATATTTTTTGGCTTGTTCCTTAACTCTCGCCATCATTTTCTGTCGCTAACCAACACACTTCTTGCCCTGTCCCACACATCAGTTTTTTGTTCATTTGCTTGTTGACCCGCGCGTAATGACTGAACCAAACTCTGCCCTATTGAAAATAAAGAAAGACGCGGTAAGTAAGAATCAGAACATCCAAAACAATGATGGATTCAAACATTGGAGAAGAGATATTGATTGAGCTGAAAGGCAATGTTGTTTTACGAACATTCGGTCATTATCATTCATGATCATGGTGAAGAAGTGTTCTCATTTTGTCATTGTTTATCTATCTATTCTTGGGATTGTTAGTGGAACGGATAATTGTTCGACATGAAGAAATTGAATGAATTCCTTTCGAAACGGGTTTTAGGTTTGATACAAACTGTTTGATAATGAAATTCCCTCAAGAAAAAAAGAGAATACGCGTAATAAAACAATTCCTGATTTCCAGCCGAGAGGTGACTCCTTCCCGCTAAATACTAACTCTTTCTAGCTTGTTAGCGCTCTTTTCAGCTTATCTAAAGCTGCCCAAGAAACTTCAAATGCAACAATTGATTTCTTCAATTATGTTTCTGGAACTCCTGCTGCTGGCTTCCCTAATACTTTAGGAGATTTATCGGCTATCCTTGGCTCTTCTGCTGCTGATTTGACTCATTTTGATATTAATCCTAGTGAATTGGATCATAATGGTGGATCCGATCTTCATAAATCTGAGTTGGATCATTTGACTGGTGGTGCTCCGGGCGTTGCTACCGCTATCAAAAAGAAAAAGGCTAAGAGAGCTCCTGTTGATCCTAATGCTCCTAAAAAACCAATGACTGCTTACTTCTTATATGCAAATGATAGTCGTAAACATATACAAGATGAACATATTAAAAAAGGTAATGGTCCTTTAACTAATACTGAAATGACACAAGAACTTGCTGCTAAATGGAATGCGTTAAGTGAACCCGAAAAAGACTTTTGGAAGAATCGATATAAGGAGCAATTGACTGTTTATAACATTGAAAAAAGCGCTTATGATCAGAAAAAAGCTTCTGAAACTCTTAATGGCGTGCCAAACACTCTCGTTCCTGAAGTACCCGAACCTACTCCCAAAGCTGCTCCAAAGAGAAAGAGAAAAGAACCTGCTCCTCCAACTGTTATAGCTCCTGCAGTAATTTCTTATCCTAGTGAGTCTGAGTCTGATAAAAAGGGGAAAAAGGATAAGAAACGAAGAAGGCCTGATGGAGTTTCTATTTCCGATATTAGTGTTCATTAAGGAATATTCCTCCGGAATTTAATTATTTCTTGTTGAAGGTTATGATATTACCTGCCTTATTTTTTGTTCGTTCTATTTTTTATTGCTGTGTGTATTTATAATTTTTCCTATTTTTGTTTGTACTTTCTTATGTTTGTTGTTGCTTTTATTCTGTTTACTGGTTTAATCTTACTGTTTGTATCTGCTTGTAAATTCTATAAAATCCTGTCTAATTTGCTTTCCGCTAAAGATCATATTATATGAAGACGGTTTAACCTCTGGTTGCCTTCGGCGAACATCGTTAGAAATCAGTGGCTTCATAGAGATCCAGAAATTCTTTGATTGTTTATTATGAAATGTATTTACAATGTGATCTTATTACAAAAGATTTTGATAACTTATCGCTTTCTCTGCATCAAGCTTACATATGATCTATTTACAATAGCCAACTTATGTTGTTGGATCCTTTTTTCAAATCCTGGACTCTTTCCTTGAACAGCCGACAAAATCTCCTCTGCTAATCTAACGGAGAAATCCTTACTAGGCCGCTTTTTGGATGACTCCAACAACCATAGCCATGACTGTCGCAATCGATGCTTTTCAGATAACGGAACAGGGATCATTTCAGCCCTTGCACCACCGTCAGTATATCTCTTTAATTTAACTAACGGAGCCATTTTCTCCAAAGTATTTTTCAATAGAGTCACTGGATCCTGCCTAGTTTTTAAATGAACCAAATACAATGCTTGGGACATATTTTTCTGAGCTCTAGCTTTAAGTCCATGTCTCATTATAACTTTAGTCAAATATTCAATAGTAGGATCATTTCGACTGGTGATTGCCTTATCTTTAAGTTTTTCATATTCTGCCAATTGCTCGGCAGTTAATTCAAATGCCTTGACTGGTTCAGTGGGAATATCTCGGAAGAAATTGAAATCAGTTGAACCCGGAGGAGCGAAAACTTTACTAGGACTGAACCCTCCTTCTGAACGGAATTCTTCTCTCAATTCGTTAAGAGCATCAATCCAACCTTGAGCATCCTCATCAGCAACTTCTTTCGTTATTTCCCCTTCATTTAAATCTTTCTCCCTTAATGATACCAGATATTTAGCTGGTGAGGAAGATATTGATGGTTCTCCTTTTTCTTTTGAACTTAAATATCTCTTCCCTCTATTTGATAACAAGCGATAAGTCTGCTTTTGACTCACCGGAAGTAGAGGTAGCGAGATAATAGACCTCGTCAACCAGGACATATTCGTACTAATATACTCAATACTCTTTCATAAAAATAACACGACAAGTTCCAACTTCCGAGAGCTCTCTTTTTGAAGTTTTGAAATTTCATATGGGTTAGGGTGAAGTTTGGAGATTTCTATTTTGATTTTTCACACCCTTCACAGACATCATGAAGCTTGCTTGAGTTAGGTCTCTACGCGGATTATATTATAACAAAATGCTCGTCAAGACCATCCGACCAGTTAGATACGCTGGATGTCTTTTATCTTGTAGACCGACTGTTTCTATTCGTGGTCAACAATTCTCATCAAGTACCTGGAAAAATGCATCATCATCCAATGATAGAAGCCCTAGGGACATTCTTGAAGAAGGATTCAAGAAAATGGAATCTAAAAGAGGATATACAAAGTCAGAAGAAGAATTAAAACCACTCATTCAAGCCGGTAAAGAATTAGGTGTTGCCGAAAATAAGATCCGTGAAGTTTACGATGCTGTACAAGTTGGTACTGTTCCATATCTTCGATTATCACCAGAAGAAAGAGCTCAAGTTGACAAAGCAGATATTGAAACTTTTAGTGTTCCTCCAATTACAGAAGCCCATCGACCATTTGAGTATGATGATCTACCAAGTTTGGGTCACCTTCAATTACGAGAGCACAGGGTTCAACGTGAATACAACAGAATTGCTGCTTATGATCTCCCTCAATTAACAAGTAAGTTTTGGAAATAGAAGAGATGGAAAACTCTTGTTTACCCAGCTGAACTAACAAAATAGAATTGGCAAGTCCATATAGACCCCCTAGTAAGGAGGCAGTCCTTCAGTTCAAATATTATACATTTCTTGGTGAAGACCACCCTGCTGGTAAGAAAGTTGTAGTCCAATTCTCTCCATCGGATTTAAACTTAACCAAAGATCAGAAGCATAAACTCTGCCTTCTTGCAGGAACTCGGTATAACTCGGATAAAGACTTAATCACAATTGGTTCATCCAAATTTCCTCAGCAGGCGCAGAATAAGCGATTTCTTGGTGATATTCTCAAAAGTTTGTTGGATGCTGCTCGTGATACTACCGACACATTCGCAGATGTCCCTCTTGAAACACGACATATGGAGGCCATGAGACGACGTCACAAACCTATGCATCCAAAGGTCGAATTTCCTGCTGAGTGGAACAGGCCTCAGGATGCACCTAGGCCAAAGGAAGACATTGTGTCCGCCATTGAGCGAAATTTCTCTCGTAGAGAAAGTTAATAAATGAATACTTGATATAGAAATGTACATAAATTGAATATTATACACTAGAGAACCTTCTAAAATGGCCACTAGTGAATCGACAAACCGCTCACTCTCCACTTCCGAGTTCAATACACGGATCAAGAGGAAAGTCCATCTTTAAAATGATACCCACTAACAGGTGTTCATACATGTTCCAATCCATGGCCTAATATTGTTTCTCATAAGGATTAAGACGATATTTCCTGAAACCCACAGTTTATGCTCGAGAATTCCGAATCGCGAGTTATGAGAGTGTGACAATCGCCTTCGAGTTAGGGAACCAGCCGGAGGCAAAAATATTTGACGGATCAAAAAATTGTTCTACTTGATAAATCTATATGATACTAAGACGAAACTAATTCAAGAATTAAATCAAAAGACATTTCTCCTGTCTTGACTATATATTCATCAGACACATCTGGACCACAAGCTTTAGAACCTAATCCTTGATGAGCATAATCCAATCTGATGAACTTGGATCCCCGCTGGATCTCGTGTGGATGCTTTGCTAGCTCTAGATTTTTCTCATTTGAAATCTTGAAACCAAATTCTATCTGTTTATCAACAACACCAATTTCGGTCATAGCAGCAAAAAGACCATATGAAGAAGAAGTCGTATCATTCTTCAAACCGGTCCAAATCCATCTCGTTCCATGATGATTACCGGATTCCTGAGGAACATCGTAATTGTAGTCTAAATCGGCGGTTTCTGAATTGAATAGGTCAACATGAACACCATCCCTCTTATCAGAATATGACTCACCTGGTCCTAATCCGAACCAACTTGATTCATCAAATTCCTCTGGAATGGCAAACTCCCACCCGACTCGAGGTAACTTGCGAGGAATTCCAAGCTTTCCTACATTGGATGTAGGAACTATAACGGAAGAAACAATAAGCTTGGAATTGTAAAGGGTATATGTCACTTGGCTATCAAATCCCCATCCCAAAATAGGTGGTGCAATATAGGCATCAACAATAACCTTGATCAAATAGCTACTATCATTGCCATTATTTCTCTTAACATTAACACCTTTAATTTTATGCAAAAGGTTATCAATACCGAACCTTCGCCAGTATGGTACGTCTGTTGGAATATCGTTATTGGTTGGTGGTCTCCAGAATGTTAACCTATTGGTTCCATTCACAATCAAAGGCTTTCCTTTAACCGACCAATTAACAATCCTGCCTTCTATTTTGTCAAGTTCAAAATATAGGTTAGAATTGGAATAGGTTATTTGACGAGTATCATCAAATATTTTGATATTACTCTCGTTAACATCTAGCGACTGTGAAGTTTTAGCAGGTTCCTTGTCAGAATAAGTGACGGTGTTCTCTTTTTCCTCGGAAAGACAATGTTGAGCAATGGTGATAATATGGTTACTATCGCCGCTCCATTCAGTACCTTTTCTTAAACGGAAGTTCAAAGTGGCCCATATATTTCTTTCATTATTATTATCCGAGAAACTTTTCCAAGGAGCGGCAATTGTGCGAGCAGTTCCTGCAGAAACGTCAGCGAGCTGAAGAACTCCTTGACCAATAATATTCTTTTCGCCGAATGATCTGAATCTTGTTAG